>PYAF01003099.1:255380-283011 GCA_007407185.1 Glycine tomentella
ATCCCTTAGTAACCCCCTTTCGAATTAAGCTTTAAGCTGGCATATAAAAACTTTGCAATCCTTCATCCCTATCCCTAGGTAATGTCAAACCGTCGCTTTATCGCTTTCAGAAACTAAAACCCCAATATCCCTATTGTGAATTAAAGCCCTTAGTACCTCTAATAGAGTGATCAATTCTATTAATGGAATTTAAAATTGAGGAACAAGATAAAGAAAAGCAATCATAATAATATTCATTAATGTCAATTCAATCCATACAAGAGTTCACATTGGCTGTTGGCCTTTACCACAATTAAAGAGGGATTAGCTAGACATGGGGATGTCTAGCTCAATGCAAATAAACCAAAGAATGGAAAAGAATGCAGAGAAGAGAAGTAATCAAACCCCTAATCTTGGCTTCCTTCTTGAATTTCTTGATTCTTGATCTCTCCCAAAGCCTCCTTATTGATGTTTCTGTGTCTCCAAGCTGTGTGGAACGTCTCCCTACCTCTTTATTTATAACTAAGCTTCTGAAACCCTAATATCTTTTTGTTATTATCTTATCTGCATTCTGTTGTAGATTTATCGTAACGTCCGCGCGACTGGCGCCAGATTGGCGCGACTGGCGCCAGCTTCCAGTGCTCATGGCGCGAATCGCGCTAGTATGGCGCGAATCGCGTGGAGTTCCAGTAAGTATGGCGCGAGTAGCGTGGATTGGGCGCGATCCGCGTGGACCTCCAGATCCAATTGCCTCTTTATTTTGCTTCTTTTCTTCTATTTGTTGTCCCTACACATCAAATTAAAAAGAATTAATGATAAAGAGCAAAAAGTATTGAATTTTATCTTTATTCTAATATTTATTTGCTATTTTATGTTTATTTCATAATAAAACTAACCTAAAACTACTATATACCTACAGTATATCAGGGTACCATCAAGTCTATTTCAAAGCTCCAAATATGTTCAAATCAGATGCCTAACTGGTAAGCAAGTTTGGTACGAGCAAGATCCAAGGGGTAGGTACATAAAACTGAAGTTCCTCCTGCAGCAGAGGCTGCTAAAAGATCAATAAAAGGACCTATAATTGATTACAGGTTTTTTTTCTATACAAATCAAATTAACTATCTTAAAATTACTTTTCAGCCAACTTACTCAAATAAAAACTTATTCTTATTATAATCAATTATTAACTTTAATTAATTATACATATAAATGATTATTAGAATTATCTATTTTTTGCAACTGTACAGTATCAAATAGTGATGTACACAAATAATGTTGTTTTTTAAGTTTCTCTCTCTTGCTCACAGTTATTCCTCTATTTAAATTCTTCATGAAATAAGTATGGTGGATATAGATCCTCTAGACTTCAAATATAAATTGCAACTGATGCAGTTTAGATTTAATGGTTTGTATTAATAACCCGCAACTATTTAAGGGTCAAAGATTCATGAAGTTTTTCTATATGTATTAAAAAATCCATGCAGTTTCAAAAATAATTGCAGAGGATCTAAAATTCTAAATCCAAGTATGGATGACTCTTTTTCCATCAAAGTTTGCACCATTCTGAAAGTTCTGGCCGAGTAACTCTTTCTCTCAAGGCCACTAACTTGTAAGTCTGTCTTATGATCATTATTCTCATGCATCATTTGTTTAATTTTTTATGATCCATACAAAATGAATGATGTCGTTCGATATGCGAATTGTTCATATACAAGAGAGCAGAGAATTCGATTAACCAAAAGCACAAGACGTGTACTTGTTACACGAGCAGAGAATTTGTTCATATGCATTATTGCGCACTAACTACGTGGAGGACATAACAAAAAATTAGGATTTGATTGAAAATTGAGTACTACTAGTTGTTTCATGATGGGTTTGGAATTGGGGTACAGACAATGGCTTTGGCAACGCATCAGGCTCAAGGAAAGAGGTTTGTCTAGAAATGGACATGGTGCTATGCCTTTTACTATGGTACGCTGAGATTCTCTTTCCCCTCCCTTCAAAGATGACAGGATCATCCTCTTCATCAGGGAAGCATTTTTCTCCTAGAATAATAGTTTTCATCCAAACAGAGTCCTCTGCTTTCAACTTCCCTTCTAAGTTCCCTTTATTTTTGTCCTCCTTTTGCTCCCAGGTTTTCGCCACGGACAAACTCCTCGGCATTTTTATGCTTAAACTAAACGGTGCCTTTCGTTCAGAAGCCACCCTTTTCATTCTATCGGAGATAAATGGATCTTTTGGGTGTTGCTGCAATGCGGGTGGAAGAGGTAGTTCCTTTGCTTGCTCCTCATTTTCTGTTTCGGTGTTTGATGGTAGTGTAGCATCCAATTCTTGGGCTAATTCTATGGGATCAGAGGATGGAGGTGACGGTGGCGATGATTTTTTTCTTCGAAACCGAATGCTGCATAAGGCTGTGATTATGGCCATGCTGGCAGCCAAGCCTGCAGCGAGGAATGACAGATATATAACGGGGTGTATCAATGAGAGATTTTCAATGGGGATTCTTCTGCCCATGACATACACATGAAATGGTGGTTATTGCGTGTTGTGTATCCAGAACAATTAATATTGACTTCTATGAGGACTAAGAGAGGATGCCTTCAAAGTCCTGAGAAAAAAAAATTGAAATTTGGGATGTCAAATACAAAGTTTTGAAAGGTTTCATGGGTGTGTGTCGGTGAAGTAAGCCGAAACTGATTGCTTGAATTTAGGGGTTGATGGGAGAAAGATAAACATAGAGATAAGAATTAAGAAGGTCGAGACGTAGATGTTTGTTCTCTACTCTTCCCATATTTGGCAAATGTGCCAACAATATTGTTATTTGTTGCCTTTGGAAAACCTTAAAATATCGCTGTGTGCAGGGAATCCTCTCCTCTACATTAAACAAGGGACACTATTGTGATGAAAATTATTTAAGATTTTTGATATAATATATAATTTTTTTAAAATGAAATCATTGTATAATTACTTGTTTATGAAAATTACTAATATAATTTATGTTCTGAAAAAGTTGTATTTGATATAAAATCTAGAAATTATATATTTGTAATCATAACAAAAATCAAATTTGTAGCACAAGAATACTGTAGACAAAAAAAAATAAGCATTATAATTTATTTAGATAAACATACCCTAAGTAATAGAACAATATTATATCTTTTACTTCATAAAAAATAATAAGATGGAGGCAAAATAAAAAATAATAATAAGGATACTTAAATAATAGCCTAATATTATAATTATAATAGTATAATTTTATTTAATGCGATGATGGGACAAAGTTTAGAAAAATGAGACTAAACACTTTTTTTTCTTTCTAAAATATGTTTTCGATACTTTAAAATTAACAATGTTCGAATTTAGTTTATGCAAAAAAAAATATTTTTTATTTTTATAAAATTATAATATGTCATTTTTTTATTACATCATTGACTACTTTCCTTCTTACAAATTTTAGGAGTTAGAAACCGTTAAAAAAAAGCATCACTAATTTTCGAACTCTTCTTCTCTAATTTTCCATCTTCTTCAAACGCATTTAAAAAAAATTCAAAGCTTAGATGCATAAAGATTAAAGAAATAATACACTTTTTTTTTTATCATTCTTCACTTCTCTCTTTTTAATGTACGCTGATCCTTCTCAATTTATAATAGCAATAAAAAAAAAAAGATATGTATTAATGAAAAGAGTACATAATAATAGATTGATCTGTAAATTAATAAATTAGACTAAAAAAAGAAGAAAAAAATGTCATGTGTAATTATATTAAACATTGGGAGATATAAAAGTATGGAACATATCCTGTGGGAAAGAATATCTATTTTGTACGTGTTTATGGAAATGATTTTATATTAATATTATAATAAAAATAAAAAGAAGATAAAAATATAATTTATTCAAAAAAAATTATCACAACTAAAATTCACGAGTTAAACACAATTCTAGAACAGTGTTTAAGTAAGAGAAATTAACATTTATTTGACAAAAGAAATTCACGACTTAAATATCACATTTAACTTTGTCATTCATTTGTTTTTAAAAAATAAAAATAAAAATCATTGCCATATATTTAACATCGGCAATTGTTCAAAATCTTGTTAGATAGCATATATAATTCTTATGTTTTCCAATATGTTCATAACTTCACATTTTCAGGAAAGCACAAAGATGTGGCAAGAGCAAAAGTATAGTTGCAAACTAGTAGGCTAGAAAAGTGGTAGTTGTTGTTCACTAAGCTAGAATGGCTATCCAAACGGGTTTGAGCTAGTGAAACTGTTGTAAGTCAGCAAGGTTTAAAAGTGTGTACAGGAATACAACTTAAGGAGTTTTCTGAGTCGATTCATGCGAAAAACATCCTCTTGAATAAGAGATTTATCTACATTGTTCTAACTTTTAGAAATGTGAAGTTTCCTCTCCACATCCTTTTTTATAATAAAACAAAAATAGAATGATTATAAATTATAGGCTAAATTACATATTTGATTTTCTTATTTTTGTAAAATTCCCTAATTTTTAGTGCGGATGTGTTTAGTTTTTTTTTTTTATTTGAAAAATTCAGGATTTTTGTTTGATCATTAACTAAAACATGTTAATTCGTTAGGATGTGTTGTTTAACTGTCTATTAGATAAGGTGACATGTTTAAGATGTGATTAATTTTCACTTAATTGGTATTATTCTTCTAATTAATTAATAACTATGATTAGTAGAATTATTAACTTAATTTTAAATTAATTAAATTAGTTTTTAAAAATTATTGAAACACCTTTCTCTTATCATGCTTCCCCTTCTTCACCTTGATTAAAGGAAGTGTAAAACAAGATCAGAGAAGGAGTTAGGCGTCAACAAATACTCAAGATTCATTATTCCCATCAAGTATTTGAGATGTTGCTCCAAGAAGCAGAAAAGGAATTTGGTTTCAAGCAAGAGGGTATGCTCAAAATCAAATGACCATTTATGCTCAAAGTCCACCGTCACCGCCACTGGCAGACCCAATAACATGCAACACCTCACTTCACTTTGTTTGTCCCACCGAAGCCATGAAACTTGTCGTCGTTGCGTGCATCTGTCGCACGCGTCTACTGTGCCCAGGAGGCCATTGTCAATAGTCGCCCCTTCTTCTCAATCATCGATGCAATGCTGAACAACATCACCTAATGCCTCCAAACCAACGGCATCTCCACCCCTCTCACAGAAGAGTCAAACAAACTTAATTTGGAGTGCGTTTGTAATTAGATATACAATTTGGGGTGCGTTGTAATCAAATCTACAACGCCTTTTTTTCCCTTTGTTTATTTTTCTTTGTTGATCGATTGGGATTGATTTGCTTTGAGTGGCTTGCGGTGGTGTCGATTCGTTCCCCAATCCTAACTCCTCTTATGAACATAGAAGAATCTGGAAGCTTCGTTAATTTTTCATTGTTCAATTTTTGAGTTATTAATGTTAATTACTCATTAATGAGACACTAATCATCAACCAACACAAATGTCTTACACTTCTGCATGAATCAATGTTAATGTTGACAATCCACCAACCAATTTAATAGAGTAACCAAAATTCAAATTTTTCAAAATCATAGGAACTAAATGTCCAAATTAGGAATGAGGACCCAAATCACGATTTTGTAAAAAGAAGATGATTAAATAAACAGTTTAGCCTAAATTGTATCGGTCCGGCAGCAACCGTCGCCATTTGGCAGACAGTGGGACATCATGTTCAATTTTGGATGTTTCCTCTTTTTTCACCCTTTTTGTAGTGATGTGCTACGCTCGTGCACTCTCATCAGTCTCATGACGTGGATATACCTCTCTTTCCTACACTTGGTATTTCTAGTTTCGTAAAGTATAATAATTCAATTAATAAAGCTAATATTTTGAATGGTAGGGTCACATACACTTCATTACTCAAATCAATTCAATTAAATGTACGAAACAATTATTTTTTCGAGATAAAAATAGTTTAGATGATCATAATTATAAATTATGTCATGGGTGAGTTGTTCTTTCAGAGAATTGACTCAAAAATTGAACTTACATGTTGTTCCTAAGAGAAGCAATTCAAATCCAGTAGCTCATGTCAGTTTAAAAATGCATATTTTTCGTTGATAACAAAATAAAACCCGCACACTTATATGTGGTCCATAGATAAGCAAAAAAAGAAAATATGAAGCCATCTCTTTGGATTATTTTTTTCCCGATAACTGAAAGGAGCCATCTCTTTGGATTTTGGAATAGCTAACAAACGAGAGGATGAAAATTATTGGATACCTCACAGCAACTAGTGCGATCATAAATGTTTTATCACACACACATAAAAAAAACCATAAATGTTCCTACACTTTTTTTTTTCCTTTTCAGGTTATATTTCTATCTAGCCTTATTTGATTTGATCTTTTTAGGGAAAATCTCACTTTGATGTTCTAAACTTCCAATGTCTCATGTCCTTCCTTATTCTCCATCACAAACTGTAAGAGTGTCCGGGTATAAATAAATAAAATAAAATAAGAAGCATATCCAAATAAAATTCACAGTTCTACATAAAACTACGAAAACATCATTATTATAGTTTTTGAAGGGGAAGCAGAACCCTCAAAAATAACGTATCAACATGGTTGAATAATTTCAATATAACTATTGATTAATTAAAGACAAGTTGTCGCTGTTAAAAACTTTTGAACTTACTAAAATTCTTGAACCAACACTAGTTGACCATGATAGAAAGAGTGTGTACCTCAGATGATCATTTCAAACTTTTTTCCCTATCATTTCAGAGAAAATTCGACTACTTTCTTAATATCACTAGCAATATAATCACATTTAACTATAATATAGTATTATATTATAGCGTGTATATATGATGAGAGCACGAGACATTAATTAATCTTAACTAAAAATTCCTTAAGAATAGTCAATTTTAGCGCCTTTTACGAGAAGATACTCTCACCAGACACGTCTTCACAAAATTTTATTAAAATTAAAATTTAATGGTCAATTGGTATCATGTATGATTGAAATTAATTAATTACTATCTCGGTTAATGAATGACATAGATGATAGATGATGATGGTCATAGAAAAGAATAGAAAACAACCCTAAAATTCACACTATTCTCTCTGGCAGTGTCAATTAATAGTACTGTGTACATTAAAGTTTACAAAGCCGACAAAAAGACGTAGGATTGGAAAAGAAATAAGAGCATGTTGTGGGGTGGGCGTGCTTTGCTCACAAAAAATGAGTCCCCGTCTCATCGATGATTTCTCTTACATGCTCTATTTAGGATCATCCCTTCAAAGAAAGTTTCTGGCTTTTCTTCATTTGTAGCTCTAAAAGTTACTCCATTAAAGTAAAAGCACAATATTATATATAATCTTCATACGCATTAATCCTTGCCCTTTTTTTTTCAATGAATGGTTTTCGTTTGAATTGAAAAAAAAACCCGCAAAGAAAGCATCGATTTTGAATGGAGGAAGGGTACCCCAGAAGCAATTTCAAGACCGTGTGTGTATTCTGTGGCAGCAACAGTGGCAACCGACAAGTCTTCAGTGACGCTGCGATTCAATTGGGCAATGAACTGGTTCGTTGTTTTCTTTTGCATCACTATATTATTCTGGTCTTCAATCTTTCTCACCCTAAAATGGATTTTTATATGGTCTCAGAGCACATCCTGTGTGCCGCTTTCTTCACTTTTGATGTATTCTGTTCTACATAAGTGGTGCTTAACGTAAAGGAACACCTGTTTTCTATGATGATGAATTTGTTTACTTTGTTAAAGAACACTTTTTTTCGGGGTGCGTCTTTTTTTTTTGATAGGTTTAACAATTTTGTATGAATACATTTTGTGCCCTGTATACACAGAGTGAAGAATTCTTCATCATCATTATTTTGTTTTTTATATCTATTATTATATGGTGTGAATTGAAGGTTAAGAGGAACATAGACTTGGTGTATGGTGGGGGCAGTGTTGGGCTAATGGGCTTAATATCTCAGAGAGTGTATGATGGAGGCTGCCATGTCCTAGGGTATGTGCATAAAAAGAAAAAGAAAATTTACTTTTTAGTGTTACTGATAATTGATTACATTGTCTCATCATTTGTTTGTTTCTACTTTACATTTTACCCTCATTCCACGTACAGGATCATTCCAAAAGCTCTCATGCCTCTGGAGGTATTTGTACCACCACCTTAGCAACTTCTTTAACAATCTTTAATCATTTTGTTTATTTTTCTGTCCACATGCAGTTAATTTAATCATTTGCTTTATTTATTCCTAGGATTTTGTGTTATTATTATATGATTACCACCAATGCAATGGCATGTAACTTGTTACTTGGTAGCAAGACTAATTTATGGTTGTTCTTTTTGATAATGACCCCTTTGCCATGGAAATAATTTCTAGATGCTTTTGATGGAGAAAATATGATAACTGAATTCTTGCAATTTTGACAGATATCTGGTGAAACAGTAGGTGAAGTGAGAATTGTTTCAGATATGCACGAGCGTAAAGCTGCAATGGCTCAAGAAGCTGATGCATTTGTTGCTCTCCCTGGTACTTTTACATCAACAGCTCTCAAATAATTTTAAGAAATAATTGATGATTACATGTCTTATAAATGTGAATGCCACTAAAATCGTTCTTAATTGTACGGAAATCTGTTTGTATTCTTGGTGTTTTGGATTGTTGTTGTATTGATTATGTACTATATGGACTCTCACTGTCCTTATTATGCCTCCCCTTATAATTAGGAGGATATGGAACCATGGAGGAGCTGTTGGAGATGATAACTTGGGCCCAACTTGGAATCCATAAAAAACCGGTAACATAGTATTTTTACTGTGTAGTACAAAATCTTTAATATATGAATCAAGTGCTAATTCAATATTCATACTGCACAGGTTGGTCTACTGAATGTTGACGGTTACTATAACTGTTTGCTTGCATTATTTGATAATGGTGTTAAAGAAGGCTTCATTAAGCCTTGTGCACGGAATATAGTTGTCTCTGCTACGTCAGCCAAAGAACTTATGATGAAGATGGAGGTCTAATTTCAACTAGTCATTTTCCACTTACCCTTCTTTTAAAAGGAAAACACATTAGAAATGTGTACATATAATTTTTTGTTCAAATTAATGGTAAATTGGTTTACTACGGTCATGAGGAAAAAATAATTGAACATCTATCATTATTATAAAATGCTAATTGTAATGCATAGACATAAGACCCCTTAGGCACTTTGTTGTGTGACAGTTGTCAAGTTAGACTTTGCTGCCTTAAGCCCTTAGTTGAGTAATTGTTGTCATTTAGGACTTTTCTACTTATGTGGCAATCGTAAACATGAAGGCTTATATAGGATATTTGATTTAAATAAATAAATAAATAAATAAAAACTCTCTCAAAACGATCATAAACAAAGGGACCGTGTTTTCTCATCTCTCTTTCTTTTGTCTTATTTCCTTTGAGGGATAAAAGAAGTGTACAAGTTACTGTGTTGAACTTGAATTCTAGCTGACTTTTCCTTTTTGCAGCACTACACTCCTTCGCACGAACATGTTGCCCCTCATGAGAGCTGGCAGATGAAGCAATTAGGTAATTATCCAGATGCAGAGTGAGAGTACTGTTATTGATGGAAAGTTTTTTCTCCGAAAATTGATTTATGATGTGATTCTTCATCATTTGAGATGTATACAAGAGCCTGCATAGATGGGGCCATATGTTGTTTGCTACCGTGTACTACGTTGTTTTTATGACTGGAGTGCTTATATATTGACTTTGCTGCTTTTCATCATTTTCTTTTTCCTTCATTTAATGGTCAATTGATTCCCTGTGAGATAGTCATATCTGGTTGTTACCATTCATTAAAGGCAAAAGTACTTGGAAATGAAAAAGAAATGATAAGCATTTCGTGAGCAGAATTTCAGTTGTGCGAATGGGTTGGCTCCACTTTGTAGTGCCTTAATTAGACAAGATAGGTTAATCAAGGACAACCTACAATTTTGGCCAACCTGAACACTTTTTATGAAGCCTACCATGACTTCATGAGGTACAATAGTATGAAATTCAAGCTTATTCTCTTTCATATTGAAAATCAACTTAATTTGTTTTTATAGATAAATTATTTTTTTACTAAAATAATAAAAGATAATAACAAAGTCTTATCTCATTAAATGAAAACAAATATTTAGATTCCACTATATCACAATGTGATTTAGCTTGGTTAAAGACCAAAGCATCACCATGATGTTATTTTTCATAAAATTCTTTTTTATCACTTTTTTTTAATGTTCTTTTGGACTTCCATCTCCTTTTCATGAAACTAAACACTATATTATTTACTGTCTCACTTAAATGTTTTTTCAAATATCTAAAGTATGTTTATCGATCTTTGTTATCTTTTCTAATCTCATCTTGTATACAATTATTTCACATCCAATCTTACTTCTATGACCACATCTAATTTAATATTTTCATTTGTCACTTTGACCTTTTTCTCTTATTTGTCCCTCTAAAGTCTAACATTTATTATCTAGAGTTTAGTCAAATATATAACAATATGATAAAACTTGTCTTTTAATTTAGTATATATTTTATGATCATAAATAATCTTTGATGTCTTTCTCTATTTTAATCATCCTATATATATCTTATGTGTGACATGTATTTACATAAATTTTTTTATGTAAAAAAGTTGCATTGCATAATATAATAAAATATAATATTTTTTAATATTATATTAAAAAATAGGATAAAATATTTTTGAGATTGCATTACATTGCATAATAAGATAAACTATTTTTTAAGATTGCATTCAAAAATAGGATAAAATATTTTTAATATTATATTCAAAAATAGGATAGAATATTTTTAAAATTGTATTGCATAATATAAAATATTTTTAAGATTCTATTGTATCATATAAAATATTTTTAAGATTACACTGCATGATAAAATATTTTTAGGATTGCATTCAAAAATTGGTTAAAATCATATGTTTAAATTAGTATAAATAGAAACATATTTTTGTATTGATAGTATGCATTCCATTCCAAATAATATTAGAGTTTTAAAGAGTTTATATTTGCATCATTGAGAGAATTGTTATGAGATCATATAAAAGCATTTGACAAGTCTGATTCTTAACTCTCCATGAGAATTTAAAGGTACTTATTTATTATCATAGTGGAGTTATCGATTGGATTGATTATCCAATATGGATGTCGTGATTTTTTATCCAATTGGGTTTTCCACGCTAAAACTGATTGTGTCTTATTTATCGCTTATCTCCATATTATTCGTTTGATTTTAAATTACAAAATTATTTTATTAAAACTTACCAGATTTTGTCAACTTGTTCATCAACCCATCTTGTTTGCAATTTAATTTGTCTATTTGTGGTTTGCGATTTGCATCTTTTTGTACATTAGATTTGTATTGTCTTCAGAATACTTTTATTTGTGAAATAATTTTTTATATTCGCCCCTTCTCAATATAATTTTTGGCTCCCCACTAGTACGACATGACATCTTCTCCTATTTTTACTTCCATATCACATTCTTCTGGTTTCTTACTAAAATTACAAGCAGTGAAGAATGATTGAGTGTAAACGCAGACATTACATGCGTTGGGTAATAAATAAAATTATTTTTTATTTAATTAAGAAGCGTTTTCTAATATTTTTATACAATAAACACCGAATCTCTTTAATTATATCTTCCATAAAACACATGATAATATAATTGGTGAACACTTAACACAACTTATATTACAATTAAAATAGGGCAAATTTTTATTCTTTTGAATTTCACAATTGGTTGTTGTTTGTACATTTATAGCCATTGAAGTCCTTTCAATATGTGAGAAAAGATGGCAAAAAAGTCCAATGAACAAGAACAAAATTACTTTTTGTGAGCATTGAGCAATGTGCGGAGCTAAAGAGTAAAAATATCAATAATAAAACAACGAGTGCAACATACATAATAATGACATTCAAGTCTATAGTTAACCATAAAATAAATATGGTTGGATAAGGATTGAAACGTAATTACTTATGCCTCTGAGGCTCTAAGTAATGAGGGCTGGAGTAACTAATGTCATCACAGAGACCAAGCAATATTCAACAATTAAAACAAAACAAAGTTCATAGTCATTATAATTAAATCAAGTTCAAGCAAGCTAAAATGTCACTGACCACAGGATGTGGATTATTATTAAATTGTTTATAGAGATCCAAGTTGTTGAAATAACATTTTCATAGCTTGATATTATATATATATACACACACACATGGATTTGACTTGAGTTTGTTTGTTTGATTTTTTCTTTTATTCAATCAAAGCTAAATGTGCAAGAAGAATAGCTTATAACACAAGAGGAAGAGGAAACTTAATTAATTAATTAATTACCAAGGATAAAAGAATATTAAATCAACAGTTTAAGAATGCTGCAAATTAAATCACATGACTATACATGGAGAAGTGCATATTTAATGTACAATGAAAGGTTTTGAAATAGTAAAATTCGCTGACATGAAAAAAAAATATGTTGATAGAAATATAGAATTGTTGAAGTATCAAAGTTATAGTCTGCGTTTGTAACTCTCTTTGTTTTGGTATTGTTTTATTCTTTTTAAATAATGATATTTCAAATCTTTCCAATGTTAATGGCGCAAACATACTCATTTAAAGATGCTGTCTCAGAAACATTATTTCCACATTTGTTTCCCTGGTCAAGTTATTCAAAGTGAAAACAATGCAGTTGTGGGACTAGACTCTAATAATGGAGTTTGAAAAAAGAAATAGTTACAGTTTTGGAACTATGATACTCAAAGTACAAACACTCTCTGGTAAAATATGCGAGGTGTGACAAAAAGTGGTCACAGGCCAAATACGTATTAATTATTTTGGTATAAATTACAAGTATTTTACGTACATGACACAATTTTATTCGAGTACAATATTAAACATGCAACTGCATATTACTCTAAAACTCAAATTCAATATTATTGATTAAACTAAAATAATCTTATATCATTTGATTTACATGCTCGATAATAATATGCCTATCAGTCATTCTGAACTTTATCCAAAATATAGTAATTTTACTGACATTGACCATAGAAATTGACTCTTGTATGCTGAATCAATAGGACAAGAGTGGCCATGTTTGAGTGTGCTTATTGGCATTGCACCAGACATGAATTCTCAAAGAACTATTCAGCAGGACCTCAATTGTATGGTTCTTTCCCTTTGATCAGTCATTTAATTGGCTCTTCCACTGTCCTCTTGTGTCGGTTAAGTCCCCTTGAGATTGGTCTCAGGTCACGAGTCTCATGATGCCTGTAAGGGATGATTATCACTTATCAGCAGTGGTGAGCTAGTTATGCATCATGTTTTTCACTGCACAGTACATTCCGCGTCTTAGTCCTTGTCATGGTGGACCAACATGATATGGTTAAATCACAAGATAAAGCCCAGTGGAGAGTGTTATTACTTCCTTGAGGGGTCCCTCTCCCCCCCTTTGTTCTTTCGTGATCATAATTTGTTTGCTGCCCTCTTGAAAAGTTGTTAACTGTTTATCAGACCCACTATGAAAGGATTGCAGAGGTATTCAACTGCACATTTTGTGTTCTTGGGGTCCCTACCATATTCATCTCTCAATCTCATTGTGCTCATATTCAACCAACTCATGCCACTATTCAGATAAACTTTCGACAGTTGAAGTTCCTTTTAACCTCCGGATTCGCAGTGTGAACCAATGAAAGGGTAATGATATTCAAGACACCACTGCCTTATTTTCTATGTATGCCACTTCATATTTAGTATTGAGTATTGACTATTGACAATATACTTCAAATAAGAAGCAATAATAACCACGTATGACGTAGAGATCACCTTACTGGAAATGGATTCTCTGTATTCGCGCATTCTCATGAATTTGAACCTTTGAATTATGAATATTGATATTATTGGGATAAATTATGAGTGATCGATATTTAACAATTGCGATCAAAATGTGTGAATGCAGGAATTTTCCTACTGCAGCGAATCCAGATCCCACCTTACTCTTTTGTTACAATTTAAGATCGACATAGTCTTGACAACTGACATGTGAAACCTGTCCAAGAACTGTTGGGAAAATTAACAAGGGGACCCTCTCTCCCTCACAAAGACATATGGCAAAGGAAATATTGAGAATTGTCGGACTGATTTTTTTTCTTCTTCTAAAGCTCAAAATAGGCACAGAATGAGGTGAAATTAATAAGTGTAGAAAGGTAGAAGAATGATAGTAAGAAGTTTTGATGTGAAAAACTCCCTTACTGTGAGTTAGTGTCAACCTTTATAGTAAGAACTTGACTGTCTTGATTAAACGACAACTTGATCAGACCAATACAAAGAAGTTAGTGTCAACCTTTATAATTTAGGCCACATGGTCATTGTTAAGCCAACGCTAATTTACTAATAGTGTCAGTCTTTTTGCTTGCAGCGTCGACTTTTGACGGACGCTTAATCCACATTTTCTTGTTTTGCACTAACACTATGATGTATTACACTAGCATCTAATGTTATGCTAATATATATCAATTTTCTATACTAATAAAACTCTTTATTTGTATAATTGTATTTTACTTTTAGTTTGAACTAACAAAAATAGTATTAACAATTCAATTTTCATTAAATAAAAGTTTAACCAAAGAAAACTAATCGAACATCGAACTGTTAATTTATAATGACAGATCCAAAATCTATCTTATATAGTTTATTCACTCATCTAATGCAATATTCTTAATATTTTTTTCTTTAAACTTGAGTAATACAATTTTATCATAAATAACACCTAAGGCATTCATTCATTTTATCCATCTTGCTTGAATTTTCCCCGCTAAAAACATCCTATGGTTTACATTTCTAGTTTTCGTTATGTATGATGATTGATGAACCTTAAATACTTAAAGGATGCGCAAGTTATGCTATCACTGAATTAAATCATGACTTGAGTCACTTGACCATCTGCATGAATCATCTCGGCTTGAAACTTATACTATCACTGAATTTCATATTTGATTTCTCTAAAAAGAATGTGCAATCATCAAGAAAAAAAGTAAAAGAATGTGTAAAGTGAAAAGGTAAGAATATATCTACGTCTTGATTTTGATTAAAATACCTCACAATCTTAACTTTAAATTAAAAGGAAATATAATATACCCTCTCACTTTAGAAATGTCAAATAGTAAACTCTCCCTCATCTAACAATCAGGATCAAATCATCATTATGTTTCCCTTCAACGGAGGGTTTGTAGCCTTAATTTTGATGGAATCAGCACTTTTGCCACGATGATAGTTTCCAGAGGATAAAATACAGCCTTGTCCTATTACTGTGTAACGGAAGTCAAACCTAATCTCAGAGAACACTGCTACTACATTAGCATAGGAAATTAGGAATAAATTGTTCTCAACTGCACCCTGCAATTTGTTCCCGTGATGTGCTAGCATTCTGCATCTGGCTGTACCATCTTCATATATAATATTGAGAAATATTGGAAGTTCATGAATTATACAAGTGGCATCAGAAAAGGTAATGATTTTTCACGTAAAATACGATAGCCAGAAGGAATGATCCCTAAAAATCCATGCCCTCTGATAAAGCAACCACTGTACACATATAATCTAACCTTACAAAAGGGGTCTTCTTCTTTAAGGGGTGAGGGTGAATCCTGAGAATGGATGAAGGATCATTTTCCAGCTCAACTCAAATCAAGCTTTTTCTTGGAAGATGATGAGAGTAAATGATTTAAGGTCGCTGCTTGAATGACAGCAGTTGGGCTAGGTTCCCTAACACAGGAAGTTCCGGTTCTTCTAGGGCCAT
The DNA here is from genome assembly GCA_007407185.1 of Glycine tomentella. NCBI lineage: Eukaryota > Viridiplantae > Streptophyta > Magnoliopsida > Fabales > Fabaceae > Glycine > Glycine tomentella. Next base: position 271,213 of record PYAF01003099.1, read on the forward strand.
AATTCTTAAAGTGGTGTGAAGAAAATCGAAAGAATCTCACTAGCTTTGTTGAACCAACAAGTAAAATCACGCCAACAATAATAAGTAGCCTGCAGCAAAATATTTCCGATTAACATATTCCTGACACAAGAACATGAAGGTGTCTATCTTGTTTGAGAATTACCATAACATTGGTGATATGCAATGTATATTCAACCAAATCAGAAAAAGACTTGCATCAAATATTAGAAGTGAACAGAAAATGCTCAAAAATGCAATGTAACTATTTGCAGATGGGGTGAAGTATAGAAGAGTGGAGTTCATTTCTGCATAGAACGGCTTTAAAAAGCAAGGGATGTAAACGCACAAAGAAATAATAGCATAACATTTATTATTACCATCCAAGAAGAAGTAACAAGCGAGCTTTTGGGGCCGAAGGGAGTCGCTCACCCAAAGCAAGCATCCCAGCAAGTACACCAGTCAAAATTGATGCCACTGCAGCACATGTAGAAACTACAATAGCCCGCCCATGTTTTAGACCACGTGTCTGCATGTTGGGGAAGTAAATACAGAAGATGTTAGTGTATCTGAATTTCACAAAGCAGAACTTGGACAAATATCAAGCCAGTTTGGCTGAAATCCCACCTTCCCACCATCCATACATTGATATGTCCCTTAGACTCAAGGTATGTAACAGTTCACACAAAAGTAAATGGCATGAAAGAGATCTTCAGAATACCTGGTAGTAAAAGCCTGTACCACTTGAACAGACACTTATGATGATGCAAATAGGAACCAACAACTTGGGGAAGCCTTGCTCCAAGAACAGAAACCCCATCTTTGATATTACAGATGCCATCCTGCATTTTCATAATAACACAATTATGAGTAAGGACTTATGATCAACTAGTGCTCTCTGTGTGTAAATAATACTCTTTCCGGTCCTTTATATAAAAAACAAATGAGTACATTTTTTAGGTCCTTATTATAAGAAACATGGACCTAGTTTTAGATGTGTTAATTGTTAATTCTCTTTTATACCCTAATTTATTATGAAAGCTACTAACGAAATGGCCACTCATTCTCCGTGCAAGTGGATGCATTTATTGACCTGTTAACCATATAAGATATACTCATTGGTAAAAAAAACATTATCCCTTGAATTATGTGTAGCGTCATTAAACATTACCACTGCTTAAATCATTTAATTATATGGGTATTTTTGGAATGAAATTTAAATTCTAGCATTATTCATTAAGATTAACTAACTTACCTATTTTTATTGGTCTTGATGAATTATTTGTTTCTTATATAAAGGACCGGAGGTTGCATCTTATAATCTTATTATCTGCAAGTTTTGTTCATAGCCAACGGAAAGTAATGACACACAATAAAAACTGACAAATCTAAAAACTAAGGTTTAGGCTTCACAAATAAACTATTGTAAGCAGTTATATAAAATTGACTATTTTTAAGAAGCTGATAATTAACAAGAAAACAGATCATGTTTATTATAAATGGAAAGGAATGATCACATTGAGGTATCTGTTTACATATGTTATGGAATAGAGTTGTATCTATGATCTCTCTGACCGTGGTAATCTGCTGATAATTATTTTGAAGAAACTTCCAGTTCTTGATTTGTATACACTATACAGATAGAAAGGACAGTTTTGTTGCATTTTTTTCCTTTTACTTTTCTATTCTACATGACTTGTTATCCTACTAGCTGCATTATTCTCTCTAAAACATTATTTATTTAAAAGAAAAAAACATCGACAAGTACAGATAATATCATTAAGGGTAAAACACTTATTTGTCATAATCTTCATGACAATATTAAGGAGTTGAGGCAAATGAAGGAAGTGAAATGTGTCCATCCGAGACCACAATATATAAATATAGTAGGGAAGTAACAGTACCCAAACAAAATTCCAGATTCCAAGCCGTAAATAATTTCCTCAACAACATCATATTCCATCTGCATCACTTAAAAATGTCAAGCAACCAAAGAATTACCATAAGTGGTATAAACATGTAAGAAAGGCTTCCCATCATGATTAAAGCAAGAATTACCATCTCTTGTTCTCTTCGACTGCGTTTGAATATACGAAGCCATCCATTAAGCATTATCTGTACAAGTGTTTCTAACAATTAGGAACAATAACTATTTTATAAGATGGTAATGTTACTTTGTTGCATCAATGACCCCACACTCGTTAAAGAAAAGTTAATCCAATAAAAATACTGTAACTATTAATAAAATAATGTATCAAAACTACGAGTCTTGTAATCATGCAATCAGGTTTGCAAAAAAAGAAATCATAATGCTGCATAATTAGTTCCAAGAGACCACAGTAAGGTCTTCATATTGACTTCAAACAAAATTTGTAATTAATGGACCAAAACATAAGACAGGGTACCTACAAACAAGATGAAAACAACAAATGCCAGCCACGGTATGTGAAATATAGATAGAGCAGCAGCCTCTTGCTCCTGACCTCCAGCACCAACTCCTAAAAGAGCATACAATAGTTAACAAATTGGAGAAATGAACATAAATCATATTTCAACAGAATGACACATGATGTTGGTAAATGATTCCAAAAGTTAATTTTATAAGCTGCTAGATTAAAAAAAGGAAAATTCCATGAAATCTCTATCCATTGCTACAAAACACAAGTGCATACTGCACCATAAAGAAAAATAAAAATGGTCACACCATAACTTTTAGGTTTAGATTCAAATTCTGACCTATATAAAAACCTAGAAATTCTGTTAGTCTATCATAATCAACAAAAAGAATTGTTAATAAATGCACAAGATTTTTCTGTCAGTACTTAGTGTCACATGATAACACAACACAAACAGAGGGACAGACCAATAGAAACAGAATATAGACATTTTATAATTACTTAAACAGCCATGTTCCTTGCCGTGTTAAAGGAAATAAAAGCATTAAACTGAACACTCTACTTTGGCAATCTAAAACTTACATTACCTATTGTGCCAAAACCTGCCAAGATAATTCCCACCCAATCAACAATATTCATAACTTCCTTGAGATAAAAATGAGAAAAGACTGAGAGAATTGCCAGTCCACAGCCAGAAACTGGTTGGATGACAGAGACCTAAATCAGAAAAACAACCAAATTACACATTACAAAAATCTAGGCAAAAGACTATAAGATCCTGCTAATGATAAAGAAACATCCCTTCAAATATAGATATAGCTAGAGCACTTACAGGAGCAAGAGCTAATGCCCTTAACATCAACAGTGCCCCAAATATATCCATTAGAAAACCTATGAGCCAGGTTTTGTTCAAAGCATATGCCCTTATGACCTGCAAACACAATTGTAAAAAAACAAATAGCAATGTTAATCCTTAATCAAACAGTGAATTCCTGATGCTTCAACGAAAAATTGAATCTTTACCCAATTTTCCTCCACCCAAAATCCCACGTTAATACATATGCACGTGCATGTACCCAATTTCACAGTTCCAAAAAATACAACCGCAGAAATGGTAAACGGGAACTAAAATACTAAATCATGGGCATATGAAAATGGAAAAGAAAAAAAAAAAAAAAAGTGGAATTAAGAAAAGAGAAACATGCCTTGAGCTTGAAAGAGAGAGGGGGAAGAATGACAGTGCCCTTCTTCTGAAGGATTTTGCCGATGTTGTTGCCGGCGGTGGCAACCACGGTCAAAACAATTGATTCCCACATTCTCTTCGACCCTTTCTTTCTTCCTCCCTCTGCTCTGCGTGCCCGCCCCACTTTTTGTTGTGTCTAGGATTTGTTAATTGTGATTAATTATTTATTCAATACTATCATTCTTTAAACGGTTTTCAGAGGAGTGATAACAAAATTAAAACCACTGTTATTTTTTAATGTATAAGGATCATTTCTCTGATGAACCCGCACAGTATAAACTTATATAATGATTAAAATTAAAATCTATTATAAATATATACCTTTTAATGTATAAATTATTGATTGATATTTTTTAATAAAATTATTAAAATTTCATTTAGAAATACATTTAAAACTTAAAAGGATGTTAATTTGAGATAGTCGATGAGATATTTTTTTTTATCAATTATGAGTAATATGTGAAATGCATTTCAAAAAAGAAAAAAAGATGACAAAATATTAAGAATGTCTAATTAAGACACTTGGAACAACAGCCAAAATTATTTGTTTTGATAAGTTTGTTGGGAAATGGCGGGATATGTGTATAATTTATTACTGTTTTAATCAGTTGTTATTAATCAAAATTAAATTTTGTTTTGATAAGTTTGTTGGAAATGGCGTGTGTTTGATCCAATTTATTTTTAGCTTAACTTTTCATTATAAGTAAAAATTGAGTCAAACACTAATTATAAATACTCTTACAGGATTCAAATCGTGGTCGTTTGAAAAATAGTTCCGGATAAGCTAAATTTGAGTTTCTTGCATTAGCTATTTTATAAGCTACTTGTTTTTAACAATTTACTCTTTAAAAATAAGTGACTTGTTTTTTTAAAGTATTTTTGTATAATGTTATGTTTAGCCCAATTTTTATTTTTTTAAGGAGAACAAAAGTAAAAACAAAAATGTATCAAACACACTTACAAAACCTTTTTCTTGAAAAAATAGCTAAAATCACAAAATTAAGTTATCAGAAAAGTTAAAGCTTTACTTTCTAAGTGGTGTATTATAATTTTTAATATCTCTGGCGTGACTTTTAATTTGAGGTAACAAATTCAGCTCAACCCAATAGATTGCCCAACCAATTTATAATTAAGGTCAAGCTTGGGTAGCCACATACAGTACTTAGCTTATTTCATAGGAATTTGCATATTTAAAAAAAATTATTTACTTTTAATTAGGACCAGTCTAGCATAGTGGTTCACTAGTATGACATAAAACTAAATTAGATCCAATAAATTTGTAGCTAGAAAGAAATGGGCCTGACAGAGCTCCAATTCCACTTTGAATTGACAAATTTAGATTGTTTTGTTTGTTTGCTATCATTAGGGTTTTAGTTCTTTACAATGATAGGCTAAGGTATTTTATAAGTTTTTATTTTTTTGATTGATTATAAAAATAATTTTTTGTTGGACTTAATCATACTTAAAGTTCATCCTTCTTTTCTAAAAGCATAGAATCTAAAAGTGTTTTCTATAATAATTGAATCGTTCCTTTCTAGAAATATAAAATCTAAGAGTGTTTTCTATAGTGATTGAACTCAGGTCCTCCCCCACAAATTTAATGTAAAAAAGTTTATATTGATCAACCTAATTTGTCAACTCTATTTTTAATTGTTTTTTATTGTTAATTGCTTATGGGATAAATATGTTTTAAGTTCGTATACTATCATTTTCTTGTTTTTAGTCCTTGAAATTTCGTAGTCCACGTGCTTTATTTAAAAAGTGTTTTTAGTCCATTCAGATATATTTTTCACTGACGGAGTTAATTATTGGAAAATGAATTATTGTTAGTTCTCGTTTTCAACAATATTTTTCTCATATACACATTTCTTTTGTTCTGATTGTGGATAACAAGTTGTGAATTTCGAACACAATTCCTACTATAGATATTGATGTGGAATCGTGTGAATTCATAAATTTGCAACACGAACTCTTGAAGAATGAAAGTAACAACTAAGACATAAATGGAATAGTTGAAAAGTAAAATTTATTGTGTTTAGAGAAACATTATAATAACTTTTTAAATAAATAAAAAATCATGTCATTGTTATTAATTTTAAAAAATAAAATAAAATCCTCACAGTCAATTATAACAGACAAAATTAACATTATTTGTGAAGAATATGTAGGGAAGGATTAAAAACACATTTTAAATAAAATATAAGAACTAACTAGATTAGATGATATAAAACTTGATAGATTAAAAATAAGAAAAAGTGAAAATATGTGAACTAAAAACATATTTTTGCTGTTATTTATTTACTGTCTTAATTACAGTACATTGGCATGTAAAATCCTAATTTCTTTTAGTGTTTTGATGTTTCGTTCAAACTCACACTTTGATGCGTTTTTTAATGCTTACACTTTGATGGTTTGAGAAGATACCTTCAAGCCATAAGGCCATGAGACTGTGAGATATTAACGTAAAATTGTAATTTAAAATTATTAATTTTGCATTTTAGTTCCATATAACGGGTTAAGTCGGGTTCACCCATCGATTTTTATAGATCGTTTATTGTTTAATTGGGCATTATGCTTTATGAAGTATTATGAAATTTATTTTGTTTTGTTGCTTTACACTATATTTATTTAACTCATGATGATAATTTTTTTGAACAATTCGTGATAAGACAATTTATTTATATTATTTATTTGGTAATGAGTAATTTAAAACATTATGTTTAGATTATTTTTATTTATTTATTTTATATAATTGGTAGGCCATTTTATGAGTAATTTATTATTATTATTATTTTATTTTAAATAAATAAAATTGGTAGGGTTGGATAGAGCTAGATTTAGGTCAACCCAGGGTTGGGTTGGGTTTGCCTAGTTAATATGCTAATTTGAAGTTTCTTTCTGATGTCTCAAATCAATAAAATAATCAAAGTATACGAAGCTAACAAAAGAAAACAAACTAAAAATCGTGGTTGTAACAGTGACAATGGTGGTATTTGATAGCGTGGTGATGGCATAAATTCAGAATTCAGACGGTGAAGTTGCGTAATGAGGACGACGTCATTGGCGAGTAAATGGAGCCCTCAAAGTAGTGTAAACATACCTTTCTTATAGGCGGCGCCGAAGATCCTTGTTAGCTTGACGACCAAGACAAATACACTACTCACTTTTGCTGACATACAATTCCATATGAGATTTTAAAATTTTCAAATAAGTTTTTTTCTCTAGTGGTACAAGTACAATTCTTAAGAAGTTAAAATGGATCCTATAATTGTTTTATACTTTGTTAAAAACATTGCTTTTATGTAAGGAATTTTTTTAAGCAAAATATTTCTGTAGTGAAAAGTTATGTGATTAAACATAAATTGAACATCTGTCGGCATGTTTAGGAAATTCTACCTGCCATTGTTTATGTAAGGGGTTGTTTAACTTATCCTAATTAGTAAATATAAGTGAGTTTAAATTATACCAATCATCTTGAAATACTTAATTAAAAGAGCTCTTATCCGGCAACAATGAAGTCAATACAAATAAATTCTAAATTTGATTTGCTCAAAACAAAAACTATATAACAAATAAAGGGAAACGATATCAACCCAAAAGCTATTTCTTTTCCCTTGTAAAAAAAAAAAAAAAAAAAACAAAGTTATTTCTTTTCCGTGTAAATGGATGAAAGTTGACAAACTGAATTTAGAGAAAAAATAATTGAATCAGTTCCATAATATAATTTGGTTTAAGAAATATCAAATCTAATTTATCTTGGGCAAACCTATTTAAAAAATTATTTTGGGTAAGGTATCGGTTTAAGAAAAATAATATAAAACCAACTAGCCTCGGTGTTCAATCTTGACATAATATACAACTTGATTTGTTTTTCAAATATTTTTATTGTTTATTTAAAAAAAATAATTATGTTACTAAAAAAAAATACAAATCCAAAGTAAAAAAGAATAATCGGTTTTCTAATCAATATTCTCTGAAACCCAACCAAATCATCCCTACTACTACCAGCCAGATTTCACAAGAGAAAGATGTAAAACATGGTTGGCTCCTCAAAATCGCATCCATTAGACTTCCTTTCTCCCAACCAACATACCAAACACTAATAAGAAAGCAAGTAATTTTTCCCCCTTTTCGTTACCTTTTCACTCAAACAAAAATAGCATGCGATTGATTGTGTGCGAATCAGACTCTTTCTATAGACCCTGGCCACTGCATTATTAATTACACTCTACAAGAAACTTCATTTCAAACCACCATATCTGTCTTGTGGCTTGTGGAGTTGTGCTGCATATCACACTAAGCTATTCCTCCCAATCATTTCTTTTGACAATAGCCATATCCAATTATCCATGCAAGAGCAAGTATAGCTTGATCACCAAAACACACAATTGGTTTTAACACATCAAATGTTGTTAATAAATGGGGCAACAAATATCTCGGAGGAAATAAATGACCTAAACATTTTAGTGGAAACATATATGTAAGCAAATTCTCTTGAAGCTATTTGTTACAAAACTAATTCTGTTTTAAAGTAGAGGGTTGTTTGCAACCAAATAATGATAATAATTGAAGACAGGATAGCGTAAATACAAATAACAGAAGCCTCACTTACTACGCATGATTTAATCCTTCAGACCCTTCAACAAGTTTAAAAAAAAAAAAAAAAAACATGAACAACAAAATAAATATAATTTCATTTCACCCCTCAGAGAAGATCTTTAATTTCAGGACCCAATAATAAGCAACAAATTATTTCACATATAGACAACCTTTGATGAACTCAAGTAAACCGATCATAACCCATCAATGATTAATCTACAATTCTTCTCATAAACACATCTCACATATGTAAAAACCAGAAATTTAAATACAAGTAGCAATTAATTAAACCACTACCAGCCATAAACCACATGGGAGTACTTGTTCTTAAGCCACCTGAAGCTCTTTATGAAGGACACTTTGATCTTTCCTTCCACAGAATACATTTTATAGCTAGCAACCCTCTTTTTCCTCCGAATCTCAGGATCAGCCAAGCTCCAAGACTTAGAGAAAGAAGACCCTGCAGAAATGCTTTTTCCTTTCTTCAACTTCAAGTCCCTATTAGTACCCATTTGAGTTTGAGCATAGGAAGCACTATAAGTTCTGAGACTGAGATCATAAGGCCTAGGGGCTCCATAGTAGCTATCTATCTGCATCATTTGCCCATTTGCATAAGACCTTGATCTTTGAATCTCCTCCATGGGAAATTGGGCAGAAAGGAAAGAAGAATGAAAGAGCCAAAGGGGTTATCTATTATCTCTCTTTTCAACCCTTAACCTTTTTATTCTTGTTTTATTAGAAAGATTATCAAAATATGAGGGACAGTGGTGGCGTGGGGTCCAACAAAGACCTTAGGAGCTTCGGTCTACGGTGGCTTTGGCTGGCTTAGTTTTACTTTCAATTTTTATTGTAGTTTTGTCTATGTCTTCTACTACTATTAAATTAAATTAAATTCCATCCACTGTTACTGACTTCTAGTGAGAATTGATATATTCATTGTTAGGTGCCGTGTTTTGTGGGGGAACCAAAATTTGCAAGATTTATTATTATTCATGTATTTCATTTTTTATTTTATTTTCCGCTGTATAATCTCTTATATGTTATCTTTTACTGTTTTATATAAAAAAAACAAATAAGAATTTTTTTATTCTAATTATGTTTATTAGTTTCACTTTCTCTTTTTTTCTCGCTTAATATGTTTCTTTTAATTATGTTCATTAGTTTTTTTTCTTTTAATTTTTTATCTGCAATTTTGGTTTTTGTATTTTTTATTGTAATTCTTAGATTTTAAAAAAATTATAATTTTGATTTAACATTTAATTTTAGATATTTTATATTTATTTTATTTTAATCTAATTGAACCTTAAATCTATCATATTTATTTGAACTATAATTAAATAAATAATTAAAATGTAAAAGATAAAAGATAAACATATACAAAATTGATAATTTGATCAATTTTGTAAATTTTGTATAGTATGAAAATGATAATTGCTGATAAAAAATTAAATGAGGATTAAAATTATAAATTGCAAGATTAGAATTTTCCATTGTCTACGGTGTACTCTTTTAAAATTCTTGAGGATTTTGCTGTGGACTCGGCAAAGGATTCCCCGTAAGAGAATTTATCTACCACGAATTCCGATCCTTATTCAATAACCCAATACAACAACAGATAAAGCGACTTTTTTTTTTTCCCGCTATTACTATTTGCACCTGCCCTATTTGCTAATAGACACTCCTTTTAATTTTATTTTCCAAAAATATCACGTAAAAACACTCCCCTTCATTTCTCTCCGTAAGTCTGTTGTCGTGGAGAGACTTGAGTCTTGGAAGATTGATTGTGATGCCAATTATCCAAAGAATACTTTTCTTAAGGAATGAATGAAACCTCTTTTTCATCCACTCCATCCCGCTCTACTCCACTCTCTTCCATCAATCCAAACACATTTCCCTCCAGAATCGTGAAAACAACCTAAAGCACACAAGTTTTGCACCTTTTTGCATCAAATTGAAAAAATTACAAAAGGGTCAAGAAAAAAATCAAAGCTTTTTATGTCAAATAAATCTAAATACGAGATCACAATACAATTTGAAAGGAGAAACAGAAGCAACGACTCAAATTTGAGGAAAACCCAGCAACAGTGAAAAATCGATCATGTTTCTTGCACCAACTTTGCTTCTTGTGGCCACGATGCAACAAGGAAAAATTGAGGAGGATATTGAATTAAGATTTTAAAAGATTATTTTAATATATTTTTTATTATAAATTTTTAAAAAAATTACGTATGAATGTTATTATTTATTATCTTTTTTAAAAAGATTTTTGTGATTAAGATTTTATTTTAATTAATTTAAAGATTTAAAAAAACTTGACCGATTTATAAGATTTAAAAATACTCTATTATTTTTTTAAAATCACAATTATAACCCCAAAACAAATTTATCAAAGAGGATCAATTTACGCACAAGATTTACAGAATTTTCTTGTCAAAAATTACATATAAATTGTCTCTGATAGCCTTCGAGAAACACCACCCTATAGACTAATCGATTGCAGTAACCCAAAAAACACAAATCCCAACACGCTCGTATTAAAGCCAAACACCATGAATCCAAGATCACAATGGCCTTTTGAAAACCAACAAATCCCTTTCATAAAATTGAAACTCTCTACGTAAAAAGACCAAACAATTATACAAATAATACTTGAATTGTAAGTCATTGTTACAATATTCGCAATGTCAATTCAAGACCAAATCCATAAAGTATTTGTTTAAGGGGAAAAATCCATTATCACGGAATAAAAATGCAACGGCCTGAAACCAATTATAGCAAAATTGTTTTGAGTATTAAATTTCGATAATGTTTCTCTCCTATTTATTTGTTGTTTGTATTATCTGTAACAAATTGTCACTTACCAATGAATAGGCATGGCAACTTGATCCGCACTCGTGGGCATCCGTCCGAACCCGCCTCGAGGTCAACGGGGAAAAACCGAGTTGACCGGATTCGGGTTCGGGTTCGGGTTTTAACCGCTTGTTGAAATCGGGGCCGGGGGCGGTTTTGGTAATACTGATATCCGCCCCGCCCCCGCCCCCGCCCCCGCCCCCGCTAACACCCAAGCAGTATATTTACGTAAATACCCTTATATATATATAGAAGAAACCCTAAAAGGCTGGAACCCTCATTTCCCAATTTCATTCTCGGACGGCGCTGGAGTGGCTGGACTGCACAACACAGCAGCTTCTATCTTCTCACAGCAACTGATTCTTTCTTTCTTCTCAATTTTCAGTTCCAATCTCACCCCTTTCAGGTAAGTCATATTCTTTCTTTCTTGCTGTTGAAACCCTTCACAATCTTTATTGACTTGTGATATTTTGCATTCTGAAAAGGATCCTTAAAACCAAGACAACCCAAAACGTTGAAACAATATCGCTGAAATTAAACTCGGATTCTCCCTTCTACAGGTAATGGCATTACTTACAATATATATCTGAGACAAAATCGCTGAAATATATAATCAATATATATTTGTTACTATATATTGTGCCAATAAATTGTTCCTGTAAGTATATTTGTTACTATATACTTATATGCTCGCCTTGAGTCTACCGTAAATTG
>PYAF01003099.1:300842-318472 GCA_007407185.1 Glycine tomentella
TATAGAAGTAAATAAATTTATTATATGATAAATTATAATTAGATGAAAATATATATTAATAAGTCATTGATTTGAGTATAATTGAATTCGATCATCTTAAAAAATATCTTAGGTTTAAGTTTTGTAAATTATAAAGATGTGGTTGGAAGTGATACTTCACTAAAAATATATAAAATTTATTAAAAACTATAAAATTAGGAAAGAAAATTATTAAAGAGGTGAAACTTATCAAAATTTGTAATTTTTTAATAAGTTTCATTCAATTAAAAAAATTGTTACCCATTTTTAAGTCTAAAATGAGTATTTATTATATCTCTAAATAATCCCTATCATATCATTTTTATATGAGAAGAAAACTTGATTCTAACCCTTTGAATTCGGTCAATTTGAGTTTATTTTTGGTCATGTTTATTCGTAGGGAAATTTTTTTAACAACTGTTAGAGATGCGGTATAAAGACACGCGCACCATATGGTGGTCCACTTTTTACCTCTGTAATGTGATACGAAAGAGAAAAATATATAAATAGCTATATAGTGCCTTTTAAAAAAAATAGATATAGTAGAGTATAAAAACGATTTTAAATATGTTATATTGTTAAGTAATCATAATTAACTTCTTAGTATGATTTTTAAGGTAATAATTATACCTTTTAAAAATGATTAATTATTATAAAAATTAATAATTTTGTAATATAATAGTATATATTATATAACCTAATTTTTTTCTGTATCTCTTTTTATAACAATATAATAACAATACATTGAAAAACATTCCTAATCTTTGATTTAGAACAAAAAAGCCACCTATTTCTCTATCTTTCTTTCTCATTGAAATGATGTAATAGATTAACTTTTGATGTTTAAATACTCGTATATTTTTTTATAAGCACTCACTCACAATAGACATCTTATGATAAAAAACAAAAGATTTATCTTTAACTGAAAACACAAGAATTTTAATTTCTTCTAGATGCATATGTAGAGAATTGAAGATAGGGCATCAATTAAGGGATGTTGAATAGCGAGGATTGGAGGGTTAATAGATTTAGAATTACAAGATGCGTTGGTAACAACAATGAATAAATGGCCAAATGGGTTTTGGGCTAGTTGCATATGGGTGGCCGGAGAAATCATAATAAAGATAAAGTTTCAACACTTCTTTTTTATGCTTTCTCTTTTTTCTCTCCTGTAAAAATGTTTAAAATATTTGAGAATGGCCAGTGGAAGATAAACTCACATTTATTCCTCACATACGTGATGCAAGAAAATTCTCTTTCAAGCTCTATATAAACCCCTTTATCTCCCTTCACCTCTTCACACAAGCATCTCAAGTTTCTTGTTTCTTCCTTTCATATATATTCAAAATTTCAAATCAAATGAAACAGCTTTTGTTTTAAATATAGAGGAAACATGGTTATAAATTGATTGTCTCCTCATAACCCTTCTGACCCTTTCAGAAATGAATTTAAGGGGAAGAACCACTCAACTATATATCAACACTTTCGTTTGTTTTGGGAAGGTAAAAGGGTAAGGGAGGTGACAGAAGAGAGTGAGCACACATGGTGCTTTCTTGCATGATGATGATTCATGCTTGAAGCTATGTGTGCTTACTCTCTATCTGTCATCCCACCATCATCTCTCACCTCCTCTCTACCCTTTTCATTTTCTATTTATATACTTGTGTCTTTGTATTTATTTTCTTGCTTTCCCTTTTGGTGCTTGGACTAACCCTAAGTAGCAGCCTGGGACCTCACTATCAGCAAAATAATATTCACATCACATCGATCTCATACATATCACAGGTGTGTGCGTTTTTTAGATTGTTCTTAATTGGTTCTTGCGATCTTCTTAGCATGCTGACCTGCAGAACCTAGCTACTTCATCAAAAGCTTAACACCTGTCTCCGAGGCAGACATGTGCTTTGATACAGATCTATTTTAACAATTATAATTATCTAACTCTAATTGTTTGATCAATGTTGTACGTTATTCTCAGTCAACATATATACTTATGATGAGTAAGAGACCGAGTATTGCTAATTAATTAATTATAGCATCTGGAAAACCTAACTCGTCTTTTGATTCAATTCAGACAGTCAAGGAACATGGTTTTTCTTTGATGATATTGCTTTGGGTGTATATATACACCATCCATCTTTAAAAGAGATCATGGAAAATCAGGTCGGGTATATATATAAATATATATCCTTAGGTTTTTTAAATTTTCAAGGTTAATTGATTAAGAATAAAATTGGATCATCAAATTAAGCGATTTTCTGTAATTTCATTATCTTTCAGATCAGACATCTGATTTGAGCTTCATTAACTACTTCTATACTGAGTTAATTTATTTTTGTAACACAGACAATCTGAGTAAGGATATTTTGGATATTGAAAAGAAGATGTAGTTAAGTAAAATTAGAGCATGGGCACGGAAATAAGCAAGATTAATTGGGAGGAATTTCTCTTAATCTCTTGTACTAATTGGTTACATCTATTAGCTTTATTTGGTTCATCAAAGTAACAGGACAAAGTAATTAATTTGATGTAACAGTTGGGTATCCTTTCTACTCCCACTGATAATTTTTTATTTTTTCCTAATAAAAAATGGTTTTGCAAACTAATATGCTTAATTTTATTGATTCGAAAATTATAATGAGATTATTTAATATAAAAATGATAGGAAATCACAAATTCTTTTATAAGCAGTATAATTTTCTGTCTTTAAATGAAAAGTTTTTTACTTTAATTCCTTAGAGTGTTCTTAAAGCATTAATAAGCATTCTATACACTCTAGGGTTATGAGATATAAGCTTTAATTTCAACTGCCAACTACACTCTAGTTTGTTAAACTGTAAGTTTTCACACTTTCAGGTTTTGAAAATCTTGCCGGTATGCTATGGATACATATTGAACGGTGCGATGCAGAATCAAAATTGATGTTCTATTTTCTTTGTGCTTAGAAAGGGAAGCTCAGAGCTCAGAAAGCACCTGATGTTTTATTTTCTTTGTGCTTTGAAGAGATCCTCCTGGGAAAGAAATGTATACACTGATGAGATGACATGGATGCATACATGTTTTCGTCTATGTTTGTTGCAGTTGTTCATAATAAATTAATTGGCATCAGATTGATACCAATTGTACGTGTAGGGGATTTTGGGATCACCGTCAGATACATTGAGTACGTATCCAACTAATCTGGATCAATTTGAGAACAATATTCATCATATGTGATACCTCAAATACTTGAATTCCATGGAAACCCTTAATTAAATTAAAACGATTCTCGATAACTAATTTGCGCACTCGATCACTGATTGAAAATGAAAGGGGGAGAACAAGCTCAAGATTTATCAAGATTTGATCTGTCAGTTGATGTATACATGATCAACTTTGGCTAGCTTCTGATGTTTTATTGTTTTTTTTCACCCTTATCAAAATACTAGTAGTTTATAAACTTTCTTTTCCAAGGAAAGGAAGCTTCAAAAATAATTTTAACAAAAGAAAAAAAAGAAAAGCAATTAAAAAATACAAATAGTATACAATATTCACAGTTCATGCAGTCCGATGTTTTATTGATACTGAAAAACAATGAAATAAAATAATTAAATTAAGATTTAATTAATTTCATCTTAAAATTATAATAAATTATGTTTTGTGAATATTTAAATTGACTATAGATAAAATTAATATAATTTTATATTTTTTTATAAAAAAAAGTTCCCTTTATTAATGGTGCATCACACGGGTATTAAGCTAGTTATCTAAATAACCAACTTTCCGCCATGTTCAAAATTATTGTGTTCGTTATTAACAAAATACCCGGAAATTGTTGTGAAAATAATCATTTCCCCCAATTATATAAACAAAATAAATAAGTAATATATGTAATTACTGTATAAAACTCATTCATACAATCATTTAACGCCAAATTGTATGTCTTGTGTATAGTTATTAATTTTTATAGTGTTATATAGTCATTGAATATGATATTTTATATTATCATTTAATTACAAATTATTGTTATATATTGTAATTTTTAAGATAATTATTATAAAAAGTAATAAAGTTATAATGCATAATAGATTTTGATAAGATAATAATAATAATATAAAATTATTTTACAACTTTTTTTTCTTCTTTTTATAATGACTGTATTAAAACTTGAAAGTTCTAATAAAAATGATTTCTAAATACTTAACAGATCAAAAACTGCATACATTAAATTTTAAAAAATCTGATTGATTACTATATTTTGATATTGACCTTATCTGCTTTACTTTCCACCTTAAGCAAGAATTCAATCAAATTATTAAACTAATTTTTCTAACGATTTTGCTAAGCTAGCAGACAAACAAATAAAATAAAAGAATAAAACTATCCAATTATATATTTCTCTATGTTGGAAAGTATGGAAAGAAGGCATGCATCAAATGGTCCCAATCCATACCCCGCCCTACCACCTGCCATCACCCCAAAAAAAGAAAAAGACATATATATATATATATATATATATATATATATATTTAAAGTAGAATTATATTTGATTAGATACAGTATAAGAAACAATCACCAAGATTTGTTTGGATGCCTGTTGGGAAGGCATACCGTTGTGAGAGAAAACGTGAAAGGATAATTTTTTTATGCATTGAGCCAAATGCAAACGTCCATTAAAGTCTAACAACATAAAATAAATAACACATGTAGTTGCTAGTTGGATAGTAAAAGCTCAAAGAAATTACTTGAATTAATATACAAGGCAACTTATGTCAGGTTAATTTCCTACATATATAATTATCATCAATTTCTCAAATTAAATATGTAAATAATTTTTTTAAAAAAACCCTCAACATATTGCACATATATTTAATACTATTAGAAATAAAATAATTCAAATGTCATAATTATTTTGATTCGAGAACTAACATTAATAATATTAGGAACATTTAATCTAAGTTTTATCCATTTCTTTATTAGATCTAACTTAGTATTATTTGAAGGAAAGCAATTTTATGCTTGTCATTGAAAGATTAGTCCTTCACACGCAGTAAGGATAAATACTAAATGCAGTAATCTGTACCCGTTGCGAATATACAATGCTGCGGATATACGGATTTATAGACCATGACCATATTTTTTAAGGGTTTCTTTCTAGGTTTTCTATGACAAGAATAATTTTTTTGAATTAAAGGCTTCAATTTGAGGGACGGATTCAGTAGAGTCTGTTGCTAGGGTGGTCCTTGTTTGAGAGGCTTCAGATGTATGAAAGTAGGTGGATTCGACTGGTTTAATCAATTAACTTATTGGACAAATTTCACCATTAACGTTAACATAACATGTTACCTCCTTCAATTCCTTGCACTCCACTAAGTCATGCCAAGCTAAAAACAAAAAGAAAATGGGTGGGGTGGGGTGGGGGAGATAATGAAATATATTTTTCAAGTGGTTATTCTGTTACTATTTAAAATATATTAGTCTTATAATAAGTCATTATTATAAGATTGATTTGGTGATAAAACTAGAAAAGATAAAGAAAAAAATGTGAATTCAATTTTTCTTGTTAACAAAAAGTTAACAATTAATAATTTATATGTATTGATAAAAAATAGTCTTATAATATTTTTTTTTAATATTCATTATTTTTTTTTAATTAGCTCTCTCCATGAGTTACTCATCATGAGAACATATGAGTGATAACAGTACAAGATAATTAAAATCCAGACCTCTCCCACGTAGATTTAGAATTTTATTGATTTAGACCTTTATTGATTGATAGGTTTGGTTTTTATATAATAAAAATATGGGCCCAATTATTATAATTTTTTTTGGAGCTCATATAATTATGTGATTCATATGTATTACCTCTACACTCGAATATAACTAAACTTAGTTAATTTTTGTACTAGTTAAGAAAACTAATTATTATTATTATTTAATTTTATTATTCATATTTAAAAAATAAGTTTTTTTTCGTATAGTATCCTTACTGAAACTTGAATCAAGAATAAAAGAGTCATTAGAAATAAAACCCAAATTAATTGAAAGATATCATTAAATAAGACAAAAATAGTTAAATTTATTTATATTAAATAGATCTTAGACTATCTCTAATGAGAAGTGCTTAGTGGATTTCTAAGGATAAGAAATTATTTCTTAGAAGAAACTTTGTATTGGAGAATAACTAAGTGACATGAGAGTTCCTTCATAAGAAATTGTTTCTTTTTATAGTTTCTTATTTTTCAAACATCACTAATCAAAATAATTTTTTAAAGTTTCTTACAATTTTTTACATTTGAGCAAAATTTTGTAAGAGTTCTTATGAATTACATGATACTTTAGAAAGATGAATAAAAGACTCTAAGAAACTCATATAAACACTCCCCATTAGATTCAAAATGACACATTTAATTAATATGGATAATGTTGAGTATCAGCGAATTTTTAGATCTTTATTGTGATGCCGAATGCAATGCTAGATATGGTTCTTGATTCTACCGGAAAACATTAATTCTACTAGAAAGTTTCGTTTTGTATTGAATTACTTTATTGTTCATTGATGATAACGTAATCTCCATTTATTTTGGATTTGGCCCTTGTGATGTTTATTGAGTATTTAATTACTAATTTAATTTTTTACTCGTAACTCATTAATTGTTGACATTTTATATAAGTTGAAAGTTGTAACAATAGTGAATACCATTTTCTTTAGTTTAGCTTTTAGTTTAAAATTTAATGGTTTAACTCAAAATAATTGTATTGGTTTAATTGTTTAAATTTAATTATTTTTTATTCCTATGTAATTTGGGCCTTAGCAAAAAATATCTCTTTTTGGACAACAAGCAAAAAATATTTGAATGAGTCCAAAGCAGTATATCTCAAAAAAGATAACAAAAGTGAAAAATCAGGGGGAAAATAAAGACAAAATAAAAAGGCTAATGCTATTGCCCTTCAATTGACTAAGTATACCTCTCTTCTCTTTCTCTTTTCTTATATATTTTTCATTATAAAAAATATCCTTCCGTATATACGTTCATTATTCTTTAAACCTTATTTTTGCACCCTCCACCTTCATTATTCTTTAAAGATTAATTTTGCACCCATCTTTGATTATTCTTTAAACTCTAATTTGCAATTCATCTTAATTATTCCTGAACCTTTTACATGTATTTTCTCCCCCTTTCTTTCCTTCTCTATAAAAAAACAATAGAATTTCATAGTAATTTCATTTCATATATTGAACACGACGTTTTCATTAAACTTGATATTAATACCATGTGTTTTCCTTCAATGTGAAGTTGTGCATATTCCATCAACCCTGTATGTACTACCATAGTACCATGCATTACGTTTTTGTTAATAAGGGCATGTTTGTTTCTCTACTCAGATTTTGATTTTAAAAACTGTTTTGAAAGACAATTTTACAGTGTTTGACACTCAATTTCTAATATAAAATTTAATATGTTTTGAAAACTATTTTTAATTTAACAATGAGAAGTGAAAGCAGAAAAAATATGTATAGTTTGATTGCCATGCTACAATACTGTCGCTGGAGTTTTGTCAAGCATCAGTCTGCATGTTAGTACAAATAAAAGTGACTTCCAACCTTTTTCATGGATATCATTCATCAAACAAGTTTTTGAATTTTTTAAAAACAGAAAACAAGCATAGCCGTTGTAACACAATTTTTTTACCACAAAATAATCGCAAGAATGGAAACACAAACACTCCACACGATTATTGCAAGAGAAAAAGCAGTATTTTTCGTAGATGTATTTATGTTTTAGTGTGGAGTAAATAAATACATGTACGAGAAGCCCTGCTTTTTCTCAAATAATACATTTCACAAACAATAGAATACCCAATGAAGAAGAATAACAAGACCAAAAAAGGGTGCATGACTTAAGAGAGAAGAAGCACCGGAAGCGTAAAAATAGTAATAGGGATAGGCAAAGTCATGCGGCGCCGAGATCACCGTAGGTTGTGGCTGTGCCAAGCCTGAAGGTGGCGTGTTGTAGGACTTGAAAGGTGGTGGTGGTGGTAATTGTGACTTCGGAGGAGGTGGTGACAAATAAAATAGTGGTGGAGAATGTGGAACTGAAGGTGATGTTTGAGGATGTGGTGGTGTTATTAGCATTGGAGGAGGGGGTGAACATATTACAGGACATGTGGCACAATCGCTGATGCAGAAAAGACCACTTGAAGGATCTTCTACCTTGTACTCCGATGATGTCACCGTGGCAAACAGAGCCAGCCCCATGAACCAAGCTTTTAAGATCCATGAAAACAAGCTTTTGATAAACTTGGTGTCATTCATTTGGACTACTGAAGTAGGAGGAGCTCGGAGAAACCCAGAAGGTGTGTTCATGGCCTAAGTATACTAGTAGTGAATTTTGTGATGTGGAAACTAGAGCAACTTTTGTGGAATCTGGTGACTTGTGGAACTAACAAAGGTGAGAACCAGCTGGCTACTTCCTGTAGTGCGAATGTTGTTTTTCATGGAAGCTTGATTTCAGAACTTACACGCCTAAATGTATTTAAGGACTTGTCCAACTTATCCCAAATTAATGGAGTTAAAACAATCCTATCAAAGCTGGTGCTATTTTTTTTCCTTGGGATAAATTAGACAATATCTTGTATTAAAACAAAGAATATGATGTAGGTGTATTAAGAGTTTTTTTTTTATATAAAAAAAATTCATTTTAATTCTTTGTAATACTTTCTCATAAAAGAAATTTGTTTTTAATTCTTTAATGTATATTTTAAAGAAAATTATTAATGTGTATTAAGAGACCTCTTCACGAATGTTGTAAAAACACTAATTAATAAATTAGTAAATATTTTTTTATATTAAAAATCACAAGAGAGAAATTGATAAATATATAATATTTTCTTATAACAAATTTTTTACTTTTAATTCTTTAATCATTATCGTGCATACTCCCAAGTTTCTTAATGGTAAGTAACGTTCAATTACGTGTTTTACTATCAGAATACTCACTTTTTTCTGCCAAAATATAAGAACTGGTTGCTTAAAATGACCAAATGGACCCGACTTATATAAAAACATAAGAATAATGAAATGAAATATTAGTTGTATATTGATATTACTTTGAAACTAAACTCAAAATAATTACTCTTTTTTTATGTTTTAATCTGTTGACAAACAGGGACACGACATCATGTCATCATGATAAAACCATAAAGTCTAAAGTCCACAATTTTCTGAATCCTCCACCGCAAAGAAATCATGCCTGTTAAAAAATTCAACCAATTTTGACTTCATATTTGCCGCCTATTGGACCTCCTTGTTACATTTGGTCATTTGGAGTTACTATTTTAATCATTTTCTCATTTAGATATCATGAATATAACAAGAGGATAAGGGGACCCATAAGTCATACTCATTACCACAGGATAATGACAAAAATACACCAGCCGAAGCGACAAAAATCTTATTATATCATTGTTGTAAGGACTTTGGACAATGTGATTTGCTTCTTTTCATTTGCATGGTAAGGGAATCCAAAGCAATGCTTCTTTAGCAATCTCTCTCTTTTTCTTATACCAAGCTCCATGCCTAATTCATCTATTTATGTTGATCTTCTTATACTTTTCTTTGCAAGCGGAAATTCTGAGCTTCCTTTTCACTTAAAGTTTGCAAATTCTTATAAAGTTGAGTATGATGTAAGGTGTGACATTATGACAACACATGAATGAACTTCCTGCACATCATTGTTTGTGAAAGGAAATTGATAGAGAATTTACACAATTGACCTGCTTCATTTTTTATTTCTTTTTGCTTCATGGATTCGTTTTCTGAATCTTGGTGCTCTTAGTCTGTCATCTTCAATCTTTTACAGCTGCGATATTTCTTTCTTGGGGTAGCTTTAAATTCCCCAACACCATCCTTGGATATTAGCTCCCAAGTTGCTCAAAATCATATCAATAATTACAATTGTTAGGAAGAAAAAACATTTCCAACTGGAAAGTATTCTAGAAACCATGTATTGATGGCTTGTATAATTGAGCTAATAGCCCGTAGTGCGGGCCTTCCGCCGGGGCCGCTACGCCAAAAACAAGAAAAACTTCATCCCTCTTTCCTTTTTTCACCCCATTCATGTCGCCCCTTCAGTTGAATAATTTGAATTGGATGGATTACATGATGATTGTTTTCTACATGATGAGTAAGTCCATACACGAACCAAGATGGCTAGATCCTATAGCGCGTCTCTGAGTCAGAGTATTGACTTCTTGGAGGTGTGGGAGGGCGTGGCATAGCTATTGATCATATCATCACTGCTAAGAAAAGCATGATCATTGTTCAAAGTCAATTCAAGTTCGCTTAACCTGTTAAGCTATGGCATCACAACTGTTGCAAGGTTTGGCCTGTCCTTCTTGCTGAGTTCTGCACACTTCAATGCTAATTTGGCATGTGATAGAGCCTCTTCCACTGGCCAATCAGTGATCACAGGATCAAGCATTTCTTCAAACCTACCCTTTTCAATTGCTTTCCTAACTTGGTGAGCAAGTCCCATGGGAGGCTTGGCTGTGATAATCTGCAGTAGCATTATCCCCAGAGAATAGACATCTGACTTTGTTGTTAGTATTCCCGTTTCTTGATACTCAGGACCAATGTAACAAAAGGTTCCAGCAGCAGAAGTCATGTAATATTGTGACACAGTATCAGCTACAAAAACGGGGACTAACCGTGCCAGACCAACGTCGCTAATTTTACTCACGTAATTCCTGTCCAAGAGAATGTTTGATGGTTTAAGGTCTCTGTGCTCAATAGGCTCTGGCCTGTTTTGGAGAAGGAAGAGGAGTGCAGTTGCAATCTCAGCTGCTATTAGGAACCTTTTCCTCCATGAAATTGGCCTGCTGTTATTTTTTCGGTATAATCTATCTTCTAAGCTACCATTATCCACGTATTCATACACCAAGCACCCATGCTCAGGACATGCACCAAGGAGGAGGACCATATGCGGATGTCTAAAGCAGCTTAGTACCTCAGTCTATGCATGTAATTAAGAAGGAAAAAAGTAGATATCGTTATAGTTGCATAAATGGTAGTATCTTGATAAGAAAGTGATGAAAGGCAATCAAAAGTTTTAAGGGTCCTCCTAGAATGCTTTTAATTAATTGAAAATCAAGTAGGGAACAACTTTTATATTTCTAATAATACACCAAATGTTTTCTTTTCCAATAAAATTTTTCCTTTCCTACTATTGTAACTGCATAAAGATTAAGGACACTAGTTAAAAGAATTTCATATGCTATTCTTTTGTCAAAAGATAATTGAAAATTGGAATATCTAGCGATTTCATATTTTGAATTAAATGATATTAGTTAGAATATGCAAATGTACTTACTAGCTATATGGTGCATGGTAAATTAAACAGCAATTTTATGCCAAAGATTTGTGGAAAAATATTTAAAAGTCACATATTTATATAAAAAAAAACAGTCTCATTACCTCTTTTTGGAACTGCTTCATGCCACGAACAGCATCAGGTCTTAAAATTTTGATTGCAACTAGGGTGTGATCAAGGTGACCTTGATACACAGGTCCATATTCCTTTCACTAATTTTGTTTAATTGGTAGAACTTTTCTGTGACTGATTCAATCTCCACGGTATATTTTCTATATCGTTATCGTTATAAGCCAACGCATATAATGTTTAATCCTTCTCTTCTGCCTCTATCCTGGCCTTCATCTCTGCATCCTTTCTTCTCTGTGCTTCCTGTTCAGCCCTCCTCCTGGCTTCCTCAGCTGCCACAACATAATATATCTTCATATATTAATATATTCACGAATTAATATAAAACTAATTTCTAACTTAGACATCTATGAACTGTTTACCTGAAATTTTATAAAATAACATTAGTTTTACAACATCTTCTTCCTAATATCGTTTACTATAAAAATAAAAAAAGAGAAAGAGAAAAAAGTACTATAAAATAAAATAAATTACACGTTAAAGAGTTAACATTAAATTATAAAAAATATAAATTAATTAAAATATTCAAAGGAAGAATTTTAATTTCCACAGTGAATCTCCTGACTCAAGCAAGATTATCTATAGTAAAAGATACGTGTAATCTATATTAAAAATATAGAAAAGTAGTAACTTTTGAAATGTGCATTTAAAAAAATCATATATTTGTCAAATTTTGAATTGATTGCAGTATAAAATCTTTCTAATAATGGGTATTAAAATAAAACCGAACGAGAAGGACATTATTCAATTTTATGCATATATAGCTTAGTATGAAGTATGAACGCATAAGCCACCTTACCGTAGGTGGAACACATTGAAATCTTAATATAAACCTTCCTGCAGCCTTCCCTAACACGATTAAGGATCGTCGTTAATTAACTAACATATCGACATGATTGAGTTGGGGTCAATTAGCACCTAATAGACAATATTAAATTCAATCGAAAACGATTTATGAAATTTTTTAAAATACCCGTTCATACCGGGGTTTATCCCACATTAAAAACGCATGCTCGGAAAAGAGCAAAAAGTAGCTTCATTTAGTGAACGATGATAAATTAGAATCTTATATTATTATTTTTTTTTTTTTACTTCATAGAAACTGAAATTTTTTAATATTTTTTTTAGTGATAGATATTATAGTAAGATCTTATAGAGAAAGAGAATTTTTTTAACAAATATACACAGTGTTCTAAAATCCAGTCCGATTATTGATCAGATCGAAATAATGAATTACTGGATTACTGGTCCAACCGATTGGTCAGTAATTAACTCGCTTTAACCCAGTTTATATTAAAAAAATTATATTATATTATATATATGCATATAACTAATATTATATGATTAAGAAAAATTAATCCATAATTTAATAATAAAAAATCTAAAATAATAATTAAAATATTAAAATTAATAAAACACATAAAATATATTAATAAAAAAGATTATAAATAACAGTTAATTAAATTAAAACATAAGAATAATTTTTAATAAAAGTCCAAAAACTGCATAAAGCTTGCTTCCTGTGTCTGCTGCGCGTCATTTCTTCTTCCTGTGTGGCTGCTGCACGTCATTTCTTCTTCCTGGTGGTTATATATTTTATTCTTTCTGCGCTTCTTCAATTCTTCTTCTTCCTATGACTGCGCGTTTTTCATTTCTTCTTCCTCGTGGCTATGCGCTTTTTCATTTCTACTTCCCGGTGACTGTGTGCTTCTTCATTTCTTCTTCGTGCCTTATGTTCTTCTTTCCGACAGCTTTTCACCGATCCGGGTTCCAAAAATGGGTCTGGTGACCCAGTCCTTAGAAAACAGGTCGAATTTTATCGGATAAAATCGGATCAAGTGCATCACCGATCCAGTTCCCAACTCGGTCCGAAAATAGTACAAATTCTCAATCCAATCGACCGAATCGAACCGATTTTAAAAACACGGAATATATATATATATATATATATATATATATATATATATATATATATATCTTTAGAATTTTTTTAATAAAAATTATTTTTTATATTAATCATCTATGCCTCTTTAATTAAAAAATCTAATAAAAGTCATATCTTAAATCAAATCTAACACTAAAGATCTAAATAGCACATCAAGCCAAAGCCAATCCAATAAACAACAGTGTTCGTTATTATCATCATGTGCACAAAACCCGCTAGAACTCTCAGTCAGAGACCCGTGAATCTTCGTGAATTCCAATTCGTTACCGCGAAAATGAACGAACCCACGAGAAAACGCCGCAAGAAGAACGAAGAAGGATCAAGACCAACCCAGAAGAATAATACTAAGAAGAAAGAACTTAAGAGCATACTCACTTCGCTCTTGTTCGTTGATGCCAAAGAGAAAAAGAAGGAAGACATGCTCGATGGTTACTACAGCGAAGTGGAAGAATCCAATAACCCGAAAAAGAGAAAGAAATTCGCCGGCGTCGGCGGTGATTTAGTGAGCCACCGGCG
Source organism: Glycine tomentella (assembly GCA_007407185.1). Classification (NCBI taxonomy): domain Eukaryota; kingdom Viridiplantae; phylum Streptophyta; class Magnoliopsida; order Fabales; family Fabaceae; genus Glycine; species Glycine tomentella. Next base: position 314,802 of record PYAF01003099.1, read on the forward strand.
AGTTTGGGTGAAGGTGCGTTCCGGAGCGTGGTGGGAGGAGTGTAACAACCCCGAATTTCCGGAACAAGAGTTCAGAAAAGCGTTCAGAATGGGAAGACTCACTTTTGAAGCGATATGTGAGGAGCTGAATTCGGTGATAGCGAAGGAAGACACGACGCTGAGAACCGCCATTCCGGTGAAACAAAGGGTGGCGGTTTGTCTATGGCGGTTGGCCACCGGCGACCCTCTGAGCGTGGTTTCCAGAAGATTCGGTTTGGGTATATCCACTTGCCACAAACTGGTTCTCGAGGTCTGCACTGCCATAAAGACAGTGCTTATGCCAAAGTACTTGCAGTGGCCAAATGTCGTTACCTTAAGGGACATCAAGGGTGAGTTCGAGAACATTTCTGGTATTCCCAACGTTGTGGGGTCCATGTTCACTTCGCATGTTCCCATCATAGCTCCTAAGATGAGTGTTTCTGCTTAGTTCAACAAGAAATACACTGAGAGGAACCACAAGACTTCGTATTCGGTTACTGTTCAAGGTGTTGTTGACCATAGAGGGGTTTTCACTGATGTGTGCATTGGGTGGCCAGGTTCAATGGGTGGTGATCAGGTTTTGGAAAAATCATCGCTTTTTCATAGGGCTACTAATAGAGGGCTTAATTTAATCGGGGTTTGGGTACCCTTTGTTGGATTGGGTTTTGGTGCCTTATACACAGCAGAATCTCACTTGGACTCAGCATGCTTTCAATGAGAAGATTGGAGAGGTTCGGAGGGTTGCTAAGGGTGCGTTTGGGAGGTTGAAAGGAAGGTGGGGGTGCTTGCAAAAGAGGACTGAAGTAAAGCTCCAAGATTTGCCTCTTGTGCTTGGTGCTTGTAGTGTTTTGCATAATATATGTGAGTTGAAGAATGAGGAAATGGATCATGAGTTGTTGAAGAATATTGATGATGGTGATGATGATTATGTTGGTGCGGTGATGGATCCAGAGGTTGCCATGAGATCTGTTAGCTCCTTGAAGGCAAGGGATGCAATTGCGCATAACCTTTTGCACCATGGACTAGCTGGAACTTCTTTTGTCTGATTGGAATCGAAAACTGAAGGTTAAGATAATGTATAATTAATTCTTTTGCTTGTTTTTAGTTCTAGACATATAGTGATAGTATTTAATCAAGGCATTCATCATTGTTTCTTGAAGGGACTTTGTAACTAAAAGGTATATTTTGCCCCTCCGACAATTATGTGGTTAATTGTAATCGTCGGTGTCAGGTTTTATGTACAAGATTCAGGGAATTGTAACATTCTATTTTCTTTAACTATTTAGGTTATCATATTTAGACATTCATAAATTACAAATAATCTATTACTATTTTTAATTTTTCTGTACTTCCCTTTTCCTCTCTCTCTCGGTGTGTCTATACTCTACACCTCATAGGTGTTTAAGAATCATTTTTTCCTTAACTATCCAAATGAGAGATTGTTAATGTTAGTTAATACTCAAATCATGTCATTCTTTTGTAAGGATTTCTCAGTTGTATAATTTATTTGTCAGTGAGGACATTGGTTAACCAAATCAGAATATTGACAGAATGAATGCACCTTTTACCTTAATTTCGGGAGCAAGCAAAACATACACCCAGGTGCTTATGCTTAAATTATAATCATTCTCGCAGTAGCTCCACTTTTTATATGCTTATATCTTGACATTGTAAAAGAAAAGACCCGGTATAAAAACAGAACAGTTTTTGCTTGTACCAAGTGATGCTAGCTAATACTTGTTAGATGCTCTAGTAGCCCTGTATCCATCTATGCTTGTGTATGTTTCATATTTCTACTTATTCAGACATTAATTTATTCCTTAAAACCAATTAATTTAGTAAAGTATTATAGGTCCAAATTACTGAACTAGCATGGTTGAATGAATTGAATCAAACTGTGAAATAAATGCCTTTGTACTGCAACCATGTAAAGATTCTTTAGTTAAAAAACATTGACGTACGGCGTGTATGTATAATGTAGTGAGTGGAACTTGGATGGAATTTTACTGTGATTGTGAAGAAAAGAAGCGCATGGCATACACGTTGGTTTGGCATATTTAAATAATTCATAGTTGACACGAAGGCAGCTTTATATATATGTATTTATTTATCTCGCAAGGAAACAGAAAACACAAAAAAGGAATTGCAATGCAAGGTGTGATTGGACCATAACATTATTTAGAAACTTAGCAGAAAGGCTAATCAAGGAAGGGACACCTTTGTGATGAGAGATGTCGTCGGTGCGCACACCTATTGTATTAATCAACAAGTTGATGGTAAACAAAACAAGTCACTTTCACACACGCAACACTCTCACCCAAAACATTGTGGATTAGACTAGATAGATAGAGTCACTTTCAGGTTTCATCGGCAACTTGGAACATCACACTCAACTTCCGTAAGAAGAAAAGTTTCAGTACCGAGGTTTTCGAGGGATGCGAATGCAATTGTTGAAACTTCAAACCATGTTACTCTAATTTTGTTGAAAATCGTAGCTAGACAAGTGATATCACTTAATATAGTAGATATTTCTCATTTTATTATAAATGAATTTTAAAAGGTTGAGTTAAGCATTAACTCAAATTCTAAAAAAAAAATTGTGCTAATTGAACTGTATTTATTAAATGATTTAAATCAGAGTTATTTTAGTTAGGTTAAAATTTAATTTTCGTTCCTCTATTTTTTTAAATATGTAATTTTAGTATTTTATTTTTTAATTAAGATATTTTATCCTCATTTTTAAAAGTTTATTATTTTAGTCCCTCATTTTTAATTGATATATTTTGTCTCTCACTTTTAAAAAATTCACAACTTTGATTCTTGTGATCAATTTCAAACTATGATTTATGTATTATGTAAATGTGGATTGACATAAGTTTATTTATTATTCACATGACAAATATTTTTTAATTATTTAATTGCTAACAAACTTAATTTATTAAAAAAAATTAAAAAATACATAATAAAGCCTGAAATTGAAAAAAAAAATGCATATTTTAAAAAGTGATGAATGAAATATCTAAATTAAAAAATAAAAGGACAAAATTGCAAAAATTTTAAAAGTAAATAATAAAATGTCTCAATTAAAAAAATAAGGGAAAGTAAATTGCATTTTAACCTTTTAGTTAATATAGAATGGTCCGTGGATGTCATATTCTTAAAGCAATTCTAATGAGAGTTTCTCTTCCCATTTAACGAGCAGCCGAGCAGCTAATAATTCAGGGGTGTTTTTCTCATTGAAAAACAATTTTGTGAATGCCACTTGTGTGTTTAATTGCTTAAAGAAACAACCATTTCATTTATGCAATTGTGTGCTATATTAAAAAATATAATAATATTATGCTGGTTTTATTTTATTGATAAATTAATTTTTAAATAAAAAGTTAACTATTACTCATTCCACTGGTTGATATATTCGCACAAAACATGAGCATTTTAAAATATAACTTTTTATATTTAATTGAATATTCTATATATTTATTTATATTATTTAGTTTTTATAAAAAAATATATTATTAGAATTAAATGATGCTTATCATAATGTTCAATTAAATAATTTACTAAAATTAAGAAAAATAATTAATTTAATTAAAATATTAATTTTATCTTATGCATTTAACAAAATTAATAAACATTAGTAAATTAGATTTTTC
>PYAF01003099.1:318572-334633 GCA_007407185.1 Glycine tomentella
AACTAACTTTAATTAAGAACATTTTTATATAAAAAAAAATAAGTCACTATAAATTTAGATCTTATGATAAGGTCTAATTTGGATCTTATAATAAAGACGACAGGGAATAGTATATTTTTGTTGAATAAAAATTAAATTTAATTTTTATATGATGATAATTTTATATTATCATTCATTCATAAATCATTATTTTAATTAATATAAGATAATTATTTTAAAAATTAATAAACATATCATATATGATTAATTATAATTAAATGATTATGTAAAACATTTTAATCCTTTTTCTCATAAAAGTTAACTTTAAATAAAGAAATACAACCATCATTTCATTCAACTGTTAAAAAGAATTCACTGCAAAATCGTATTCTTTGTAATTTTTACCGTTAATTGACTCCTTTTGTAATTTTTACTAGCACTATGTTTTTACAAAATAGATGCGGCGGTAAAAAAAAAAGGGGTAAAAAAAACACAAATCAAACCCCTAAAATTTTGTGAAAATACACATACCCCTACATTTACAGTGATCGTGTGCGCCATTCAACGAATAGGCATATAAATTTGATTGCAAAACTGTATTAAAGAAAAGTTCAGGACCCACTTCGAAAAAATAATCAGGGACTTATTTGGTAAAATTTTAGAGACCCATAGACTAATTAAACCTTTTTTTTAGAGAGGACGTTTAAACTTCACCTTCGTCCTGGAAATCTCTTCACTGGCGGTTTAGTTCAACATTCCCCTCTCCTTTAGAATTTCTTGAAAGATGGCATTAAAATATTGTCACTTTCCAAGTAACCATAATTCACCCTCACCAAATGTTCATTTCAACCCATTGCAATAGACCACGATTTAAAACCACCAAGATTTCTGACGGAAATACAAAGCTTGCACTGTTCAAACAAAGATACAACGTACAGACAGCGTAACTTCAAATACCACATCAACAGTGGTCGTCACATGAATAACTTCAAATACCTGCACCAAAAATACAAACTCAATAATTAGGCCCAACCTACTACAAGGGAATATAACAACATGTTTCTAGCAAGATTGCCAATCTTGAAGAGTTTAACATGAATTTGTGGAGCATCATTAACTTGTAAGAATTTACCTAATACTTAATATGATAATAGTATTTTAAAAACTATCATAGTATCCAAAAATAATCTAATACCACCAGTTTCAAATATCTGTAATGGGAACAGCTTAGAATATAAAGCAAACCACAAACCAATAATTTACAAATCACAAGATGTGTTGATATCTCAGAATGCAAACTGAAACATAACAGATTTCAAAATTAATGGACAAATTAACAGAACATAACTAATTCTTCAAAATCAGTGTTCAGAATTACTCAAGAAATTAAGATAATGGTGGATGCTAGGTTCACCTCATGGATGCTTGATTGATGATTCACCCTGGGACACTTAGCTATGAATATGATGGGTTCATTCACGATGAATTGGAATGGCTAGATCACTGGGTTCGTAGCGGAAAACTGTAACGGGTTATGGGTTCATTCAAACTAGGAGCCAGAAATATAGTTGTTATGGGTTTGTTCATGCTAGGACACAGCTGCGATGGTGATCATGAAACTCACAAATTAGCTAACAGAATCGTGTGTTTACAATTGTACCACGTAAGAAAATCAATTAGACTTGGGTGGACTCACATGAAATGTTCAAAATAGTAACTTTATGAATAACTGAACTGTGCAAGACAGCTTGACATCCTCCCCGGCCCAAAACAACAGTGTTATTTCAGAGATCCAGAATGCAGTTGAAAGGCTGCCTAATATCTTCAAGGACTATGTTGTCAAACTCCAGAGTCAACCTGAAACTCATGAAGTGTCTGTAAAGTTTAAACTCAACCAATGAAAGTTTACCTTACACAAAATAATATTTAAAAAACCTATCATAGTATCCAAACATATATTTAATCCAAGAACCAACTGTTCTGTAATGGGATTAACTTAAAATAAGCTAGAGGCAATCAATGAATCAAGAGCAAATAATTCACAAATTACAAGACACATGAAAAGAACAGCATACAAGAAGTTCAAAATTAAAAAACATAACACAGCAGGTTTGAAATTGAAAGAACAGAACACATACATAGACCTGGAGTTCACAATGGGTTAACGTGGGAGTGCTCACAACAGATTCATTTCATAATAGACTTAGCATTCACGACGGATTGATAGAAGACTTTGGGTTTATGATGGGTTGAGTAATGATTGCTTTGATAAGTAGGTATATTTCTTATTCAATCCAACTGTGTTGAAACTTTGGATGGGTATGATGTACTAATCTACTGTTTGAATGTTTAATGGGGTAAGACAGCAGAATGTGGAAAAGTATGAAAAATAACCCTATTCCTTCACTTACACCAACTGCACCCCTACTTCCATTAAAAAACTATAAAAAATTACGTACCCCATTGCCCGGAGACTCCACGCTATGCGCATGTAAGGGGGAGGGATATTGTATGCAACCTTACCCTTGCATATGCACCCCTACTTCCATTCAGTCATAAAAAAAGCTCCCAAAAAAGAGTTCAACACTCTTCCTCACTCTAATCTCTCCTTCCCCATTCCTTGTCTATCATTCAAAAATATATAAAATATTTCACAATTTGCAGACAGTTCTAAATGCGTTTTTTTTTTTTTTTCAAAGTCTGGTTTGCTGAATTTCAGCTATTAAGGGAATGCAGGTTCCTGGTCTTCAATAAATAGTTTAATTAAACATGGTATGTAAACTTTCATAGATGCTAATGATAGGAAAGAAAATGGTTTTCAACCCTCACTTGTTATATAACCCACAACACTTTGGAAGAAAATTTGTGGCACAAATGAGTAGACAAAAAATTGTCAAGAGAAAACTGTTCAAATTATATCCATGAAATGATCAATTGAGGCCTCTACCATATATAATTTTATTTTCGTGACTACTTTTATGAGTTTAAAGTCCAGAAACTTGTAAGAAACAAACATGAAGCCATTCTACAATGAGGGCAAAAATGTAACTAAAAGGCAAACCACTAGATCATGCGACAAAAATAAGCAAACCCAAAATCAACATGATTATTGTCATTGAGTAGTGATTCAATCTTGCCTAGAGCTTAGGCATGGACATCCAATTCTGTCAACACCTCGCAGAGGAAAAACAATAACTTACACAGCTAATCATGTTACTTGATATCCAATTGAAGAATACAATGTCCATTCATTGCTTTGGTCCCATTCTTAAAGTTAAGACATATAAATTATAAATAATAGAAATTTTGAATGCATAGCAACACAACTAAAAGCTAGGGAATGAGGTTATACAATTGATGGGTGAATCACCTTTTTCCCTACAAGTTACTGAGAAGCAACACCATTGTCTTGAACAACGCCTTCAGCTTGTAAGAAACGAATCAGATGCTTATCTTCCAAATGTTCCTGCCAAGTGTTACAGAGCAATTTTCACAAAACGCAAGCATGAAGTAACTATGTAAGGAAGCAAGAACATACAGAAAGGCAGACTCTGTATTTTTGCCACTCGGAAACGCATTCTTGTTTGTCCCAATGACCCTTCATGAATTTATCGGCGTACCACCTTCGAAAATGGAATTAGGGTTTAAGGGGAAACAGATGACGAAGAAGAAGAAAATGGGGAAAATAATGTTTAGGAGGGAAACCTGTTGAAGCAATTGTGGTATGCGTCGCGAAATTGGGCACATGGAGAGGTTGAAGATGAAGTTTTGGAGGCTTTCTTCTCTCTCATCTCACGGAGGGAGGGAGCAATTGGCGTCAACCGTGATCGTCTAACAACGTGTCAACCTAAGGATAGCTTATCCAAGAAAAATATATACACTGTAAAAATCAAACATGATTCCCCTTTAAATACATAGTTCTTATTCATCTCAATGTAGGACTATATCATTATGTTTATTTTAGAAATTTAAATTGTTGTCAACATTTTCCCATTAACAAATTATTCTTTTTTAGTTTTTTATTTATTTATTTACACATTTGGTAGTTTAATTTTAACTTTTTAAACCCCCTGAGTTTAATTTAGAGAAACTTCTAAAAAAGTTTAAAATTATAAATATCCTTTAATATAAAAAGTGTCTTTAAATAATTATAATCAAAGCTTAAATATTTTTGTTAAAATTTCTAAATTAAGAAGTGATTATTTTACATTTTTTAGGTTAATTTTTAAAACTTATAATAAATAATTTTAAAATAATTTTTTTAAAAAATTATTTGATAAATAGATAGAATTTGCTTTATTTTATTTTAATGGGCAATTTAGATAAATAGACTAAAAAACAAAAAATAAAAAAACTGTTTATTTTATTATTTTTTCTTATTTCTTGTTGTTTATATAGAATGATAGAATGTAGTTTTCTATAGTCAGAAAAATAAATAAAATTTTGATCGATCGGTCGAGATAATAAAAACCTTAGACATCGGACTGGTAATATCTTTCCTCAAGAGACCAAAGCGAATAAACCATTCTCCGCTATTAAATAATTTCTTTTAACAAATAAGTATAAACAATTAACTCTTACTTTCTGGTCCTTAATATGTAACTGTTGTAGTCTTCAATAAGAACTATAAGTAGACTAACTAGTGCCTCTAAAATTTTAATATAATATGTTAACTCTGTTAGTAAAATTATTTACGTGATAGGCATAGTTGAACACATACTTTATTTGAGACATTTATGCAATATTTTTAAAAAAATGATGTTATATTAAAATGCTAAATGAACACACTAGTTTTACTAAAAGAATTAACACACAAGATGATTTGTTAATTTTTAAAAGAAATGAAATCAAATAATTTTTTTTAACAAAACATACTCAATCCTATCTAGAATTCAAGTTGAGTAAGTATTAAAAAAAAATCAAATGAAATACTAATAAATAGCAAATAACCATTTGTATCTTTTAATTAAATATTAATCTCTTTAATCCTAATCTTAAATATAAAATAAATCATCTTAAAAATAAAACACTCACTTTATATGTATTCATGATTTTCAACCAGAATTGTTTCATTTTAACATCATCTTCAGAAAAGAAAATTCAAGTGAGTGGGTTTTTTTTATAAAAACAACGAGAGTAATGGCGGAGAACAAAAGTGACGGGTAAAACATATGGACAAACTTACCCTGGTCTCTCCCACAAGAAAAGTAATAATCGGATCATAAGATAATGCCAATAATCAATTCTAATTTCAATCTCTACATTAACATTTGAGCATTTGTATTATTGTATAGGTGTATTGAGCTCTACACTTCAAACTCATGATTGTAGTGTTTTTTCATAATAATAAAAAAATCAAATGATGTTGATATATTAACGTATCTAATTTAATTGAATAAATAATATGTAAGTTATTATAAACTCACTAATATCAAGTTTGATTATTACGAATAAAATAAATGATATTGATATAATTTATATCTATTATTGCACAATTAAAGAATTTTATATAACATGTTATTTGTATTATCTCTAATATTTGTGTCAATTTTATGAAAAGTAAACATCAATAATTAATTTTAGCATAGTTAAAAAAATCACTTTGATTTTTGATCAATATGAATAATGTATTAAATATCTTTTTTAGAGAAAGGTATTAGATAGTATTATATTATAAAATTTGATAGATGTGAATGTGATCTATATCAAAATATTATTCAATGGAACAGTAAGTCTTGAGATAAAATTATTCCGTTAAAAGTTTTTTTATGGATATTTAATAAAAAATTATTGAATAATATAATAGTAAATGTAATTTATATTGTTTAAAAAAGTATAAATTACATTAATATCATTTGAATCCTCTTATAAAATTTACATATATATATATATATATATTATTTATTCGATCTATTTTTTTATGTATTTAAAGTGAATCAAAATAATCATATTATCATCTTAAAAATAATGTTATTAATAATTTTAATATAATGATGATTAAAAACGGTTAGAAAAAATATTTTATTTTTCTAAAGATTTAATTATAATCTTTGTCCTTCAAAAGTTATAATTAATGGGGTCTTTGTTTTTTTAGTTCCAAAATAAAATATTATATTTTTTAATCTTTCAAATTCAAAAATCGTATATTGTCTTTCTTGGTTCCTTTCTTTCTCCAATTTCATTGACACACAGGGAGGAGAGGTAAGAACCAACAATCACCCAATCGACCAAGGTTTTTTTTTATAAGATATCAAATTTAGTATCACTTAAATTAAATAATTGTTGATAAAAAAAGTCACTTGAAAGTTTTTTTAGAGGCCATTTGAAAGTTAAAAACCATAAAAAAAGAAGAAGTTAAATTTAACTTAAAAATATTAATTAAAAAGAAAACAAAAAAAAATAAATATTTTAACCCATTTGTCTTTTTATTTCTACCCTTCCTCCTTTTGTATTTTACCTATAATCTAGGTGAAAGTGAGGGTCAACCGAGGCGGAACAATCTTTATAAATATGCATCCAACCTCAGCTCTCAGTCTCAACTTCATTCATTCCGTGTGAATTTCTATAAACACAAGAAAGAAACAGATGGATCAGTTCAAAGGACAGCCTCGTCTTCCTAAATTCGCCGTCCCCAAACGCTACGATCTTAGGCTCAAGCCCGACCTCGTCGCGCACCGTTTCGCAGGTTCCGTCGCCGTCGACCTCGACATCGTCGCCGCCACCTCTTTCATTGTTCTCAATGCCGCCGAACTCTCCGTCAGCAACGACGCCGTTTCATTCACCAACCAAGACTCCTCCAAGGTACTCTCTACTGGTTACAAATATTTCTTTAAAACATTCAAGATTCATATCTATCAAGTTCTCGCATCCATGTGTGTGAAGTGTTGTTGCTGATAAAGAAACCAATGAATGTCTATGCACTATGCAGGTTATTAAACCTTCTCGAGTTGAGTTGTTTGAAAATGATGAGATTCTGGTTTTGGAGTTCCCAGAGGAATTACCTATTGGGTTCGGTGTCTTGTCCATTCTCTTTGAAGGAATCTTGAATGATAGAATGAAAGGCTTCTACCGAAGGTAACTGTTTTCTTTACTTCATATGTTAATTGCAGGCTAAATAGTTTACCTGAATTCTGCTTGAGGCTGCATTTTCATCACCGATTCTTTATTATTAATTTTCTCGCGGCTATCGATTTTATGTAAATTGCTCATTTCAAAACCCTACTGGTATCTAAATAAACATAGGCCATGTTTGGATAAACTTCTTCATGAATCGATATAGAAGAAGAACTTCTCTAAAACCCAAGATGCATAAGCTGATTTTAACTTACCGGAGAAACTCAATTCATTTTACCGTCTTATTTTGTTTCGCCTTTAAGTGCTTGTGGAGAAGTTTATCCAAACAAGACTTTAGTATAAGTTTTTTTACCCCCTTGCCTTACTATTTTTTCTGAGGAAATAGATGGATGGCTAATTCCTTTTTTTTTTTTTTTTTTAAAATTAATTTCTATGACTACTTTTTATGTGCAGTACCTATGAGCACAATGGTGAGAAGAAGACTATGGCAGTTACACAGTTTGAACCAGCTGATGCCAGGCGATGCTTTCCTTGTTGGGATGAACCTGCTTGCAAGGTTTACTTGTCTCCCTCTCTTCCCTTCTAAATGACCCTTTTGTAAGCACTCACAAAGCTAGAAAATTATTGTTGCAGGCTACTTTCAAGATCACATTGGATGTGCCTTCAGAGCTCGTTGCTCTTTCCAACATGCCAATTGTTGAAGAAATAACAGATGGAAATCTCAAAACAATTTCATATCAAGAATCACCAATCATGTCTACATATTTGGTTGCAGTTGTTGTTGGTTTGTTTGATTATGTGGAAGATCATACCTCAGATGGTAAAAGCATGTTTGCTCTGTACATTTTAGGTATTGGATGTTTGTTAGTACTGACTTCTTGTTTTTCTTAATTGAATTCAACATCTCTACAGGGGTCAAAGTCCGGGTGTATTGTCAAGTTGGTAAGGCAAACCAGGGGAAATTCGCACTTGATGTAGCTGTGAAATCTTTGGAACTATACAAGGGGTAAATATGTAACTATATACAATATTGTGATTCTTAGGCAGGAAAGTTATCAGATATAATCCATGACCTCATTTCTTTTCAGTTCCTATTTATCCATCTCATAGCTGCAAACCATTAGAAATATTCATTATATGGGACTAATCATTTATTAAATATATGTTAACCTCAAGTTAGTCTGTTTGCTTGACTATATGTATAGGTATTCTGCATTGTCGATCATTTATTAATCATTTAACTATGATAATGTAACAGTTACTTTGCCACTCCCTACTCGCTGCCAAAATTGGATATGATTGCAATCCCTGATTTCGCTGCCGGAGCCATGGAGAACTATGGTCTGGTTACATATCGGGAGACTGCTTTGCTATATGATGACCAGCATTCTGCTGCTGCAAATAAACAGAGGGTACTCTGCTTATCCATAAAGTTGATTTGGTCTTGGCTACTTGAGTTTCCCATTCTCAATTTTAAGAACTAATAATTTTGTTGCTAACTGAAGGACAAAATATATTTCTTTGGTTACTGTTTAGGTTGCAACTGTAGTAGCTCATGAACTAGCACACCAGTGGTTTGGCAACCTTGTTACAATGGAGTGGTGGACACATTTATGGCTGAATGAGGGGTTTGCGACATGGGTAAGTTGTGGCTCATACACCCTCAAATTGATCCCATTGCAGAGATGCTGGTTGGTTTTGTTGCTTTTACTTTAACTTTTTTAAATTTAACATAGTTTATATTTTTCTTCCTCTTCTCTTCTTTTGGCGTGGTCAGGTGAGCTATTTAGCAACTGATAACTGTTTTCCTGAGTGGAAAATATGGTCTCAATTTCTTCATGAATCTACTGAGGGTCTTAGGTTGGATGGACTTGCGGAATCCCACCCAATTGAGGTATTGCTTAATCTACATTTTTCATGTGTTTAGTTTGTCTCAGATAATGGATTTGGCTAATTTTATCTGTTTCGGGGATTTTATGGTAATTAATTATATGTAATTTAAATCTATAAATTATTTGTTATATAACATCAATTTTGTATATATATTTGTTTTTTAATTGAAGTATATATATATATATATATATATAATTTGTACATTTATTTTTTCTTTGGTTAAAATGTTCATAGGCTCTCCTATTCGTTTATAGTGTGTTTTAAATTTTTAATCTATGTAAATTATGTTTACAGGTGGAAATCAATCATGCTTGTGAGATTGATGAAATATTTGATGCAATAAGTTATAGAAAAGGTGCATCTGTAATCAGGATGCTGCAAAGCTATCTTGGTGCCGAATGCTTTCAGGTTAGTACTTGGCCCCTTATGCTTCCATAAAAAACTATATTTTCAGTTCCAACTTTGAAGGGATGAAATAGTTAAAGGTATTTTATATTGAATTCCATGAGTTAGAGGCATATGTACTTTATATTATATGAATGATTTTAAGAAGTTTGTATTTAAAATCCATGTATATTAAATTTGATCATGCTATTTGTGATCAAATTATACATTGCTTTTTCATGCAACCAGAGATCGCTGGCTTCATATATAAAAAGACATGCTTGCTCAAATGCTAAGACTGAGGATCTATGGGCTGCACTTGAGGAAGGATCTGGTGAACCTGTGAACAAGTTAATGACCTCATGGACAAAGCAGAAGGGATATCCTGTTGTATCTGTTAAAGTCAATGATCAGAAATTGGAATTTAATCAGGTTCCATTGCATCTGACTTTTAATTAGATTTGTATATGATTATGTTCAGAGAAAAAATCCATCATATGTCAGGTGTAAGCTTTGTATGTTTGTTGACAGTCACAATTCTTGTCAAGCGGTGCTCAAGGAGAAGGCCATTGGATAGTTCCAATAACATTATGCTTTGGCTCTTATGACGTCCGCAAGAGTTTCCTCTTGCAATCAAAATCTGAAGCACATGATGTCAAAGACTTCCTTGGTTCCACTGACAAAGGTGTAAATTGTTGGATTAAACTTAATGTGGATCAGGCTGGTTTCTACAGGGTGAAATATGATGAGCTGCTTGCTGCTAGACTTAGATATGCAGTAGAGAAACAACTCTTATCTGCATCAGACCGATTTGGTAAATTCGATAATCACTTGAAAATTTATTTCCAATTGTAGAAAAGGAAAACACTAATAACTTGCAACTGACAGGCATTTTGGATGATTCATTTGCACTTTGTATGGCTTGCCAAGAATCATTGCCCTCCTTGATTAACTTGATGGGATCTTACAGGGAGGAAGTTGATTATACCGTGCTGTCTAACCTGATAACTGTAATGTTATTTTCCAAATCTTGTTCATTCATTACTTGGGTTATATATGTTGGATATAACTCCAATTCTTTTGTTTGGCAGATAAGTCTTAAAGTTCAACGTATTGCAGCTGATGCAGTACCAGACTTACTAGAATATTTCAAGCAGTTCTTTATTAACCTTTTCCAGTACTCTGCTGAGTAAGTTGTTGAATGCACAATCCTGGGAAGAATGTTTCTGTTAATAAAATTTTGTAGAAACTTCTAACATATCTATTTCCTTGCATAGTGATTGGAGAGATATATGCTAGGATCATGTTTGTCTGTTGTAATGTATCTGATAGTAGGATTGGGGATAAATATATTGGAAAATCTGGATTGAATATGGCCTAAAAGAGATGCCTACTAAGCTCTTTTTATAGTGGTCTTTTTAACATCTCGGGTTCTACTTCTACTTCTTACCCCATATTGGCATTGCCTTGCAGGAGGCTTGGTTGGGAGCCTAAACCAGGAGAAAGTCATGTAGATGCAATGTTGAGAGGAGAAATTTTGACTGCCCTTGCTATGTTTGGTCACGATTTGACACTGGATGAAGCAAGCAAGCGTTTTCAGGCATTCTTAGAAAACAGAAATACATCACTTCTTCCACCTGATATAAGAAAGGTTGGGTGCAGCGTCATTTTAATGCATGGAATCTCCTTATAGATTCTTCTGTTGATTATTATTGTGAAATGTTGCCAGGCGGCATATGTAGCTGTAATGCAACGGGCAACCAAATCTAACAGATCGGATTATGAATCCCTTTTGAAAGTATATAGGGAAACTGACCTAAGCCAGGAGAAAACACGTATTCTGGGTAATGAAATGCCTTTTATGAGAGCATATCATGGTTTTTCTGGGTCTGTCTACTAATATTTTCTATGATTGCAGGATCTCTGGCATCTTCACGTGATCCAGATCTAATTCTTGAAGCTCTTAACTTCATGTTGTCATCTGAGGTAACCTTTCTTCAGATATTTTATAAGTCAGAATGCACATCCATACATTATTAGCTTATTATTTTTTATATATACATAATGGATATTGATATGCTGTTAGCTTGCTATATATTGTTAAGGTTCGTAGTCAGGATGCTGTTTTTGGACTTGCTGTTAATCAGGAAGGACGAGATGTAGCTTGGGCATGGCTTAAGGTATAAACAACCCAGAACCAGTAGTGAGTAGTCATATATGTTATATGAAGTGTGGAACACATTAAATTGAAATAAAGTTTTGTGCAAGCCTCATTTTTTAGTTTTTATTTTATTTTAGTTTCCTTCAAGGCTTTTCAAATCAAACTTCCAATTATTGAGAGAGAGAGAGAGAGAGAGAGAGAGAGAGAGAGAGAGAGAGAGAGAGAGAGAGAGAGAGGTCTGATTCTAAGTTGATCAATGTTGAGACTGAGTTAAGATTCATTGGAAAAAGTTTCATTTTTGTTATATTTGGAGAACACTTGGCTGTTGAGTCTGATTTAGGAATTGGCCTTCTTCGCAAACATTGTTTGTCAATTGTGATGATTTACATCCTACTGCTTTATCTCTTTAAGCCTGGAGGGTGCATGCTAAAATTCACCTCGTGCTTTTTTTTTTTTTTGCATTCTATAGCAATTTTATTTTGCATCAACTATTCTATGAGGCCTTGATTTTGAAGAAAAAAAACTGATTGTGTACATGACACACATCTTCTCACCGTTCTCTAATGTTACACAGGAAAATTGGGAACACCTCATAAAAACATATGGTTCAGGATTTTTGATAACTCGGTTTGTCAGTGCAGTTGTCTCACCGGTTTGTTTCATGCCCCTCTACATGCTTTGTCCCATTGGTTTTCTTAGCACACTCTAATTCCCTCTCTGTAATGTGCAACGACTATAATTCTTAATTTTTCTTTGTTGGTGCAGTTTGCTTCCTTTGAGAAGGCCAAGGAGGTAGAGGAATTCTTTGCAAGCCACGCTATGCCATCTATTGCTAGAACGTTAAGGCAGAGCCTTGAGCGGGTCAATATCAATGCAAACTGGGTTCAGAATGTTCAGAACGAAAATAGGCTTGGTGATGCTGTGAAGGAATTGGCATACAGAAAATACTAGGCTCTTGTCTAGAGCGCTTTTCCACACAAAAATAGAATAAAAAAATGTGTGCTGGTAATTTCAACTTTCAATGTTACCGTCTGTTCCTAAGCATGGACCTTGCGAGTTGCCTGACATCGGTATAAAAATAGGCTTAATATACCATTACGTCGGTACAAATATGTCAAATTTTGTGTGCCCTTTTTAAATTTGGGTTCAGCTTTTGGTTTTGTTGTTATTTAAAAGTGTGACCAATTTTAGCCCCACCAGTTAACATATATGCCATGTTTAAAAATGATAAACCAATTTTATCTTTTGGTATAAATGTCACATTCTTCCTGCCAAGTTTTTAAAATGATAAATATATGCTGATTACAAATTTTTTATATTAAAGATCATATTAAGAATGCATTAGTAACAGGCTTAAATCACTTCTGGATTCTCGGATACTGCACTCGTGATTCTGGTTTGAGATGACAAAAATACCCGCTCTTCTGGATATTTGCGGACAAAATTCTATAACGGATAGAAGATAAATACTTAAATGAGTATTCATGGATAATGAAGACAGATATATTTCTACTAATTAATAAACGGGGTAGGGAGTAGGGACTGATATTAGGAATTAGGATACTTGTTTCGCAAATATTCCTTTGGATTAAATACTTTTTTTTCCTAGAGTTTTTTTTTTTCATTTTTCATTTTTGTAATTTTTTTAATCTTTATTAAATATATTTATTTTATTTTTTTCTTAAAGTGCTATCATTAGGATGAAAACAAATACTGTTTCATGGATTAAAATAAAAACAAATTTTTATAAGAATAAAAAATAAAAAATACTAAATTATAGAAAAGAAAATTATATTTAAATCTATTTGTTATAATAAATTTCATAAATGTCTTTGTTTTAAAAAAAATTGTTTGAATTTATATTTTTATCTCTTTAATAATAAAAAATAATAATTAATCAACATAATCATCTTAAAAAGAAAAAAAATCATATTTTTTATTTTAATTTATTTCTCATTTTATTTTGGTAAATATGTTAAAGTTAAAATAAATTATATTAAGATTTAATATTATTTTACTCGTGCCGGTGTAGTTAATGATTGACTTTATCAGTAAGTTTGACTTAGTTGGATTTTTACCTATCGCTAGTGAGGGTCAACATAACAGGGAGCAATTCCAACCTCAGTTTTCTCTCTCTCAACTTCATTCGTTTTGTTCGTACATGACAGAAGTAACCACCGATGGATCGATTCGGTAAATTAGATATCCACTTGAAAATGTATTTCCAATGGTTGAAAAGGAAAAGCTAATAATGTGCAACTTATTTACTTTGACAGGCATTTTGAATGTTTCATTTGTATTTTGTATGGCTCGCCAATAATCCTCCTTGACTAACTTGATGGGATCTTACAGGGAGGAAGTTGATTATACCGTGCTGTAACGGTAAGATTTATCATTGTGGCTCATTTAAATAAATGTTATTTGATTTAATGAATAAAAGGTATAAAGATAATTGGTTATAAAGGGAAGTTATTAAAGGATAATTATTAATGAAATAATTATCTTAAATGTATTAAAAAGATAACTGTTAAGACATGCAGTTATATTAAAAGATAACTGTTGATAGGTGCAGTTATAGTAAACGTAGTGGTTTAGTTTTAGTTTTCTAATAATAGAGATATCTAGAAAACAAAATACCATCATTGTCTGTCCATAAGAGTTGTATCAAATCCCTATCAAAGAAGATACAAGAAAGAAAGGGTCAAGACTCTGAGAAAGTATTCTGCCATTAAAGGATCTTTCCCAAAGAATCTACGAAAGCATTCTACCAATAAAGATCTTCTGCAATTACGGATAAATGTATGTTTATGTGAAACTCATGAATTCTAAAGTTCCTTTTCATGTTCTTGTTATGATTGTTATTGAGCATGATATTACAGATGTTTTCAGTTCAACATATATATATTAAATGCAAATTATCTTTCCTATCACTACAAGACAAAGACACATTAATGTTAGTGATGAAAAGTAAACAATAATGATTGATCATTTTATTGCTCTCCCTATTCAAAATTGTACCAATGCATATTTAAAATCGTATTTGATAAAATGTCTATGCATTGAAGTGTTATGATCGAATGACTGTATATTTTGTTGACACTGAAAATTAATTATGATGTTAGAATGTGTTTGAATGTTGTTAAAATCTTATGATTTTAACATATTTTGTATTTTATGAAGTATTACAATCTTAGAATTAAAGTATAGTGAATTTGTTAGTCACCAAAGTGACCAAATTTGTATGAGTGATTTAATTCCAAATTGTATGTTCATTTCAAGTTTGGAATTAAGTATGGTGAATTTGTTAGTCACCAAAGTGACCAAATTCTTGATGAATTGATTAGTTCCAAACATTATGATTATGTTTCAATTACCATGACTGTGATGCTATGAATGGTATAAAATTATTGTTTATGTTGTGGTATAATGAAGTTCATTATTATAAGACAGTTAAGGATCAACCCAAAGGATGATTACTTGTTTTATAATAAATGAACATGAACGTTGATAATGTTGATACACTTCTAATTTTATTTGGACGTCCAAAGATGACAAATATTTTTAGTTGGGGTATGCATCATAATCAAATTATGTGAAATTTTATTAGCATCATTATAGTTGAATGTTGTGTATTAATGGATACCCAAAGGTGAACATTAGTATACATTTTATGATGTATGAATCTGTGAATTATGTTAGTGTGTGATATGTATGACTCAAAGCATTAATGTTTTAAAGGTTGTACCTTAAAGTACTTGTTGCTACACATTCGCTTTTCTCAACTATTGCAGTTTTCAATGGACTAAACTTCTCTGAACGAAAATAGCAAATTGAATTTTACCTTGGGGTAATGGATTTGGATTTGGCTCTTAGAGAAGAGAAACCTAGTGCTATTATTGATGCAAGCACTGAGTATGAAACAGTCCATTTTAAGAAATGGGAAAGATCCAATAGATTGAGTCTGATGTATATGCGAATGAGCATTGCAAGCAACATTAAGTTAACTTTTCCACAAACTGAAAGTGCTAAAGAAATGATAAAACTTGTGGAAGAGTGCTCCCAAATTGCTGACAAGTCTCTTGCTGGGACACTAATGAGTAAACTGACCACCATGAAATTTGATGGTTCACGTACTATGCATGAGCATGTTGTTGAAATGACAAATATTGCAGCAAGACTAAAGTCATTGGGAATGGATGTGGATGAAAATTTCCTTGTGCAGTTCATATTGAACTCATTACCGTCTGAGTATGGTCCTTTCCAAATGAACTATAATACCATGAAAGACAAATGGAATGTGGATGAATTGTACAGTATGTTATTCAAGAGGAAACCAAAATTAAGAACCATGGAATTCATTCCATCAATTACGAAAAACATCAAGGAGTTGAAAAGAAAGGGATTCCTTACGACCCAAATCACAAGGCCAAATGAAAAGTTTGTCCTTATGAATAATAGAGTGAAACTTCCAGTGGAAGCTGTTGGGACTTACCGTTTGATCCTTGACAGTGGACATCATTTGGACTTATGTGAAACTCTTTATGTACCTAGTATATCTAGGAATTTAGTT
>PYAF01003099.1:338774-402120 GCA_007407185.1 Glycine tomentella
ATTTTAATAAAAACCTTTAACTTTTTTTTTTTACCAATTTAACTTAATTTCTTAAGCATAGGAAAATTGAACTAAAAACCTTAATTAAAAAAACTTGAAATATAGCTGTACATTAGTGTTTAGTTTGCTATAAAAGATACATAATATTTTTTTGAGATAACAATAAATCAAAATATTGCTAAAAAAACAATATTTTCTGATATTTTAAAATGATATATTTACCAAATAAAAAAAATCATAATAAGAATGCTTTAATAACAATACCTTTTTACAAGGAAAAGTTTATTTTTAATTCTTTTGAGACACTTTTAATTTCTTAACTAGTATATTGGTACTAGTTAGCATTTTTTTTATTTCTAAGCATTAAAATTTTTAGAAGTACAAAATTGCAGAATTTAAGAACCTTGCCCTGGCGGGTGACAGAAGGCATTTATTCCGGTACTTGATATTGAAATAATTGTGTTTAATAAACACATTCGGAATATATATATCAATAAGTACATAAACTAATTTATCATATAGACGATGTGGGATTATTATATTATATGCACGATACTACTCTAATATTTCCGCTTAAGTTAGCGCATATATATTGTGAACACTCAGCTTGTTATTCAACCCAAAAACCTCTAAGACAAATATTTAATAGTGACTTCTCTATAAATTATTTGAGACATAAACGGAACCAGTATATCTTGGACAAAGACAAGGATCAGTGCATCTGAGACATAAACAAAGGCTAGAACAACTAGGATAAAGATCAGGACCAATGCATCTGGGACAAAGACATGGACCAGTACAATTGAGACAAAGACAAGAACCAGTACAACTGGGACAAAGACAAGGAAATGAACAGTATTTTTCCGGTGGAGTGAACAATGGCTCAGACAACATGAACCATATCCGATGATAGTGACAAGAACAAACGGATAACAATGTTTTCGGCAACGTAAATAGTGTCTCCGACGAGGTTAACGGTGTTTCGACAGCACTAACAACATTTCCGATATGTGAACAGTATTTTTGACGAAGTGTACTGTGGACAATCTCTCGTTATCCCTCAATTAGACTCAAGAAACTAATTTATCATATAGACGATGTGAGACTATTATATATTATTATATTATATACACTATACCACTGTTGCAAAACATGACAGCATGACACAGCCAGACACGTAGGACCTTTAGCTTGTCTTAATGCTTGCGGCAATCAGAATCAGAACTGAAAATGTTTGGATATTTATGTATCATAAATCATGGCCATGAAAAAGAAAAATAGTCCAATCAGATGAAATAAAAACTTCCTTTTCAATGTATGAAAATATCATAAAAGTTGATCAATCTGCGGTGATCTTTTTAAAAAGAAGAAATGTGACAAGGTTCAACAGTGTTTGATATGCCATATTGTCTCAGATAAGCACAGTTAAACAAACCATCCCAAACCAAAATAAATAAATAAATAAATAAAAAGATAGCTGGTATTTTTCTTAAGCAACCTTGTCCATAATCGTCCCTACCATCATTATTGTAGTACAACCACTGGAATTGAGTCGTAGCCAATGATATCAATCCACCACCGACATAAATTTCAAGAGTAAGCTCCAAATAAAGAATTTTGCTTTGCTGCATTATTAGAAGGGGTGGATCACAACTTGTAAACAACGATGCCAATTAACTAATACTTTTTATATATATATATATATATAAACAACACAGGTTAAAACAATATGAAGTAAATACCTCACAGAGCCTTTGTTCTCGGAGGCATAATAATGAATACAATATGGTGACAGATAGGCATGGAACTGGCCTCCTATACCTACCTACAAAAGCAGCAAAGATTTACATGGCCACAATGTGGCACAGTGTACAAGGAGACTCTTAAATCAGTTGAGAGAGTTCTAGGGAGAGGTGGATATATTGTACAGGGTGCTATTCAGATGCCCATATGAAAAATTTATGGGCAAAAAAACTATACTGGATCATATTCAGTTATTCCATCATCTTCCAACACCCAGATGCAGTTGAAGAAACAGTCATCTCTTGCTCTTAAATTTCCTTTGAGCTTTCAAATCCACCACAATTACAGTGATGTTGTCTTTGCTTCCTTTCTGAAGAGCTCGGTTCGATAGGTACTCTGCAGCTGATTGAGCAGCAGGATCAATTCCCTCTCCCCTTTCTGAGGGAAGTGCCAAGCCATTTTTCTTGTGCCAGAGAAGTATGCGCCGCCGAGCAATGTCACACACCTCTTCGTTGGTCATGACATCCCACAGGCCATCACTGGCCAGAATGAGGCACTCATCATCTTTTGCACGAGGAAGAAACGTCACCTCGGGGTCCGGAATAATCCATGGTTTCAAATACCTATCACCTGTATAAATTAAGGCAACAATAAACCAAAACAGTTTTGGACAAACTAACTGCAACTCTGCAAGTATTACGAGTCTTGGGAGCAACTTTTCAAGGACATGCAACCTAACATTGTGCACAATTACACACCTACAGGCTGAAACAGATGACCAAACTACAGGCAGAAAGAAAATAATGAAGAGAAAAATCATAGACAAAGCATAACCATTCATAGTTTCCATAATCAGCATTATTCAAACTCATACACTAGTTTTATTATAGTAGCTAACCTACATATACTTGCAATCAGGTCAATTGGATAGCTAAACACACTATTTATGAATTGCTCCCTACATGTCGTCAGGATTAGCTGAACCAAACCCAACAACGGATATTCTAAAAATCAAATAGACAACGTAGATGAACTTATAAATTTTAAGTTTAAAGATTTGCAGTGTATGTTACACGTTGAACATCTTCAATATATAGGGTTACGTAGCTTAAGGATATGTTAGGAAGTATTGGAAAGAATAATATGAAATGGAAAAAAAAGGGTTTTCTTTTCCCCTGTTGAGGGAAGAAAGATAAATAAGTGGGAAATTTTAACCCCAAATGAACTTCTCAATTAACTAAATTTATGAATTAAAAAAGTTTTTAAAATAAAAGTAACCAAATCTGGGGGAAACAAAAGGCTCAGCTTGAGGACAGTTCCCTTCACATCCCATTTGAAAAAATAATCATTTTAAAACTCCCAAACAGGGAGCATTAGAGGGAGGGTCCTAACACAGCGGTAAAGTTGTGCCTTGATAACTTGTTGGTCATGGATTCGAATCCAGAAACAGCCTCTTTGCATATACAAGGGTAAGACTGCGTACAATATTCATCTGTCTTACCTTCGCATAACGAGGAGTCTCTGGGCAATGGAGCATGTAGTTTTTTTAAACAGGGAGGCATTACTTTCTCGCCATTGTTTCCCTTATAATATGCCTCATCCTAACAAAGTCAAAGTGAAATCTTATAGGATGAACCATTGGACTTTGAAAGATATTCTTGCCGAAAGAACTTTATACATTTAATGAACTCAAATCTCAAGTCTTGTACCAGGCAAAGTAAAATACAAGGACTACAAAAGATTATCGCTAATTGCATGCTGTTGCAGATGATATAGTTTTAGTTAAGAAGTCAAGGGAAGCAATTAAAACAAACTTGAGCTTTAGAAATAGAGTTTGAAAACAAATAGTTTTCTTCGCTTAAGTAGGGAGAAAGACAGACTATGATTTGGAAGTAAAGATGGGAGAAGATGTTATACCACAAGTTTCTAATTTTAAATATCAGGGATTAATATTACAAAATGATGGAAAAACTAATGCAGATGTCATGTCACACAAAGGATACAAATGGAATGGCCAAAATGAAGAAAGACATCGGAGGTTATTCACTTATTTGCTATTGCAATGTATCTTTAAAGCTCAAAGGGAAGTTTTATTGTACTGTTATACATCTGACTATACTCTTGTGACCCAAAGGAGCATTTTAGGCAATCTTCATTCTGTCATCTACATGGGAAAGCTTTGGATAGGTGGTTATCTTGGTGGGCTGCTCTAACATGGTGTACCTGGAACCATAGAAATCAAATCCTCTTCCATAACGAAACGTTTAATGGTCACAAACTTTTGGAAGATGCCATTTTCTTTTGCTGGTCTTGGCTGAGGAACTTAGAGAAGGATTTTGATACCCCTTTCTATTATTGGTCGTCCAATTTGCGACAGTGCTTTGTATAGCTGGGAAGGGTTTTTTGCTTTTTTTTCATGTGTGATCTTGTCAGACCTTTGTTGGCTTTGGGGTAAAGCCATCAAAGTTCTGTGTAGATTACATTATTTTGTAACTACAGCAGTACTTCTTGTACTGTGTTTCATATTTATATATACATATTATCTTTGCTGATCAAAAAAAAAATACATCTGACTATACTCTACAGTAGTGAATGTTGAGCTTTAAAGAAATAACGAGAGAAAGAGGTTGGACTATAGCAAAAATGAGAATGTTTAGATGGATGTGTGACCACACAAGAAAGAATAGGATACAAAATGATTGCACACAAGATATTGGTGCGACACCGATTGAGAAAAGATGACAGAAAATTGGTTAAGAAGGTTAGAACACATTCAAAGAAGGCCCACTAGATGCACCAGTGAGCAGAATAAATTGCATGGTTTTCAGTCCCATGGAAAAGGGGAGAAGTATACCCAAAAGGAACCTGGAGAAAGTTGTTAAGAGAGATCTCATGGTGAATAATAACTCTAAAGATTTGGTCTTTTAACCAAATTGACTGGCTTTGTGTAATCCATGTTAGCTGACCTCGCCTAATGAGCTAAGGTTTTTATTGTTGTTGTTGTAAAAATCTAGGATATGAGTATCTGGAGTCACTTCAACACCTTCTGGCTTTATGGTATTAAAATGGTAAAATATTTTTTTTTAATCTAATTACCACTCAAGCCAAAGCTTTTAATTTTGGATCTTTCTTTTTTGAAAAAGAAAATGTATTGAATGTTGACAAAAGAGTTATATCTAATTATACTCTTGAATCCTAATAATATTTCTTTCCCAAAGAAATAAAGAGAACAGGTGTGATGAAAAAAAAAAAAAAATACAACTAAACCAAAAGCCTTCAAGATTTAAGGAATCCTATTCTGGCATTGAAACGTATAAGTATTATGATTCATGTATAAATAAGTGATGGAATAATTGTAAATCCTCCCACAACATCTTCCTACTTATAAAATGTAGAAAGAATTGAATGCATTCCCTTTTTCATTTAATACTTATTTGTAGAGTATTAGGACTAGGAGGGTTAGTAGGAAAATATAACATCACTCTAAGTGATATGCTCATGCAATATATGGAAATGAAAAGACTCTAAAAATTAGTAATTTTCATAATCTTGATATGGACACCATTTCTATCAGAGATTAGAGTAGATATATAAACAATGCGACCAATGTCCACTTATTACATTCAAAAACTAAATTACTAACAAGTGTGTTGAGAAAAAGTCCTTATAATCAGCCATGCTTGCCAAAAGACTTCCAAGAAACTCATTATTACACAACAGGAAATAAAGTAAAATTTGTGATTAACTACATACCAATAGACCTTGACATTGCTAGAACACCAAATACTCGGTGGCCATTCCATTGTATCACCTTGCCTCCAGCGGCCTCAATTCTTGCATATTCATCATCTCGATTTGGCTACCATAAACAATCAAACATAAATTTCTTCTAATTAGTTAAAACTCTTTTCAAAGGACATGCAAAACTATATTGGAGGTAGCTTACTTTATGATCAACAGATAGTGCCATGGGTTCTTTGCCACGACATAGAACCGCTCTTGAATCACCACAGTTTGAAACTATGATATGAGATGAACAGATAATAGCAACAACAGAAGTGGATCCAACAGTTTCTGGGGCAACAGGCTCACAATTAACTTCCCCCCCAACTTCAGAATCAACCTTCAAAAAACAATTGGTGAAAGCTTTTTTCCACAGATCTCGACAATCAACCTTGGTATTTTCAACTAATAGACCTTCCTTGACAGATTCTATTTCCTCAGCCAAGGCCAAATGCATGCGCTCACGGCAATATTTTGCCACCTGAATGATGTAAACAAGCTCCATGTGAAGAATGCTTAATCATTGGACATAAGAATCACATAAAAAGTAAAATAAGACTTTACCTGAGAGCCACCATGCCCATCATAGACTCCAAAGAAATGTATTATCTGCTGACTGAAACATTTGTTTATTCCATCAGGTAACCTATCACCAGTTAGCATTTCAATAGGAATTTTCAAAAATCGAGGTACAGTTGCAACTGCATCTTCCATCTCAGGCCTTTTTCCACACACAGATGTAAATCCCCATAGTGGGGTACAATCTAATTCAAAAACACTTCTACCAACTGTTCCACTCACAGATCTTTCCAGAGTTAGTTGATGAAAAACACCTGTAGTAGGCATTGGGCCAGATCTAACCCCTGTCTCTTCAAGGCTCACTGCTACATCAGCCTCTACATTTGACGCACCAAAATCAGTAGCCCGGGCAGCAATTTTGACAGTGGAGATGCTCTTCCCTATCTCTATGGAACTTGTTGTCCCTAAATCTGAAGAAACCTCAGAACTGATGAACTCATCTCCACAAAAACTACTATTCTCACTGGCTACTGAAAGTGAAGAGCTATCAATAATTGGATCACCTTCCAGTGATATCAAATCATCCTCCTCAATTTCTGGGGTCAAAACTTCATCACCAACAACCAGAGAGCTTATATTTTGGGATATTGCATCCAACATCGGAATTTCTCCTTCTCTTCGCTGTTCTGGAGCTGTGACCGCTGTGATACCAACTTCATCCTCATGACGACCACCGTCATGATCCTCATCTGAACCTATAAAAGTCTCATTGGAAACCTTAGTTATAGAATTGGATAACAACCCAGCATCTGACATCAGCTTAATTCTTGATACATCCATGTGGGTAGCTATGGTTGGCTTATCACACACTGAATTACCTACTCTCAATGGCACTGTAACCGTGGTTGACATCTCCTCCATCAAAATCCCTGTCTATGTAGTACAAAAAGTTACCCTCCCACCCTACTGATATCACACAGCCTGCCATACCTTAACTAATTTATCGCCTTCTTTTCTGACTGAAAACGATCCCGGAATGAATTTAAAAAAACCATTTCCCATGTCTGAGAAGCCCAAAGAAGGAGACAAATTCAACCTATGCAAATCATGGACTAGTTAAAAGGTGGTGAAAGTGAAATGGGGATAGTCAGATCTGGTCAACAACAATGGATCCGAATTTCCATTTGTGGAAATTTCAACCAAAATTAGCTAGACCACACCCTTTTTCAACCATTATCATATTCTTCTCTGGATTCTTCTCTGTCTACCTCCGTCAACTCTAGTGAGAGAGAAACAGCTCAAAACTTGAAAGAAAGAAACTTTATCTGCAAAAACCAAAAAAGATTAAAACCCACAAAAATAAGAGAGAAAGAGAGGATAATCAAAGCCAACACTCATTATCTCTAAACACAAGAAAGAATGAGTCTAAAAAAGAAAGGGTCATGAGAAAGAAACCCAGGAAAAGCAAAGTCTCAAGAATCACAAGGAAGCCCTCAAAAGATAACACCCTTTTTCCACACTACACCATGAGTTGCCTGGATCTGAGGCAACACATCTCAACCTCGTCCAATAATAATAACTAATAATAATCATCATAAAAATGAAAGAAAGAAAAAAGGTAAAAGAAAGAAAGAAAGAAAGAAGAAAGTACCAAATTTTGTCAACCATGTATGGTAGAGTCTCGTTTCTTCCTTCTCTTTTCTCTTCGCACTGCCTTGTCCTCTGACTGTGACACCTGAGACCCACCATTGAAGAAGGAACAGAGAATCAACAGAAGAAATAAAGACATGAACTTTCCTTAATCCTAACCATTATTATTAGTTAATAAAAATTTAACAGCTTTGCTGGGTGTGATATAGAAACAGAAATAGAAATAGAAATAATACTAAGCATACCTGAGTGTGTTGGGGTGTGTGTTGGAAGCGCGAGAAAGGGAGTGGAGAAGAAAGAGAAGAAAATGACCAAAAAAAATAAAAATAGAAATAAATAAACTTTTAATGAAAAAAAATGGGTTGAAAAGAGAAAGTGGCAATATAGAAAGAAAAATAAAAAAGAGTAGAGAGTGTTGTGTGAGAGAAGACATTTGAGTTGGACAGATGTCAAATCTTGAAGAGCATATTAAAGCATCTCCACCCATCCATCCATTCCCAACCTCCTTCACTTTTCACCATCCAATCTAATCTTCACCTATTTTTTTAATTTTCCTTTTTTGCTCTAAAAGGAATCATGGTTTTAATGTATCATGTTTTTTGTTATATTCCTAACACAGTAATTTATAGATAAGGAGATTCTTTATCTTTACAGCATATTTATTATTATTGCTTAACTTTGCTCTCTTCAAATCAGGGAAAAAAAGGTGTGCCTTTCTAATGAAAAAGGATAAAGAAACTCTTCACTTGGATTACCATTCCCAAAATGGAGTTCCTATTCGGTTTTTATTTTCTCCTCCCACTCCCCCTCCCCCTCCCCCTCTTTTAATTTTGTGTCAACGTGAATTTAGGTACAAATCATTGGAATAGATTCCTGCAGAACCTTTCAAAATCTGCTTTGTGATGAGTATAATTAATTTTAGAAGAAAAAAGTTATATTTTTTATTGGATATGATTGATTATAGGTATAGGACACAAAATATATGTTGTTTATATTCTAAAAATTATTCTTTATCAACTAAATAAAATTATTTCTTCTCAACTCACTTCTAAAAATATTATAACTTAATACATATAATATTTTGAAGAAAAAAAGTAATTCTACCAAAAATATTTTTTTCAAAATTAATTATACGAAAATTCAAAAGAATGGATCCTCGACCATTATTAGTTGAAAAAACAAAGTATTTTTTTTTCATACTTTAAAAAATATTTTTCTTAAATAAAAGCATTTTTCTATAAGAAAATTCAATTGAAAAGAAACTTAATTGGACTTGGGAATAAAAATGCATAAAGATATTTGTATGAATTCAGACTTCAGAGTCCTTTGAGGTAGTAAGTTTAATTCTGTTTATTAGTATGAGAAATATTAACAATATATTTTAAAATATTTTATATTATTATTATTTAAATTCACAAAGTCACGAATAAGACTCATCATTTCATGAATTTTGATAAATTTTAGTTAACAGTTAAAATAATAATGAATAAATAACAAATAATTTTTTATTAAAAAATATAATAGAAAATATAAATAGCAATGAATAATATATTTTTAATATAAAAAATACTTTTCATTTTTAACAAAATTATAATAAAAAATTTGTTAAAAAACCATATTGAAAAGAGTTCATCCGATTACAAATGATTTTAACTCACACATTAAAAACGAAATAAAAATAAAAATAATAAAGCCTAATCTTTTAACGAATGACTTTTTTTTTTTATTTTGAAATTTTGGCATGCACAAATAGATTGACCTAGAAACAAAATGCATGCCCAAAGTCCAAAGAATCAGTGTGGAAAAGCCTCTCTGTTGATGAATGATGATCCATCATTGATCTTGTTTGTGACGTATTGCCATGTTCAGCTCAATGAAGTCAGCACTTCGTATAGAAGAAAATGCTATGTAAATACGTAATGTTTGAAAATATATGATCACATATTGAGCTGATAGTTACTTTCACCGGCTGCTGTCTATTTTTAAATTTTAACCAACAAAAATTACCTTTCGACATTTTCATTGGAAAGTGTTCGTCACAATAGGATGAGACAATATATATCATGTGTTTATTTTGTTATTTGAAAGGGATGTCTCACCATTGAAATAAGAGTCCCACAACCCACCATTACATTAGTCATCCACGAATAAATACACAGGCAGCTAGTCAAAATTATTTGTTTTTTTATTCATCATATATCGCACTTATTTTAATTTAGTTTTTTATGCGTCTAATCATTTTAGATTGATTCTTGCCGTGTATTGTTGTTATCATGCTATTTATTAAATTATAATATATATACAAACAAAACAAAACATACCATATATTTTTATTACTACAATTTAAAATGTTTATATTTACTCCCTATATTTGTGATAATTTTATATTAATAGTACAATTTCTATAACAAAAACAACTGAATGAATTTATAAATAACTGGAAGCATAAAAATTAAATTAGATTTTTCCCAAAATATGAATATTATTTAAAAAAAAAACAAAAATCGTGTCTAAATCAATTGCTTGTGTCGAATATGTTTAGGGAGTCAAAGTGTAGTATTATTTGAAAAGATTTAAATCAGACAAACCAACAGAAACCGGTCAGGTGTTCGATTTATGTAACTAAAAAATGACTAGCAAATTTCAAAATCAGTATAAAACTGGTGATGAAAACCAGACCTGGGCTTCTCACCCGGATGGCTTGTTGTACTGTACCAAAATAGGAAGTTGGTGATGAAAAACAAATTCGAACCATTTGTTATTTAATTTGGTATTTTATTAAAAAATCATTAAACTAAAATGTTTTTTTTATCAAATAAAGGACAAATGTGTTTTTAAACTGTTGACTTTTTTTTTCTTTCAAATCTTCATTCAATCTTAACTTAATAAAAATTCATTCACTTGAATATTTCTTTTTTACATCATTTTTCATTAATAACTAAAATAAATGACTTCTTACAGAATTAAATAAGAATTTTAAAAGTTAAAAATTGAAGTAACTCACGTTTATAATTTTAGAATAGACACAATCAGAGAACCATTGATGACGAGTTTATTTTATTTTATGAGCGGAATGATGATAGGCTGATTTCTAATCTATCTCGACCATACATTTTGTATCTCCTTCCTTAACCACCAAAAAAAATGAAAAATAAGCTAAAATTTATTTCTTAAAAAAGAAAAAGACAAGTAATCACGATGGATAAACTGACCACAAAATGGTTGGACTCCGCTTCAAAGCTCAATCCTTAAATAAGGAAGGTTTTAAGACTAATGGGGTGTTGGGAAAATTAAGAAAAAGTTGTTTGTATTCAATCAAGCATTAGCTAGTGACCAGGACAGTGAGGCTAGCGTCACTAATTGCAATTTTCCACATAAAATAGATAAAAGGGAAAATGCACAAGCAACTGAGCTGCTAAAGAAAACTCCAAGCTCCATCCCCAAGCAGTCTTTTTTGTTTTAATAGTTTAATTTTTGCTATCTTCCAATAAATGTACACATCACATCGAATAATTTTCAGGATGCTTTAATAGTTCCTCAGCAATTTTGTCCATAACTAACATTTAACCAGCAACTGCCACTAGAGAAGGCAAGTCTTCCACAGCCAACCTGGGCAGCCAGGACAGGAGCACTCGGTCGCACAACTCTCAGTTCCTAAGTTGAAAATTCAAATACACACACACACACACACGGTGTTGCCCTACAAGCTTTGACAATGCTGTTCAACTACTTGCTGTACACATTGTTCTTGCAAATGGCATAGAAATTGGAGTACACCATAATAAATGTTCTTGGCCAAATATTTAAAGCCAAAGCAAGTACACAAAAACTCAACACGATGATGGACTTCATTCAATTTGCACAAAGCTATGGTACCATGGGATCTCCAGAGGATGCAAGCATTTGTAAACTTGTCTCTTCAGCTGCCCGTTTAGAAGCATACTCATGCATGGAATCACCTGCAAATAGTTATTAGATCGTTAGTCAACTTTTATTTACAATTGGGTTGGTGTAGCTCTGTAAGTTTCGTTCAAATTATTTCATGCCAGACCCAATTCAGTGCTTCAAAACTTAAAGTTTCATTAGTGCTGGTCCTTGGGTCCCTCCTGCAATACCATTTTGATCCCCTATGCCAACTATTATTCAGGAACACTACAACTAGTTTGACCCAGCATGTTCAACAGTCAAAACTGGTTTGAAATGATTATGAAAATTCAGCTTGATATGCACAAGTACATTGAAAAAAGACAAGGATGCTGCTAACTTCAAGGAGAATAACTAGGAATTGTTCTTATGGCTACAGAAAATAAAAAGTTGGTCTACATTACATACCAAAAGATTGACGAAGCCCTTCCTTTACAGCATCGAAGTTCTTGTAAGTGTAACCAACAAAGCTTAGATCTTTGGTAGTTAGCATCTGCAGGAATTAGGTGGAAGTTGAAACATTAAATTATGCCATTTTGTCCAACTATAACAGAAAGATGTAAGACAAATACGTTAAAACAATAAATACGCAAGATAACAATTTATTGAATGACATAATGGATATCTTACATAAAAGAAAAGGAGACAGAATAAGAATAAATAATTAATGCAGTGACAGTGGGAAGGCCTTTTACACTGTCATCTAATAAAATAACTCAGCATGTATGATCAATTTGTTGACTGTTATGATAAAAATCATACCAAAGATCATTTTTGATTGATTAATAGTGTAACAACTCGTATACTGATAGAGCATGTCTATTGAAATCAGAGAATACTCTCCTACTATGAACCAAAATAATTAAATAAAGACTTCTGACTCTGTAGTCAAGTCCATAAACGTTAAAATACCAGGGCAAAACAAATTGATAAGATGCCAGCTGAATCAACTGGTGAAGTCTTTTGTTGTGACTAGATGGACTTGGGATCAAATCCTACTGATAAAAATCTTGGGAGAATCACACCACAAAGGCTACCTGTGGCAGTTGGAGAACTCAAGGCCTTATATAAAACCCACACCAGAATATGAAACTTCTAATGTGGGACTCAAGTTCAATACCTTTGAATTGGATCATAACATCCTACTATGCTCCATAGCCCCAACACCCATGTGGGCTGACTATGCACTAGCGTTTGACTAGAATCAATAGAAAACTGCAATAATGCCGACATCCCCATCACCACCCATGCCCTGCTCATAGAGACATGGTCAGAGACTCTAATACCAATTTGATAAGAGTCTTGGGAGAACCACATAACAAAAGCTAGCCATTGTCATTAGAGAGCTCAAGACCTTATAAACACCACATTATAATCCCATACGGACTTAAGTTCCACACCATGCAATTAGATCCTAACACCCACCTTCACAAGAGGAAAAGTTAGCTCCCATTGTGTAACCAACATTGAAGAACCAAAAGATTAAAAAGAAAAAAATTGAGAAGAACCATTAATTAATTTAATTCCATTAAAGGTTTTAAATTGTGGTTGTGGTTTAGTTGTGTTTCTTGATATTGCGTAAATGCGGCCGATGCAGCCACAATTGCAATCGCAGACACCCCCAAAACCTTGATGTTGAGGCCAAAATCGGAGTCATGGACCGTTTTTTAAAACCTTGATTCCATTAGTAAGAAAGAAGGGTACCAATTCAAAAGATAACAAGAATGATCAAGCAGCATATACTTGTCCTTCAACAATAGTATGAAAGGATTATAATTCTGATAGATACTGGAATTTATGAAACAATTGGAGGAAATTCAGAGAACAATTTCTGGTTACAATGGAAATTGCAGGAAAATGTAGAAAGGTAAAATAAAACTGAAAAGAAAGATATCATAAAAGCAGCACTTCTCTGCGATGTGATCCAAGGTCCAAGCCACTACCAAATTACCCGTTTCCCCCTACCCCTCACACCCTATAATCATGTTCTTCCCTAATTCCTATGATTGTGGTACCCTCCTCTCCAGTATCCTGCTGCCAAGTGTCCCCTCTGTCAGAAACAAGCATAACAGAATTCTCCACTCAATTCCCTAAACTGCCCTTATCCTTCTTTCTCTTCTACAGTAAACTTTTGTTGGAGGCCAATTGTGTTGAGCCCCGTCAATTTCCATATAAATTGTTGTGTCTTTCCCAAGTTTAAGGAAAAGTAACAAATAAGCCATTCTTGGACTAGCAGCTTAGAGCAAATAAAGCTTAATACAAGCAACATAGTTTGTATCAATTGTTCATTATCATCCTGGATAGGAGGAAATCATATAACAAATTCATTTTTACGCCATTACACACACAAACCAAAGTAAATATATCTCAAGGAGAGGCTGAAAGGGTAGCTTGGTTTACAATTCAGTGAAAACAATACTTGTCATCTTTGATATAAAGAAAAATAAATAAACGATTGTCCAAAATTGTAATCAATTATCAGAAACGGTATTGAAGAGGTGTCACAAATCACAATGATACCAAATATCAAGGAAAAAAGTAAGACAACCAAGGAGAAAGAATCTTCGAAACTAGCATAATATATTTTATCATTTTCTTTCCCACGCATGTCTGTTGGAATTGGCTTAAAGTTCAAAACAACTTCTAATCAAAATCTTAAAGTGGCAAGCCTTCAGAAAAAATTCCTAAAAAAAATGTGATCCAAACAAGAACTATAATTGATATGATTGCAGTACAATTTAATGTCTTTACATAACATTTGATAGCGAGACATTTTAACGAAGAAAATAATGCAAACAAAAACAATTCAATCATGTGTACCTTTCGTGAGGATCCAGACCCAGTTCTTGCTGCTGTTGGTGGATCTACCTAGCAATTCACAAAAGAATACAATGAGAAAATCTTAAGGCTATTCATTGCTGGTAATATTTAAGCAACACTTTTCAAATAATTATAAGCAAAGATTAGATATTTGCAGTTCCAAGTTCCAACAGTTAGTACTGTATGTGAAAATATAGAAGAGTATGATAACAGGGATAGCATGATGAGTTCATATTTTATACCTCATCAAACTTCATGAAGTTTTGGGTATCCAGCTCCCCGTTGACTTGAGGTTTAAATGCTGCCTCCATTTCATACAGTTTATCCCACTCCATACCTTTGAACCAAGGATGAGCCTGGTATATACAGAAAGTATATTAAGTATATGACAAAAAAAGAAAGAAAGCTGACACAGCATTACGGCAATATACTAATAATAATAAAAATAATTAAAATAAATGAACAGCTTACCTTTATTTCATTGGCCCCTTGAGTACCTAACCTATGATCTACATCACACAGCAACCTATAAATTAGATCCTTAGCCTCAAGTGTTAACTGGGCCTCATCTGGAAATCTTAAATGATTTCTCCAATGAACAATCTGGAAACAATCAGTGAATTTAGTGTCAACCAAAAAGAATAGAATCTTTGAACACTGGCTCTGGGTAACGTAACTAGAAGGGCCTAAAATAATATGGTTATGGATAACAAAACATCAACAGTAGTTATAAGAAGTCATAAAGATGGTCAAATTAATGTCTAGGAAATCAGTAAGAAGTACTAAACTGATCTTTATCATGAAATGTCAATAACCAACTCTCCCCATTTTTATTAGTTGTAATGTTTTTATCGGGCGGGGGGAATAGGGAGAGGGGATAAAATATTTGAGTCTGAAAGAATACGTGTACTAACAACAGGAAACGGTGCCAAGTCATACATCAGCTTAAACTGCCTGTCTACCTTTAGTTTTTCCAGGATTTCATTAGAAGATACACAAAAGGGGTAGAATATTTGAGCCTCAGAAATAACACAAGCAGTAACAATAGGAAATGGCACTAATTGTTAAGTCGCCATCAGATTAAACTACAGATGAAATGCAAGAAATTATTATTTTTTATGATAAGCCATTAAGCCAATTAAGGATGGTACCTTTCTGCATGTGGTCATTGGGTCATCGGAGTAAAATGGAGGGTAACCAACCAGCATTTCATACATTATTGCTCCCAGTGACCACCTGGCCATATGAAATATTACACATGAAATTTTATGAATAGGGTAGGTTAAATATAAAACTTGTCAAGCTAATTAAAATTGTACAAATTTCTTTTACAACAGGAAAAAAGGAAAAAAAGAAGTTACAAATTTCAAATGATCAGCCAAGAGTTAATCCACATTAACCAGAACTATTGCTTGCATATTAAATGCAAAAAAAAAAGTACAGCAACCTCGCTGATAAATTTACAAGGCCTAAAGCATAAGGTAAGAACTAACCAATCACATTCCATTCCGTATCCTTTTTTCAAAAGTACTTCAGGAGCAATGTAGTCTGGTGTCCCCACTGTTGAAAATGCCTTGCAACAAGAAACAAGGGAAATGAGTGAACTGAAAGGCTTTCTCATTTAAGCTGTATTAGAATAACAAGTGCAGCAGTAAATAGTAATTGTAGACCATGCACTTGAAAAGCATAATTTATGTGCAATGTATACAATAACAGTCGTGATCAAGTACTAAGGTCATATAAAAGAGATTAATTGTATTATAGCCCAAGTTACACTATCCTGAACCATACTGTCATACAATAAGACTGCAGATAGGGACAGAGACATACTACAATGAGACAGGACCAAAGTTTCTAAATTTTAAAACTTCCCCACAATCATAATATAAACATTTGGAGTTTGGACCCTTCAAAGATATAATTTTTTCCTTAAAGAACTCTTAATCATTTTATCCCCCCACCCCCCCAAAAACAAAATAAATAAATAAGACAAATAAATGTTTAGATCCTAGCTCTGTTTACTTTTGTATCATTCAAATAAATAATAGGAATCTTATAATATCAATGCAGGTTTTGATATAGATTGCAGAATGCGAAGCCAGGCTATGAAACTAATAACAGAGACAAGATATAAGAAAGCTTGGACCATCTCTATGAGCTTATCTTCTTAATTTTAAATAACAAAAGCATACCAACTTCCTCCTGTTCATCTGCCAATGCTGAAGCTGTTCACGTGGACTTCTCCAGCTACTTCGATTGTCCGCATCATCAACATCCATTGGTTCTGCCAAAGTTTCATCATCTATGGTCTGATTTTCATGCAGTGTAGACATGGCATTACAATCGAGAGGCTTACAGAGACCAAAATCAGAGAGCTTCATGTGACCATTTTTATCCAGAAGAAGGTTATCAGGTTTAATATCTCTGAAAAATAGATGATGGTTGACAAACATTAATATGATTGTTTAGCATGTAAAAACAATCCATTTCAGCACCCAATAAACCATCATCCCTGACATAACAAATTAAGCCAACAACTTCATAAGTACAACCAAACTGAACCTGTGAATGTAATTGTGTTTGTGAATAGATTCTATGGCCAGAACACTTTGTGCAATGTAAAATCTAGCAACATTTTCACTTAAGGTGTCTTCCCTCATCAGCAAAGTCATAATGTCACCCCCAGGCAGATACTCCATAATTAAATACAAGTACTCAGCATCCTGGAATGAGTAGTAAAGTTTCACAATGCAATGACTGGCAACTTCGGCCAGCAAATTCCTCTCAGCTCTAACATGTTCCACCTGTAAAGAAAAAGGAGCTCATGTAAGTAAAATAACAACTAAGCATTCTTCAAGGCATTCAGTCATCCAATAACATGGGTGATCCATCCTCAATGGAGACAGTTTATGTATAACCCATTAATGGGTTTGGAATAATAC
Source organism: Glycine tomentella (assembly GCA_007407185.1). Lineage (NCBI taxonomy): Eukaryota > Viridiplantae > Streptophyta > Magnoliopsida > Fabales > Fabaceae > Glycine > Glycine tomentella. The sequence goes on from PYAF01003099.1 coordinate 356,156, forward strand.
ATTTCAGCCATAACGAAACTTTAAAGGATTATGTAGAATAGTAAATTGCATTCACATGTCAAGTCTGTTATTTGCATCCATTAGTAATTTCTAAATTTTGTTCTACTCAGCATGTTGTATATTTCTCACCTGGCCTCTCCTAAGCATTTCAGATTTCTTCAGCTTTTTCATAGCATAAATATTTCCAGATTTCTTCTCCCGACACAGTCTAACCTGTAATTGAACAAGTTAGCATAAAATAATAACCTTATATAGTAAGCAGAAAAAAGATTTGCCATTTCCAAACACAATAATAACGCATTGCATCATATCCAACAAGGATTCTTTCATGCACAAATAAGCATGTCAGGGACAGTACTGACCTCCCCAAAAGCCCCCCTTCCAATGATGGTCAAAAGTTCAAAATCATTAACACAAATCTTGTGTCTTTTCAATCGCATATATTCAGTCTCCTTCCTCTCTAAATCTTTGACGAGGTTGATCCGTTCCTCATTTGGCACATCCGATGACGCCAATTTTCTTTCTAAAACCCAACGCCTGGAATAAAAAAAAAATTGCCAGCATCAGCAACTCCAAAACACTAGGTGAACAAAAGATCTGTACCAGTCTAGAGACTGTTTTAGGAAAAGACATGAGCAGGGCCACTGTAAGAGAGGCCACATAAACTTTAACTGGTTTTTTCAGATGAAGCTCACAAAAGGAAGAACATGCGGTAGGTTGTTTCGATTTGACCAGATTAGTTAGCTCAAACTATATCAAACAAGTGATAAATACCTCTTATGATCAAGTCAGCAAATATTATGATTTCATTTACTAATGGCTACACAAGCATCATGTTATACTGACATACCACCCAATGCATAAAACAAAAGAGAGAGAAAATGGAAAGAGATACATATTTTTTCATCCATGGTGTTAAAGATAATTCCAAAGCAATAACTTTAATTATTAACAGAGAGAAGAAAACTCAATCCATAGAATAAACATATCACTGTCCTTGTTTATGAATTTAAGTAGGTTGAGATATATGTTTATCCCTTCCAAGTCTTTTGATTGCATCAATGTTGTCCTTTAATTTTAGTTCCCATTTAATTTGGTCCTTGGCATCAAACTACAAGTGGTGCTTGTGTGGCTGTTTCCTATTCTTACTAAATGGCATGAAAATGAAAGACATATGTTGATAGATATAAAAATATAAAAAATACTGTTACTCTGAAAAGGTTATATGATTATGATACAAGCATTCACCAAGATGCCAACATGGCAGATCAGATCAACACATGGACTTGACAATAAACTAAGGAAGAATTGCTAAGAGCAGGGCAAGGCGTGAAGTTAGGAAGCCAATGACATTTAGAGATTGTAGGGGAATGTAACCGTCAATAACAAATTCCGTTAGGATGTGCAATGCAAACAAAATAATAAGGATCAGGGGTAACACCAGAAGTAGTTTTTGGGAATCATGCAGACTGTACCTCTCATCTATCTTCTATTCTTCATTTCTCTTTCCCTTTTACTCTAATTCTTCTTTCTCATGTTATTATATTATTATGGGATCAATTATCTTAAGTCTTTTAAGAAATGCAATCAATCTAGCCTGGCCCATATTTTTGTAGATCAGGGCTGATTGTATAAATCTTACTCAGACAATATCAACAAATATAGCTAAATTATGATTTATGACCATGAGATGGTAAAAAGTAAAAAAAGAACAAACAACATGCTCGGTCCAAGTAGTTTAACTTTAACCATAAAAAGAGGAGATAATTGATTTACAGATTTACTGCTTGACAAAAAAATATCCAACCAAAGCAAGCATGCATATATCAAGTTGAGGAGTGTTGTGAATTGTGATACTCAAAGATGCGCTCCGGCTTCTCCTCACTGATCAATAGTACAGATGTTACTAACATATTATCTAGACGTACTCTCTGCAACTTATGAAGATAAGAATTGGGAAATTAAGGTCAGGATTATCATTAAGAACCAGGGATCATACACCATGGCATTTACTTAAACTGAGAGACACAAGCTTCTATACTTAACGAGTAACGACCAAATAAAACCCACCCTTCCATCGAGTCTCACACCAGCTATGTGGATGGATTGATTCCCGTGTCTCAAATACTCTATGCCTTTAGTTAAACTCAAGAATCAGAACCACCAAACAAAGCATAAGGAGTGAGAATTGCGAAATTGTTACCAAACAGATTCACACCGGGATCAGTTAAATTAAGCAAGTGTCAGTTGCGGGGCCTACGAAGCCCAAACACAGTGATTATTCACACCTAGATTACCTCAGCTAGCAAGGCATAAGAAGTTGAAAAGGGTAATTAAATAATAAGATCTAACCGTGAATTAGCATTGTGCAGGATTTCAAGAAAAAGGACCAAGTTCCCTAAACACTAGCGTCCAATAATAGCTGAAGAAAAAATGAATAGAACAAATTCGGTACCTCTCCTTCCTCTCTTGGATGTTCTTCATCTGAGCCCTATAATGATTCTCAATGAACTTCTTCGCAGCCGCCACCTTCTCCATGGTCAAGCTTGACCCCAACACCTCCGCTCCGTTCTCTTCCTCCTCGAGATCCTCCATCTCTCTCTCTCTCTCTCTAGCTTGCACTATGAGTGTGGGTGAGTGAGAGAGAGAATAATGTGTAACTCCAACTCCAAGTGTATCTATTCTTTATTTTGTATATAAATCTAACCTATCTGATTCTTCTGAACCTTTTTTTTTCTCTCTCTCTCTAAGTCCAACACACACCACACTTTCTCTCTCTAGAAAACACCCTGGAGCTGTTATTTATTGCAACAACGAGTCGAGGAAGATGCACTCAACAAAAAAAGGCACGGATTTAGCTCGCAAGCGTGCTACCCCACCGTTATCCGATGCACTTCCCGGTCATACTAAGTAAAAACGGTTGGGGAGATACGTGGCAGGATCTGATGTGCGAGTGCATAGGATGGTGTGTGGGTGGTGGCGCAGGGAAACGAGAGTAGGAATAGATAAATAAAAAGGTGACGCGCTGGGGAAGGAGAGTGAGGAAGAGAGTGCGATGGGAAATGAAATGAGCGCATTTTGAGTAGATGTGATTGGGTCGTGGTAGCCACTTTCCTTGCTATTAAATTGTTTATGTTATGTGAGGTATCGCCCTATACATCTGGATATGAGTTGTCACACTCTTATTCTATCTGTTTCAGCTCCACTCGCACCTGCCTACCCCTCCAATATTTTTAACCTCACTTTTTCACGCACCTTAAATATTTAAATATTTCTTTTATGCTACTATTAATTTCTATTACGATTTTAGTAATACCATCACTAATTGGTTGAGACTTGAGACAAGTAACCAGTTCATATTTTTAAAAGATGTGAATTTTTATTTATTTCCGATGTGAGTTTTATTGCTGATTAAAATGTCTGTAAGTATTTTTTAAATTTTAAGATTTATTCTAATCCTATAAATTTTGTGACTCAATTAACCTGAATTTTTAATTATAAAAAAAGTTTAGTAATAATATATTAATATTTAAATATTTATGCGAGAGAGTTCCGAATTGGAATTTCGAGGCTTGACCCATCACCACGAAAATGTCCAAATAGATGCGGTAGTTATCCCAGTCTGATTAAATAATTGTTAAATTCTTTAAAAACTTGTAAAAAAAAAAAAAAAAGTATAGCTTCCATTTGTTAAGAAATTATAGAATGAGAAAATAATATATATATATATATTATAAAGGATTATTTTTAATTTTTTAATAATTATCTCAAAAATTATATTAATCATATTTTTTTTTATAGATGGACAGTATAAAACTCTTAAAAATTAAGCATCAAGAAATATATTAACACCAGATATTAATTTATTTATTAAAACGACGTAAATCCTTTGTTTATCAAAGAAGAAAACATATTAAATAATGTTTCAAAGCATTAGTAAATTATTATAATTGAGTTTATTGATAATGTTAATTAAGATTCGATTTTAAGACCTGTGTTTAAAAAATGTTAAGAAAAAAAAAACGTTGATCATCTTTAAATCTTAAAGCGAATAATTTTTTATTTTAAGCTAAGATATTGTTGATGCGTACCGCAAAAAAAAAAAAAGGTACTATAATATTGAACTCTTCATAATAATGCATCATAAGTTCGTAACAACAATAATGGTAAACCTTTTAGGACACAATAAGAACTTTTTTTTGTGTGGACAAAACACACAAAAATATAACTATTAAGGACAGTTGGATGCACCTTACAAATGACGGTCGGTAACGTATATACTTTTTAAATTAACGAAATACGTAAATTATTTTTTAATTGGAGGTACAAACACATTCACAGTCATCCAGCACATGGGGGTGGACCATTTCTCTACATTATTAATCTAGCATAAAATATGAACAAAAAAAATATTAAAATCTTAGAAATTTAACTTTAGTGTATTGTCCTTGTTAAAATTTTCTTCACTTTTATTAAGTTATTTTAAAATTTTAACTATTATTATAATGTTATTTTAAAAAAAATCAGGAAAAAAATGACAAAGAAGATATGCTAAAGAGAATTTGTCAAATTGACGTAAACCTAACCTGATTTTTTGAAGTAAAACTTTAATTGGTTTTGTGAGGGTTTGTTTGATTAATATTTTAGTACAATTGATGTCAATGAAACTGATACTGAATAAAAGAACTAATTATAATATCGTTAGTGTTAAAATAATTAATTTGTGTTTTAAAATAATATTTTATATAATAAATTTAAAAATATCAGAATATAACTTTTAGTTTGATTTTAAATATACTGTTTTAAAAAAAAATATTTAAAACAATTTTTTTACCTAAAATACAAAAATACATATCTTTATTTAATTCATTCAATCCACCAACTCAACACACGTTAAATTGATATGTTGAGTTGACTTTTTAATTTATTTTTATTTTTTACCAACATAGCACTTACACTTTTTATTATATTCTCTTAGTATTTTTTTATTTACCAATTTTATGTTGTTTTTTCTCTTTTTAATTATATTTGATTATAAAATTGAGATTTTAAAGAAAAATGACTAAATATTTTGAAATTAATTTGACAACAAAAGCTAACTCACATTTGGTCACAAATTGAGTTGGAATTTTCAATCAATATATAAAAGAATTCAACCTAGCCAACTTACTTTAAATGGGTTAAAGATCAATTGAGTTTGATTAAATTGACCTATTTAACACTTGACATTTTATATCCTACATTCACATTGTTACATTCCGAAATACAATGAGAGATACACGATGCATTGGTAAAAATGCAGGATACAATAGCCTTAACACTCTTATTTGCCATTAAAAAAAAAAACACTCTTACTTATCATCCAATAAAAGTTGTGAGACTTAATATATATTATAATATATATATATATATATATAAAAGAAAATAATGTTTCGATAAATCTATTATTACAATAAAAAGTTAAAATTTATTACTTAGATCTAATTTGGGTATTTTATTTTTTATATTTAATTTGGTCATTTAATTTGTAAAACTGTTTCAATCTATTCCTTTTTATTTAATTTAGTATTCTAATTTTTAAAATCAATTCATTATTTTGTAAAAAATTTATTTTGTAGTGATTTAAATCTATTTAGTGACAATTTTGAATCGAAGTAAAGTGTAATTTCTTATAATTTAAATTAAAGGACTAAATTGAATCGATTTAAAAAATTAAATAACTAAATTGAATACAAAAAATTGAAAAAACAAATTAAATCTAAATAATAAATTAAAGAATTAAAATATTATTTTAATCTAATAAAATCAAATTTTAATGATATAATAATTGTGCAAATTAGGTCGTTATAATTTGATTCTCTCCTAATAAAAATTAGGTTGTGTTTAAATTATTTTGTAGATAAATAGTGGCTTTTAAATATTTCACTTCGTTTAAATTATTTATAAGGATTATTTCAATAATAAAATCATAAAAATATTATTTTTTACAATAAAATTTTTTTAGGAGTATTATTTTTTTCAATAATTATTTTTTAGCAATAGATTTTTTTTGCTTCGGGAAATACATAATTTTAATTATAATATTCAAAATATTGGACACCAGAAAAGAAGAAAAAAACAGTTAACGAACGAGTCGAGAGGGGAGTGTCAAGTGTGTTTTGCCAGTGTTTTCTTTCTTTCCCTTGTCGCCGGCACGACTGAGAGCGAAGCAAGAGTCGATGGCGGATCCCTATTACTCATACGGTGCTCCGGCAGCCGCTGACGGAGGTACTCCCTATTATTCCCTACTTTTACAACCCCAATTAATTTCCTCCTCTTTTTTCAATTCGTTATTCCCGACACAAATATGTATAACAACAAAACCCAAATCAATTTTACATGTTCTTAACCACTGGATTTAAATTCAGTTTGCGCTTCGATAAATTTCAACAATCACGCTTATTTTGTAGCACTAAAACCCTAAATGAGTTATACCATAGAAGACTAGTGTCTAGTACCAGTAGGAACATTTTTTAAGGTTAAACTATTCATTTGGTCCTGTTTTAGTTTCAGTACAAAAAAAGTGTAAGTTTAGTCTCTAAACCTGCATAACAGTTTTTAAGTTTTGATCCTTGTTCAGAACCCGAGAGAAAAGTTTCTGGTGGTATAAAACTGCTACAAAAACCATTTGGCGGTGATAATACACCACAAAAAACTGTGTATGGTCTAAAACTTAATAGTTTGTTTAATAGAGGTAAAACTTAAAAGGAGAACTATTACACTGATCAAGTAAATAGTTTAACCTATATTTTTAAAAGTGATCGTCGTGTAATCCATGTAGCTGAGCTCACGTAGTGGGATAAGGCTTTGTTGTTATTGTGTTCTGACCATTGATTTGGTTCTGTCAGCTAGCATTGCAAGAAGCAGCTTTGCTGGTTATATTCCCTCTGAGCCTTCAAATGCTGCCACTGAATCAAGGAGCATTGGGTCAGATTACCTGCAGAGAGATGTAAAACTCTATATGACTATTTTTGAGTTATTATGCGATGCATGTGGGAGATGAATTTTCATTTTTAACTTTGATTATTTCTGCAGATAGGCTTGTTTTACAGTGCTGATGATACCTTGGACTCCAGAGTTCATTCTGAGCCTGTTAAGGGTTATTCACCACTTGCAGATCCTGTTCTGAGTAAAAAACGAGATACAACGCTTTTGAGCATTACTCATGGTGTTCCTGATGTAAACAATGAAAGACCAGCCTCTAAAAGCAGTTATGACGGTCTACCAATTTCGGCAGCAGACTCAAACATTCTGTTTGTGGGTGGACTTCCAAATGACTGCACTAGAAGGGAAGTCGGGCGTATCCTTTTTAGCTTTACTAGCTTACATGTCGGCTCGTATGTGTTTGTGTGTTGCCTGTTGTTCCTGGCATGACAATCATGGATAGGAAGAAAGTGTTTTGAAATTAAAGTTGTGTTGGATTTACTAAATGAAATCCTCTTTAGTTACTCATTATTTTTTAGATGAACTAAAACTTTGCATGGACAATAAGTTGCCTTTTAAGTTTAACAGCATATGGAGATTAAATCACATGGTTCCTGAAATAACTTTAAAGGTATGTTTGGGAGTGGGATTTTTTGGGGATGAGAAGGGAGGTTAAAAATCTATTTATTTTTATAAACATTACATAACTCTCTTAATTTAAAAATGAAAAATTTGTCCTTCTTTCCCATATCCTCCAAAACACATTCCCAAACATACCTTGTATTTTGTTGTTATGTTGATATGAAGCCTTGACCTGTACCCATAGATCTTTTCCGTCCCTTTATTGGCTATAAGGATATCAGAGTTGTTCACAAGGAGCCTAGACGTGTAAGTGTGTTAATTAAGAATTTCATGTTGACTATTTTGGAATATTCCAATAATGTACAATCTATCAATATTATTATAGTTTTGTTTAGGAAGGAGAAGGACTACATATGATGTCATGATTATTGTGTGTTTTTAAGGAATATGCTATTGCTTCTCACTTGTTGCAGCATTCCTCTAGTTAGTAAATAGTAATACGTTAGCTTTGATAGCCAAAACTATTTAGTGTAGAGTGTTAATCAACATTATTTCATTTTGCTTCATTTATTATGAATAACCAGTAGTTTTTAAATGCCTGAGATGCTGCAGAGTGGAGACAAGGCTATGACTTTGTGTTTTGTGGAGTTTGTTGACTCCAAATGTGCTCTCACTGCCGTGGAAGCCCTGCAAGGTAATAATTTTTCTTCGTCTCTGGATTGCATATAGTCGAGTTTTATATCTATGCATGGTCCTGACTCCTGAGGAAGTGAGGAAAATAGAAATATATGTGAATAATATGGAATCTGATTCTGTGATAGATGTGGACCAAAATATAGAGCACTAAAACTTGTTTATTCCAATATTATAAGTCAACTAGTCAAGTATATCAGTACAATCCCAGCTATAAGTTTTTTTGTTTTTTTTTTTCGGTCAATGTTAGTTGTTAGTTTTTTGTTAGTCGGAGAGATTCGAACCCACAACCTCTTTCTTTCTCCTTCTCCCTTTAATCACCAAGTTAACCTTATAACTCCAATCCTAGCCATAAGTTATTAAGCACTCTAAGTAAATATCTCAAATTGCTTTCATATGCAAAATATAAATATGGAAGTACAATGTATACTACACACAAACTGAGGCTTTGGCTGTAATATTGTCAATTGAAATTTAAATTAAAAGGTGCTTAATCATATTATCAAGGCATGGAAAATACATTATGTACTCAAGTGTAAAAAATTTGATGCAGGCTACAAGTTTGATGATAAAAAGCCTGACTCGCCAACATTAAAAATACAGTTTGCACACTTTCCTTTCCGTCTACCATCTGATCATGGCAACAGCTTATCAACATGATACACACTGACTGGAAATTGATTTCTTGGGCGAGAATGTATTTGAGGGTGCTCAGATGTCAGATAGAGATATTCAATTTTAGATTCCAAATTTTAGGTTAGGCCTGCCCGTTGAATATAGTATATGGATGCAAGAATTCTGGCTACAAGTCAAGTTTTTAATCTAGAATATTGATTATTGGCATTGGATAGAATTTTCGTTATTATATTTTGGCCCGTCAGTAAAGACTATTCAGTCAACGGAGTAAGTCTGTGGCTTTGTACATGAGTTTTGACCCTCTTATATCTGACAATGGCGGGAGACTGGGAGTTTCATGTATTTGGTCTTCCATATTAGTCTTTTATGCACAAGCAGGGAGTTGTAACAATAGTCAGGACTTGTGAAAATAATAATAGTCATGAGTTGGTTCAGTGTGTATTCGGACATCACTCTGTCTGCACTACATCAATATCATGATGTTAATATATGTATTTGAGGACGAACCATGACATAACGGTAAACTTGTATTTTGATGATTTGTTGGTAATAAGTTTGAATCCGAAATTACATATATAAGAGTAAGACTGCGTACAATATCTTTTTTTCTTACCTTCGGATAGCGAGGAATCTCTGGACAATGGGGTACATAGTTTTTTTGGGTAAAACTATAGATAACATTTCTTTCATATGTATTCCATATTCCTAAGGGACTCAGGTTCTCCTTGTGGAGATTTGAATTTTCCAAAAGCAATTAAGGTTTGTCTCCACTTGTACCTAATGCCCATGGCTAATGCGTAGTTCAAAATTCCAAATCATTATGATTTTTACCTCTTGATGATTGATGATGAGGTATTGTGTTTGTCGTTGATTGAGTATTAAAAATTACTGCTGCACCTTTTGGTGACACTTTCGGCATTTGCTCCTAGACATATCCGATGATTAACCCCAATTCTCACAATGAATCTAAACTAATTCTGCCTTGCAGCCAATCGTAAACAAATGTTTTTGGTCACTGTAAGTAAAATAATTGAAATCCAGACAAAAAGAATATTGAAATTAATTGGGCCTTATATTGATTGAGTCACACTCTTTCTTAATATGATTTTGACTTGGGGTTAACTTCCTACACCAGTCCTTTTTCTTATACACCCAGCATACACAGTGTAATACCGATTTTACCCTTCTCATAATCCGAAAAAAGGCTCATACGGATTCGCAATCCGTAAGAACTTTATGGATTCGTAATCCGTAAGAATCTTATTCTTACGGATTCGTAATCCATAAGAGTAAATCCGTACGGATTTGTAATCCATAAAATTCTTACAGATTCGTAATCCGTAAGAACCTTACGGATTCGTAATCCGTAAAGTTCTTACGGATTCGTAATCCGTACGAGTTAAAAATTTTTAAAATGGTTTTTGAAATAATGGTCCAGGTAGGTGTCAAACCCCTAACCTTCAATTAGGAGAATCGTGCTCTGACCAACTGAGCTACTAAATCATTCATGTTAAAAACTAATTAAAATTGTTATATATAACATTACAAATTTTAATGTATATTTAATACACATAAATTTACATAATTAATTTTTATCTAATAATATTTTTTTACATATATAAATTTTTAATGTATATGAACCTCTGATTTTATAAAATTAAAATTTTTAAAATATATAAACTTAATATTTTTTATTCAAATCTATAATTTTTAACTAAGTCATGATTTTTATTTTAATTTATTGTTCTCAAAATTCATATATTTTATAATTAAACCATGATTTTATCTAATAATATATTTTTTATACAATAAAATATATTTTTTAAAATTAATTGTTTTAAAAAATATATTTTATAATTAAACCATGATTTTATCTGATAATATATTTTTTATCTAATAAAATAAAAATATATTTTATTAGATAAAAAATATATTTTAAGATAAAATATGGTTTAATTATAAAATATATGAATTTTGAGAACAATAAATTAAAATAAAAATCATGACTTAGTTAAAAATTATAGATTTGAATAAAAAATATTAGGTTCATATATTTTAAAAATTTTAATTTTATAAAATCAGAGGTTCATATACATTAAAAATTTATATATGTAAAAAAATATTATTAGATAAAAATTAATTATGTAAATTTATGTGTATTAAATATACATTAAAATTTGTAATGTTATATATAGCAATTTTAATTAGTTTTTAACATGAATGGTCTAGTAGCTCAGTTGGTCAGAGCACGATTTTCCTAATTGAAGGTTAGGGGTTCGACACCTACCTGGACCATTATTTCAAAAATCATTTTAAAAAATTTTAACTCGTACGGATTACGAATCTGTAAGAGCTTTATGAATTACGAATCTGTAAGAGCTTTACGGATTACGAATTCCTACAGATTTACTCTTACGGATTACGAATCCATAAGAATAAGATTCTTACGGATTACGAATCCGTAAAGTTCTTACGGATTGCGAATCCGTATGAGCCTTTTTTCGGATTATGAGAAGGGTAAAATCGGTATTGCACTGTGTATGCTGGGTGTATGAGAAAAAGGGCTGGTGTAGGAAGTTAACCCCTTTTGACTTCATGTACTTTTGTCTCCAAATCTTTGTAACAACGAATAATAATTCATTATACTCGAACAACGTACGAGTCCATGATCTTATAAACAAAATAAAATAAGGCCTTTAAACCAAATATAGCTAGTATTAACATTTTTATTGAAAGACAACAACATTCTTTCAAAAACTCAACATTTAAATGTTGATATATCAAAGTTTAAGCTATTTTATTTATTTGGTCAATTACTATCAAGTAAGATTGAATGTCTTATTAGAAGTTAAACACATTTTGTAACATCTAGAAATTTTGTCTATTTATTTAAAAAACATTTATTACATAAAAAGATAAAATTGTTCGTCTTAACTTTTTCACCTCCGATGCACCCTATTGTTTGAACAGCAAGATAAAATTGTAGTGTATCAAGGGAAGGAAGGAGATCATGTGTTTGGACTTTGGACTTTGGACTTTGGAGCGTGCTCATTGCATTAGGGGCCAATGTCAAGGATTGAGACAGGAAAAACTAAAGTCAAGCAACCAATTAAAACAAGCTAAACTATAAAAGCATACAATACAAGCATACAACACTATTGAAGGGTGCAACCTCGATTAGCAGCTTTTTTGCCCTAACGCTATTCTCAAAAGGACAAATTAAAAGACCAGGTTTCGGCTTATTTTATTTCTTTTTGAAAAGGAAGTGTGCAACCATCCATTCTTCACCGTTATTGTATCCGAAAAGTTCTGCTACAGCTATGAAGAAAGTTCTCCAATAAGCAGTCCACTTGATAGCTGAATCCTTGCCATACGTTGATTGCATAATTGGCTTGATGTAAGTCATTCTCTGGTCCATTCTTTTGAGCCATTCTTCACTGCAACATAAATTCATTTTTTTTTTTCAGTAATACAGTTCAAACTTGTTTTGTAAACAAATGGAATATAACAATATTGCTGTAAATCATCGAGCAATTTAGTTGATTCTAACCTGGTTTGTGCGTAGTGTTTCCCATTTACTAGCCAATGGTTGATGACTGTAACATCGTCCTGCATACATAACCAAAGAAGTCAGTTACAAGTGAGCTAAAAAAGATGTTGCACAAAACTATAGCAGGTACTTCTGCTCTTACATTTTCTTTTTTCTTTTATCAAGGAAAAAAGTAGTAATTTTTCCTTTGGACTTTTCCTTCATCTTTACCATTTAGAACACAGCAAAATTTAATGGGATTCTGCAATACCATCAGGAAATAACAAAGCTGGCACAAGTTGCAAAGCAAACTCACTTGGAAATAAAGAAGTAGATTTGCCGAAGGCATAGTTCCTCCAGTAAAAAAGTATCGTGTAATCCAGTCATCTTCATTTTTGTCCTTCACGAAGAAATAGCCAGTAGGTAAATGAATTGTATCCATGAAAAGTTGAAAACTCATTACTCTTGTTAAGACTAATATCATAAAAAAAACAACCAACAAATCATGATGGCCAAGTTGTTTGACAGCATTATGTAGGCTTCACCTCAAAGTGGTAGGCAAATGCTTTGTGGCAAAAGTAATGAACAAATAAAAGGCCATCCTCTTTCATCCATTTGGATATCTTCTTGAGAAGATCTTTATAGTTCTTCATATGCTGCATCAAGGTCAAAACAGACTCTTAAGTTCAAGAAAACGTGGCTTCAACACTAATTATTTATTCACAAATTCTAACCTCAAACATTTCTATGGAAAATATTCTGTCATAAGAAGCCTCCATTTCAAACGTGCTAATATCTGCAACTATAATATTCAAATTTTGCAGCTGAAGATCCCTGACAAGAGAGCCACAGAAGAATGTGATTTTGATAATCATGCAATATTTAATTTAATTTGCAAGCTAAATATTGTTTCCATGTAAGTGTCATATGTTTATTAGGATTTAAAGCAAACAATGGGATACCAAACAGCATACCGACACTTCTCCTCAATATAAGCCTTTTGAGTTGTGGAATTGCAGATTCCTGTAACCCTGCAGTTAGTGTAATTCTTGGCAATGTATAAAGCCAGCGATCCCCAACCGCATCCCACATCAAGCACTGCATGACCATCTTTCAGGTTTGATCTCTCGCAGTACAGATTCAACATTGCTTCTTCAGCACCTTCCAGCGTCATTGAGGCAGAAGAGAAATAGCAACAGCTGCATCAGTTCATGCATATAGGAATGTTATATTAGCCATAAGGTTCTGTGTGTATTTTACCTTTTTTCTTTCATACAAACATACCTTAGTAATTGATATTATGAACAAACTACATCCCTCCTATATTCATTATGCAACAGAAGAAAACTTGTTTATAATGATTCTTTACAGTTCTGTTACACATGCCTTAATCAGTACAGAAACCTGCTTTAGCTAATCAAGTGAGCAATGGCAAGGCTGTACCCAGTGCCCACCATTCATCCTGTACACCCTTTTAGGTAGATCTTGTTGTAAAGACAACGGGTCTATTTGTTTTCCTTCTCGCTTTTTGGCTTTGAAACCGGTTCTTTAAAATAATTTCATGCTACTAAAAATTTCATATCTCATCCAAAATATATAAAGTTTCGAAAATATTTTCAAAACATATTTTAAAAATGAAAAAACAGAAACAGTTGAAAGATATTCTCTCATCCTTGTATTTTGTGATCCTAGCTCAAGGGTGTGAGTCCTCTGTAGTGGAGCTACATGTGAGACATGAGCATAGTGTGTGTCTGTTTTCTTTGATTTCTTTTTAAAAGCTAAAAAAAATTTTGAAAATAGAAAAAAAAAAAACAGGATCACTATCTTCATTCTGAAAAGAAATCAAATTAACTTTTAAGCTAAAACTATCACTGCTTTAAATTTAAATCTTTTACTGAGTTTCATTTTAAAGTAGTATTAAGCCAAAATAAAATAAAGAGTTTGAGCCAAACATAGCATATGCGTTTCATTTTGTTTTTTCAAAGTTACTATGACATTAGTGCAAATGTAGAGTATTCATTCACTTTACCGATGAATAATCTCAGGCAGGGAATTTGGCTGACCACCTGTAATAGGATTTCTCCTACCAACGTGTTTTTTTCCATTCATAAGACTCGAACACAAGTTACAATATCTGGTTTAAAGGATCCAAGTGTAATTTTACTCGGACTAACACGTTTCATAATCGACATAAAGAAAAGACATGGTAAGATTAATTTTTTTAATGGCTTTTACAAGTACCTGTATTTGAGATTGTTTCCTAGCACGAGCTTGAAGAAAGCGGTTGGCAACTCATAATGTTGAGATTTAGGCTTGTCAGTGTTGATTGCTATGGGCATCTCTTGTAATGCTGAAAGAGCACCAGACATGAAATTAATCTTCAAATAGAGTAGGAAACAAATTTTAATTTCAATAGCCTAAAAGTTCATCTTCAAATTAAATTATCTTGTTCTTTTCTTTTTCACGAGTGCAATGGTTATTAGAAGAATTGACGTTGGGTTAAGAAGTGAGAGTGAGAGAGAGAGAGAGAGAGAGAGTATACAATGCGCGAAGTGGAGGAGATCTTGGAGCTGAAGTTCGGAGGATGGTTTGTAAGCAGAGCGAAGGCGAGTAGACAACAGCAAGCGCGTGAGTCTCCTGGTGATGACGTCAGGGAGCACGTTGCGTTCCAGTGCACCCAGCATGAGCTTCACCGCAGTGTCGTAGGCAAGCTGAATTGTCCCTTCCATTAAACCACGAGCAATGGAACCTTCACTGTAAGAGTAGAGATGAGATACCAAACACATAGATAGTGATAAGAATCGTGTGAATATTTTTTGTTTATTTATGTGCAGAGAAAAACTACTACCTTCGTTACAGTTATAATTCTAATTTGTTTTTACTATTCCTATTTCAATTCCTGTCCTTATCAATAACACTTTGACATATTTCTTTTCTTTTGGTTGACAACTCTTTGTGATTAGGTTGGATTAAGACTGAGATAACAATCGGGTCAACTATAAAAATTAAAATTTATTTATCAATTATATATCATTGATTTTAATGCAAAATATTTATAATTAATTTAATATTTTAATACGTTAATTTCATTGATAAATTTATCAAATCATGTAACATCTTTTTTATATGTCTAAAAAATAATTAATAACTATTTATACCAATTTTTCAATAATTTTATTTTTAATGTGTATTAACAAATAATCAATAAATAATCATCTAAAATATAGTTTTATTACTAAAACATTAAATATAAAATATGAAAAATTAGAAATACATTCTTTGGTGTGGTATGTTTTAACCTTTGTCTCTTGTCAATTATCACAGTTCATGTGCAATTCCATAATTTAAAAATTATAACAATTTTTAATAAATTCAATAACAATATTTGAAAAATAAAAATTCCACCAAACCAAATAAAAAAAAATCCTTCAATTGCAATAAAGTAAAGTTTAACAATTAGATAATAAAATTACTGTTGATTTTATAATTTTAAAAAATTAGGAGATAAAAACGCATTATATACTAACTAAATTTTGATAAAATATAATATTGAGATAAGATTTCTTAAAAAGAGTAAGATTATTATTGATTTATAATTTAGAAAAGTTAAGATAAAAATTAATTTTATGATAATCACATTTTAATAAAGCATAATATCCAGTTTTAGATCTGATTTCAAAAAAATAAAATAGAATAGACTATTAATTTTTCATTTATAACATTAAAAAGATTAGGTTTCGGCTTATTCCATTTCTTTTTTAATAGAAAGTGTGCAAACCATCCATTCTTCACCGTTATTGTATATGTAAAGTTCTGCTACAGCTATGAAGAATGTTCTCCAATGGCAGTCCATTAGTAGCTGAATCCTTGCCATACGTTGATTCCATAATTGGCTTGATGCAAGTCATTCTCTTCTGCATTCTTTTGAGAAATTCTTCACTGCAACATAAATTCATTTTTTTACTTCAAATGAACTATCAATGAAATATGAAAAGATAGATAGCTGTAAAATCATTGAGCAATTTAGTTGATTCTAACCAGGTCTTTACATAGTGTTTCCCATTTACAAGCCAATGGTTGATGACTGTTACATCATCCTGCGTACATCACCAAAGAATTCAGTTACAAGTCAGCTCAATCTGGACAAGATATAAAGGTATGACCACAAAAATATATTCTGCTCTTGCATTTACTTTTTTATTTTTTTATTTTATGGAGAAAATTTATAATAATTTTTCTTTTAGGATTTTCCTTAATTTTATCTTTTAGAACACACCAAAATTTGATAGGATGATTCTGGAATACCATCAGGTAAAACCAAAGCTAGCACCAATTAAGTTGCATAGCAAACTTACTTGGAAATAAAAAAGTAGATTTGCCGAAGGAATAGTTCCTCCACTAATGAAATTTCTTGTGATCCAGCCCTAGCCTCTACATCGTTGTCCTTCATGAAGAAGTAGCCAGCAGGTAAATGAAATATAGTTTCTATGAAAGTTGAAAACTCACTACTCTTGTTAATGTATTGACTAGTATATATCATAAACAAAACTAACAGCGTTAGGTTGGGTTCACCTCTAAGTGGTAGGGAAATGCTTTGTGGCAGAAGTATTCAACAAATAAAAGGCTATCCTCTTTCATCCATTTGAATATCTTCTTCAGAAGATCTTTATAGTTCTTCATATGCTGCATCAAGGTCAAAATTGACTCTAAAATTCAAGAAAACGTGGCATCAACACTAATTATTTATTCACAAATTCTAACCTCAAACAGTTCTATGGAAAATATTCTGTCATAAGAAGCCTCCATTTCACTAATTATAATATTCAAATTTTGCAGCCGAAGATCCCTGACAAGAGAGCAGCAGAAGCTAAATATTGGTTTCACGTAATTAAGTTGTCATCTGTCTAATAAATTTTTTGTTAACCATATGACTGACATGCATAATGCTTTAAAGCAAACAAAGGGATATTAAACAGCATACCGGCACTTCCCATCAATATAAGCCTTTTGAGTTGTAGAATTGCAGATTCACGTAACCCTGCAGTTAGTGTACTTCTTGGCAATGTATAAAGCCAGCGATCCCCAACCACATCCCACATCAAGTACTGTTTAACCATCTTTCAGGTTTGATCTCTTGCAGTACAGTTTCAACATTGCTTCTTCAGCATCATCCAGCGTCATTGAGGCAGAAGAGAAATAGGAACAGCTGCATCATCAGTTCATGCATATACGAATGTTATATTAGCCATAAGGTCGTGCAATGTATGTTACCATTTTTTCTTTCATGCACACAACTTGACAATGTCAATAATCTATAATTTCCAATAAATTACATCCCTCATGTATTCATCTGTAGAATGAGTGTCTGTTTTCTTTATTTTATTTTATTTTCTTCTAAAAACTAAAAACAATTTTTGAAAATTGAAATCAAAGAAACAGGATCACTATCAATTAGCAACATAGAAATCAAAAGAACTTTTAAGTTAAAATTACCAATCAACTACTTATTTATTTTTAAACCTTTTATTTTGAGTTTAATTTTAAAGCAGTATTAAGCTAAAATAAGAAAAAACTTAAGCCAAACATAGGCTAGACATTTCATAATCAACATATATAGAGGCAGATAAAGAAATAGCTAGGGTACAACAATTTTTACTGGTAAAAGCACAAGCTAGCTTGAATAAAGCGGTCGGTATTTCATAATATTGAGATTTTAGTTCATTAGTGTTGATTGCTATGGGCTTTTCCTGTAAAGCTGAATTGCTATGGGCATTTCCTGTGAAGCTGAAAGAGTACCAGACACGATATTCATCTTCAAAATTACGTGATAATATATATATATATATATATATATATATAATGTTATTAAACATTAATATGTAAGAGTTGTATATTTCTTTTAAAAAAAAAATATGTTTAAGAGTTAAACTAATATTATAATGTTTACCAACTTCAAATTCCAAAGTGTTGTTACTTATCCATTATTGAATAAACTACCATTTTGGTTATTGAGAATACTAACACATTATAATATTTCCCAATATGAGCTATATTAGGAAGTTTACGAGTTATTTATAAGCAGAAGAAGAGGAATGTTAACTTTGCATTTTTTTAATAATGTAATTTTTATGATACTTAGAAATTTATCTATCATAGACACACCTTTAAATTATTATGAGAAAAATCAATGAACTTATTAGATAATTTGTCTAGATGATATTAATATATTCTAAATTTTTTTAATATTGAATGGAAAAAAACTGAATGAATTTATGAAATCTATTAGACTCACTCTCTATTTAATAGGATAAATATTGACAGAATAATAGAAATCGTTTTTTAAAATATAAAACGTTGAAAATATTTATTATTAACGTGTCTATAGACTATAATCTTAAAAAAACAAACATGTCTATAATAAAATTGGTAGGTATCCTATAATGACTGTAAAAGATAACATGATAACACAAAGTGAGAGTGGGGCGTGCCTGGGATGACTCAGGGAAGACTTTCAGTTTCAGGATATGTTAAAGTCAAGAAAGATATAGTATTAGTGATCTTATTAGTTGCTGAGATATTAAAATTATCACGTATAAGTTACTATTAAAATATGACTTTTGATTTAAATCGATCGAGCTGATAATTTGATGACTAATATGCGACCTGTTAAATGTTAATTGGTGAGTGCCGTGGTTAGACCAACCCCTTCGTAGCTGGGAATTACAAGTCGAAAGGGATGGTGCTTTGAGATCTCGTGCAAGTTCCTTCGAGCCACGAGTTTTTGGTTATCCGAAATTGATATTTGATGATAAAAAACCTGACTAACCAACCTTAAAAATACAGTTTGCATTGTTACACTTCCTTTCCACCTACCATCTGAACATGACAACAAGAAAAACATTAATTACCGACAACCATAATTGATTATTGCCATTTGAGAGAATTTTCATTATTATATTTTGGTCCGTCAGTAAAGCCTCTCCAATCACCAGAATAATGTTGTGGCTTTGTACATTTGAGTTTTGACCCTCTTATATCTAACAACGGTGGGAGTTTCATGTATTTAGCCTCCCGTTTTAATCATTTTTGCTCAAGCAGATATAGTCAAGACTTGCGAAAATGATAATAGTCAGGAGTTGGTTTAGTATGTATTTTGCGCGTCAATTTGTGTGCATTATATCAATAAATCTTTTATCCAATGCTTAGTCCCAATTCTCAAAATGAATATTCTAAACTAATTCTGTCTTGCAAGCAATCGTAACACAAATGTTAAAAGATTTAATTCAATTAATTGAGTATTATTTATGAGCTATTATAAATTTTATAATATTATTTTTGATTTCTACATATCAAAGACTCGCGAAACATATATTTTTGGTTACTATACAAAATAATTGAAATCCACAAGAAAAAAAAGAAAATTGAGATTACTTGGGCCTAATTGTTTGTAACACATTCTTCTTTGATTCCAAACTTTAAGCTTCAAATATGTGATTTGTAACAATCAATCAATTTACATTAAATAATAAGATATAAGTATTTTTTAGTCCCTAAAATTATGATATCTATTTTTTAGTCATTCAAATAAAAAATCATATTTTTTATTCTTTCAAAATTTTAAAATAAATATTACTTTTAGTCATTTGCTAGAATTTGAGGATTAACAAATACAAATTTTATTTAAGAGACTAAAAAAAATAGATAATCTAATTCGATAAACTAAAAACATAATAAAGTCAAATAATAATTCATTAAAATAGAACGTTAGAGTCCAAGATTTTATTAACTCAAGGTGTTAGTGGTGATTGTCGTCCAAACACTGGTTACACGTTTCGTCCAAACATTGATTTCATGCTTGCTTACTTAAATCATATTATTTTCAATTTTTTAATTGGGCTTTTCGATTTTAATATTGTAAAAATGGTTTTAGTTGGAGACCATTTTTGTTGTGGGAATCATTGTGTTATTTGTTTTGGGACCATTACATCGGTATGTAGGAAATATCATGGATGAGTTTGGTATTTACTTTGGTCATGTACCTGTGAATGAACAAGTGAATGATACTATGATTGAAGATGTTCTTATAATTGAGGATGATATAGTTGTCAATGAAAATGACACCATGGATGTTGATGATTTGTATGTAAGTGATGAAGATGTGACTTACCAATAGTTAAGTGAAGATTCTTCGTCTAACAGGAAATATAATCCTATTGGTGAGGATGCAAATTTAAGTGATGTGGATGACATAAGTGACTTTAATGTAGTGAATATTGTTGGAGTTGTCCATCCAAATTCAGACATAGATGAAATTTATGAAGAAAGGGGATAAAATTGTTTCTAGAAATTTGTTCTATTTACTCATTTTAACCCTATTGTTTGAAAAGCAAGATAAAATTGTAGTCTCAAGGGAAGGAAGAAGACCATGTGTTTGGAGCGTGCACAAATATATGGTCATCTGCCCTTGCGCACAACCATTTTCGTTACAAGGTAATAGAAAAAAAATCTAATAGAAGGCTCTAAGTGCATATTTTAAAGTTGATGAACTAGATAGCACATGCATGACCCTAAGACCCAAGTTCTGAGGGTTGAATTGGACTTTCCCTAAATTTAAGATAAAACAAGACTGGAGTGGCTACACCATAACATTAGGGGCCGAATACAAAGGATTGAGACAGGAAAAAATACAGACAAGCAACCAATTAAAACAAGTTAACTGATAAAATTATGCAACATCATTGAAGGGTGCAACCTCGTTTAGCAGCTTCTTTTAACGCCATTCTTAAATAGTCAAATTAAAAGATTAGGTTTGGGCTTATTTTATTTCTTTTTGAAAAGAAAGTGTGCAACCATCCATTCTTCACCGTTATTATATGCGAAAAATTCGGCTCCAACTATGAAGAATGCTCTCCAATAGGCAATCCACTTGGTAGCTGAATCCTTGCCATACGTTGATTCCATAATTGGCTTGATGTAAGTCATTTTCTGGTCCATTCTTTTGAGCCATTCTTCACTGCAACATAAATTCATTTCGTCTTAAGTAATACAGTTCAAACTTTCCTTGTAAACAAAAACTATTCATGGAATATGACAAGATAGATTGCTGTAAAATCATTGAGTAATTTAAATGATTCTAACCTGGTCTGTGCGGAGTGTTTCCCATTTACTAGCCAATGGTTGATGACTGTAACATCATCCTGCATAATCGCCAAAGAAGTCAGTTACCGGTGAGCTAAATCTGGACGCAATATAAAGGTGTTACACAAAAATTTAGCAGGTACTTATGCTCTTGCATTTTCTTTTTCTTTTAAGGAAAAAAAAGCAATACTTTATCTTTTAGAATACACATCAAAATTTGATAGGATTCTGAAATACCAATACCATCAGGTAATAACAAAGCTAGCATACGTATCATAGCAAACTTACTTGGAAATAAAGAAGTAGATTTGCTGAAGGCATAGTTGCTCCAGCAAAGAAGTATCTTGTAATCCAGTCATCTTCATTTTTGTCCTTCATGAAGAAGTAGCCAGTGGATAAATGAATTGTATCTATGAAAAGTTAAGAACTCACTACTCTTTGTTAAGATATTGACTAATATCATAAACAAAACAACCAACAAATCATGATGGCCAAATTGATTAACAGCGTTATGTTCGGTTCACCTCAAAGTGGTAGGCAAATGCTTTGTGGCACATGATATGAACAAATAAAAGGCCATCCTCTTTCATCCATTTGGATATCTTCTTGAGAAGATCTTTATAGTTCTTCATATGCTGCATCAAGGTCAAAATTGACTTTAAAATTCAAGAAAACATGGCTTCAACACTAAGTATTTGTTCACAATTGTAACCTCAAACATTTCTATGGAAAATATTCTGTCATAAGAAGCCTCCATTTCAAATGTGCCAATATCAGCAACTATAATATTCAAATTTTGCAGCTGAAGATCCCTGACAAGAGAGCAGCAGAAGAATGTAATTTTGATCATCATGCATTATTTAACTTAGTTTGCAAGCTAAATATTGGTTCCAAGTAAGTGTCATCTGTTATTAAGATTTTTGTTAACCGTATGACATACATAATGCTTTAAGCAAACAATGGGATATCAAACAGCTTACCGGCACTTCTCCTCAATATAAGCCTTTTGAGTTGTCGAATAGCTGATTCCTGTAACCCTGCAGTTAGTGTACTTCTTGGCAATGTACAAAACCAGTGATCCCCAACCGCATCCCAAATCAAGTACTGTATGACCATCTTTCAAATTTGATCTCTCGCAGCACAGTTTCAACATTGCTTCTTCAGCATCATCCAGTGTCATAGAGGCAGAAGGGAAATAGCAACAGCTGCATCCATTCATGCATATCCGAATGTTATATTAGCCATAAGGTTGTCTGTGTATTTTACCATTTTTCTTTCATGCAGACATACCTGTCAGTAATTTACATTGCCTACAAATGACATCCCTAATATATTCAATTTGCAACAGAAAAAACAGTTCTGCTACACATAACTTAATCTGTACAGGAAACCTGCTTTAGCTAATCAAGTGAGCTATGGCAAGGTTGTGCCCAGTGCCTACCATTCATCCTGAACACCCTTTTAGATTGATCTTATTGTAAAGATTAAGGGCCTATTTGATTTCCTTTTTGCTTTTTGGCGTTAAAAACTGTTTTTAAAAATAAATCCATGCTACTCAAAAATCAATTTCTCGTCCAAAATCTATTATGTTTTGATTTTTTTTCCAAAATATTTTAAAAAAAAAAAAAAAAAAAAAAAACTAGAAACGGTTGAATGATATTCTCATCCTCTTCTTCTATCTGGTGATCCTAGCTCAAGGGTGTAAGTAATCTGTAGTGGTGAGACATGAGCTTAGTGTGAGTGTCCGGTTTATTTTAAACTAAAAACATTTTTTTAAAATAGAAATCAAATAAACAGGATCAATGTCTACTGGCAGCATAGAAGTCAAAGGAACTTCTAAGCTAAAACTACCAATCAACTACTGCTTTATTTTTAAACCTTTTTATTATGAGTCTAATTTTAAAATATTATTAAGCCAAAGCAAAAAAAGCTTGTGCAAAAGTCAATACATAGGTTAGACGTTTGATCAGCAGCACAAGTACAGATAAAGCAAGAGGGTAAAATTAATTTTCCAGTGCGAGCAATTTTTTTAAAAGTACCTGTAATTGAGTTTGTTTCCGAGCACCAACTTGAAGAAAGCGGTAGGCAATTCATAAAGTTGAGAATTTGTCTCATCAGTGTCGATTGCTATGGGCATCTGTTGTAGAGCTGAAAGAGTAGCAGACATGAAATTCATCTTGTTCTTTTCTTTTCATGTGTGTAATTATAAGAATTGATATTGTTTTGATGTTGAGTTAAGAAGGTAAGAGAGAGAGAGTACAATGCGCAAAGACAAGGAGATCGGAGAGTTGAAGTTCGGAGGATGATTTGTAGCCAGAGCGAAGGATATTAGCCGCCATGAAGCGACCATATCTCCTGGTGACAAAGTCAGGGAGCAAGTTGCGTTCGAGTGCAGCAAGAATGAGCTTCACCGCAGTGTTGTACACAAGCTGCTTCATCCCTTCCATTAAACCACGCCCAATGGAACCTTCACTCAAGGAGTAGAAATGGCAACAGCTCCTACACTACACTCCCCAACAGCGTCTCCACTTAGCTTTAGGTTATCTTCTCTATTAATCTTTAATCTGTTAATATCAAAACCATACTGTCACTAACGTGTCACTTTCACATGCCTTTTTTTTTTTTCTTTTTCTTTTTCTTTATACTGTTCATTGATAGAAATGACTATTTTTTTTATCGGAAAGATATACATGATATAAAGATCAGTGTCTCTCTTCTAATATTAGTTTCTTTTTTCTTTTCAAAACAATGGTCTTTCTCTAGTTTTTAAACTATTTTTTCCAACGATAGCCCTGGCCATAATTAAAAATAAGTTGATGGATAATAGAATTAATTGTTATTGGGGATTAGTGGGATAATTTATTTATTATAAAAGTAGTTGAAAAATTGAGAGTATTTTTTTAGTCTAAATTTATATTAACTGAAATCTTCTTAATCAATGTATTTATAACTTAAAAGATCATTATTTTTGGAATGGAAAAAGTAGTTTATTTCATATGCTGTCTGAGTCATTTTGGGACCCAAAACACTGAATTATTTAATTAAAAAAATATAAATCACTGTGACTTATGCCCACCAAATATCATTTTCACATGCTGTCTGACCCAAACACGTTGTCTGAGTCTATTGGGTATTTTTTTTCTTGAAAATTGATAATCTGATTAGTTGATTTGAAATTATTTTTTTTAAGATAACAACTAATTTGAAATCATTCTTGTGAGCTGTGGTTTCGAATAAGTTTTTTTCATACACTATAACATTGCTTTTTTCAAACAATAATTTAAGAATATTATTTCTTTTATTTATTCACCTTTTTTTTTTTTTTCTCTTTTTCCCTGTGCACAACACATTACACAGCTATACAGCTCTCTGTTGCAGCAATTGTAACTGTAATTCTGTAAATGACATCCAACAATTTCGATTGAGCAAATCATTAAAAAAAATAATAACAAGATGTTGATATGTTTGAAACCCAAAAATCCAATCATTCTCTCTAGCGTAACTCTTCTTCCTCTTTATACACGAAGAATAAATAAATAAATAAAAATAATTTTTATTTCTTCTATAACGAATAGCGGAATTATGTTTAACATATTAGAATTCTTTTAATTATCTATAATTTATAACCTATAATCTATAATAATTATATAAAAACTGTCCGGATGTTGGAAAGTTTTTTTGTCAACTTTTTTACTCTGCATTTTCTCTCTCCTTTGTTATTTGCAATTCTTTATTGAAAATATTGGGCATTGAGAGTTCAAAGCACGGGTAGGGTACAGTATGCTAGTTTTTTTTTTTTTTTTTTATAATGCGTGGCTGAAAAGAAATGTAGCATTTATATTTTTATAGGATAAAGATAAACTATATTTTTAGCCATTGAACTTTCGTCAATTTTCATTTTTACTTTAAATAGATCAAATTTGTCATATGATTTTCTGGCTCCACTTTGTAGAAGGGAGTTTTCATTGTGATTATTTTAGGTGGGCTGGTGTAAACGAAGGTGAAGGTGATGTGGATGATCAAATGGTTGCTGGAGCCATTGAAGAGCACAAAAAGAAGATAAAGAAGCTGCAGAAGACGGTTAGTGTTGAAAGGAGGAAAGGGTAATGTTTTATGGTTCTGACTTTATTGTCTTGGCTGCTGATCTTGTTTATAGTCACGGTGTCTGTTGTTAAATGTAGTTAGTGAAAGACACTTGCAATTGTGTAATTCTGAAGTAGTTTGTTTTGGCACCTTGGTTGGAAGTATGAATGGCTGTTATTTGTAATATTTTTGTTTAAGGTGGGATTAAGTTAAGAGATATAATGTAGGATTTATTTTGGAAAGTTGTAATGCATCCTGATGAATGGTATTATTTGTATTGGTTGAATTAGTTATGTGGTAAATGGTAATATTATTCAAAAAAAAAAAAAAACTAACAAAATTAACTTCTGGTAACACACCAGTGACACCACTTCATGTTTTATATATCAATAATAACTAATTTTAATATAAAAGCATAGATGCACATTAGGAGAATAAAATGTACCACTTCATGTATTCAAATGAGAATGAATATGAGAAAGAGTAAGCTTATTTGTTTATATATAGAAAGAGATTGAGCCAAAAAAAACTATCAATTGTTGATCTGTATTTTTCATTTTTGACGATATTGATGGGGATGGGAAATTTGAGAGGGTTAGTGGGACAAATGTTGGTGGTGGTACTTACTGGGGCTTGAGAAAACTGTTAATTAACAAAGTGCAAGAAGTTATTTCATTTTAATCATTGTTAATTTGAACTATTGAGTGTTGACAAGGTATTAAAATGAATTCCAGCTTTGATGAGTTGCTTGAGTGAGTCAGAATAGAGATAATAGAACTACTGACATGCTAGTTGGGGATATTTATGGAAGTCTGGACTATTCTAAGGTAAACTTTTTAATTTGTTCTTATCAAATAGAGAGAAATTATTCCAAAATAACTTTATGGAGAAAAAAATATAAACTATTTCATACTTTCTATCCATAATCAGAATTATTCTAAGGTATTTGTATTAATATTAAGTACGGCCAGCAATAATTATATAATATGCGAAAGGTATTAACTATAATTGCATGTGATTAATGTACACTAAGCACCTGTACAATTATATGCAGACTTTTTGCACAAGGCATTTTTTTAAATGCTTATGTAAAATTTTCAAAAATAGCATTTGATAATAAGATATTATTTGTTATTAGGTTATATCAAAAATATTATTCTTTTGATCTGTCAATCCCTTAAGGCTTCCAAGTTACTAATTTCTTACTAACAGTATTTAAAGAGATAAATATATAAAATTAAAAATAAATTATATAAATCAGTTTTTAAGATGGTCTTCAAATCTTCAATTTTTTAAACATTTTTAAAATAAAAAAAAAGATTATTTTAAGGCGATTTTTTGAAGAATGATCTTAGAAAATCTATTTTCTAAGACAGGTTTTTAAAATAACTGTATAAAAATGTCAATTTTTTTATATTTTAAAAATAAAATAAAAACACATCCAAAAATAATTTCGAAGAGAATCAACATAGAAATTGAGATTCTAAAATGATTTAAAAACTATGGTAGAAATTATTAACTTTTCACTATGACGACTTTAAAGATGATTTCTAACCTGTCACGGAATGTATTAAAGAACAAACATGAAAAATATTTTTTTTAGTAGTGCTAATGAATGATGTTATTTGTATTGGTTGAATTAGTTATGCGGTAAATGGTAATGTTATTCAAATTTCACCAACATTAACTTCTGGTAACACACCAGTGACACCACCATCCACCTCGGGCTGCACAACATCATCCAACTCTTTTTGCAAACCAGCATGTACCCCAACATCCACCTTAGGTTGCACACCAACATCAACACCTGCTTCCACACCACCATCCCCTTGCACACCATCATTTTCATTCCCTCCACATCAACATCCCCTTCATCATCACGTTTATGGTTCCTTTTTATTTGAATATTAGTAGGAGTTAGAGATCATGTGGTCTGTTTCTTTCTCCCCTGACCTCATACGCGTATCATAAAATCCTTAATACATTTATGGGTTAAATAAGTTTTTAGTCTCTATTTTTTTAAATTTGATTTTTAATCCTTAACAAAAGTTTGACTGGATGAGATTCCTCAAATTTTTTCCATTAAGATTTATAGTCCTTAGACTTTTGTTTGAATGATAAAGGTTCCTAAACTTTTAGAAATTGATGACTTTTTTATTTAATGAGGTTTTAGGGATTAAAAATAGAATTTTTCAAAAATATAGGGAAATAAAAATCTTCAGAAAAAAATTAAGGAATCTTGATCAGTCAAACATTTATTTAAGGACTAAAAAAACTGAATTTCAAAAAAATTTAGAAAATAAAAACTTAGTTAACCCTACAATATTTATTTTATGAGTAAATTCAAATACATTGAGCAGGTTGAATACATGAAGTTTCATATTTATGTCAGTTAGCAGAGGGGTTCTAAGAGGTGAAGAAATTTTGGAAAAACAGGGATTTTAGAAGATTAGGGGAATTCACGGAGAAAGTACTGCTGCTTGTAGTTTAATTCACAAGCTAATTCAATACAAAATATATCTACTGAATAAAGACAAAGAAAAAAAATGCTAACAGCATTAAAAAAAAAACATAAACCTTAGGGGTAGAGTGCACATCACAAACCATACATGGGGTCACAATGCGAAAATAGGGTATACAACAAAGGGAAATCTGATTGTCCTTTTTCGTTATATCCTCCTCACAGTTGTGTCAACCTTTATTCACATCCATAAAATCATTTATACTCAATACTGACTGCGCTAGTTCTATGTTCTATTGTTTAGAAACATTGCACCTTCCAAAATCCATTGTCGTGGAGAGAAAACAAGCAAGTTTCCTCTGTTTGATTTTCATAGCCCTTAAAGTTCAACTGTTCATGAAAAATTACTTTGATAACTGTTGACATGCCTCCCTCACAAGTCATAACACTTTACAAGAGCATGTGCAGTGATGATAAGAACCAGTGGTTGTACTTGCGGCTATGGCCCACGAAACTGCAAAACTTCTTAATTTTCGACTTAGCTATAACTTGGGTGAGTATGGATTCCTTCGTAGGTTGTTATTACATACCTTGGATCATCCTTATCTCTTTCAACTCTCTTTTTGACCTGGCATCCGTCCACTGAGCACCTATAGTAGTTCCTGGAATCAGATGTTCTAAATTAGTTAAATGTGTGATTGAAGTGTGGGTTTATTTTTTAAGAGTGTGAAAATGAGAAGTTCCAATTTCCTATATATTGCATGATCTAGTACTAACATGTGTTTATGATCCGACCAATCTTGACACATAATAAAGTTTTTCAGTTTATAAGAAAGAGTTAATAAAATCTAGTAACATAAAGAGATTAATCAGAACTATGATGATCAAATATCATGCAATAATTTATCGTATATATACCTTGGATTGGGGCTGTTTTTAACCATTTTCTTTCCGTACTTCCTCCACTTGAACCCGTCGTCCAGTATTTCAACCTCTGACTTTGTTTTGAATGCAACTCTATCCCTGACTTCCTTCTTCTCACGTTCATTGCCAACGTCTCCTACGACACAACCAATGACGTAGAAGTCAAGAAAAGCAAAATATATTAAGAAAGCAAAACTATGAGAAGATGCTCAATCAGTTGTTCTGATATTGAATTACAATTAATAAGTAAAATTTCATTTCATCAGGAACTTGGCTTACTGCTAGAAGACTCTTCAAAGTGGGTGCCACTTCCTCCAAAGTCACCAGCTTCCTGGGCTTGATTGTTATGGCTGAAGACATGCCCCGAAACAAATGAATCCGGGTCATCGTCTGGCCATTGATCATCATCAAAATTCAAGTACTCAGAGAGCTCCAAAGGCCATTGGTTGGTGAAATTATTGTCAGCTGAATCTGGTGGTCTTGGATTTTTATCTGCCATTTTGGCACCATTGATACGAAAAGAAAGGATCATGGTGCACATAATTTAAACTCCACAACCTTTGTTTGATGAGGCAACTTCATTGTAACCTTCCTATGAACTACGTTAGGAATCTTCTACGGGTTATATATATATAAGCAGAAGAGGAATGTTAACTTTACATTTTTTTTAATAGTGTAACTTTTATGTTATTCTCAATCAATAAAAAATTATACATCTTAGTTATTAGACACACCTTTTAAATAATTATGATAAAACCAATGAGCTTATTAGATAATTTGTAATTAGAGATGAAAGTGTTAATATATTCTAATTATTTTTTAATATTGAATTAATTTTATATGAAATCTACTAGACTCGCTCTATATTAGTTTAATAGGATCAATATGAAATTGACCGAATAATAAATAGTTTATTAAAAAACAATATGTTGAAAATTTATATTTTTGGTAGATAAAAAAATGCGTCTCTAATAAAATTGGTAGATATCCAATAATGACGGTAAACAATAGCATGATAACACAAGGTCAGACTGGGGCATGCCTCGGGTGACTCGGAAGACTCTCGGAGATGCTAGATATAGTCAACAAAGATATATGACTCTCAGGAGATGTTAGATAGATGCATCAATCATATTAACTAATTGCTGAAATATTAAGTTATTCAAATATGACTTTTATTGGAGATTTGATAAATTTAGGACTAGGACTAATTTGACCAGACAAAATATATATTATAACTTATAAGTACTTAGGTATTAATTTTTATCTTTCACTGATTAATATGCGACCTGTTAAATGTTAATTGGCCATTGACTGTCGTGGTTAGACCAACCCCTTCGTAGAATCATATCTGAGAATTACAAGTCAAAAGTAATCGATGGTGCTTTGAGGTCGTGGAAGATCACTAACTCGGGCATTGAATTGGTTTTGAAGAAATTCCAATTTCATTTTTTTTTCCTTTGTTACTCTGTTGATTTTGTTTTTTTAAATTTAAATTTAATTTAATCTAATACAATATAAAGTTATTTGAATTATATATGAGTTTATTTTTGCTTTGTTTAGTCAAAATTAAAGATGACAGCTAAACCTTATTTTATTCCTTTTACACAATTTTTTTTATCAGCAAAGAGAAGGAATATATTGATACTTAACAATAATATGTTTTTTCCAACAAAAAAAACAATAATATGTTTTTATTTATACCAACAACATGGATATAAATAAATAAAAAATAACCAAAGGACCAGACAAATTGATAGACCAACCACACTACTAAAGCAGATACAAATTCTTTATTTGGATGTTGGGTTGCGGGTTAGGGTTATAAATGAGTGCTGTTCATTGTAACAAATTAAGACTCTCTTTTTTTTCCTAAGCCAATATTAGTTGTTGATTGTTAATTTTTTGTTGTTGGTGGTGGAGAGATTGGAACCCACACATCTTCTCTCTTTCCTTCTCTCTTCACATATTAACTAAAGTACATAAGTGAAAAAAATTGTGTAATTTTGCTAGTTTATTTGTTTATCCTCTCTTTTGTTGTGGCGTAAGCATTGCCATCAGGTTCAGCTGGAATGGCTGGTTCGCAACAAATAGGCAGTGGATGCATGGGCGCTGACAGGCAAATGAACAATTCAATATCATTAAAAGCCAATGTGTGCTTATGAGGGAGGTGAAGAAACAGCAACACCAATGCCTCTTTTTATAGTGTCTTTTCCTACAATTTTCATTTAATGAAAGATTATCTTGCAAATTACTATCATTTTAATAGCAAGAGTATAATTTTAACATGTCATTTATTTCCCTAAAATATGAACGATTTTGACTTTGTATTGAAATGGGACATTAAAACCATCGTGTTGACTCAAAATGAAGTCCACTGCTTTCACATATTCTTGAATTCATATACAGCTTATCCAATAAATGAACTTTCGTAGACTCTAATTAGCTATGATGGTTGACAAAACTATAGAGCGACTATAGATTTTCTATAACGTGGAGAAGAAATGAATCAATGATTTTGCAAGACATTATACTATTATAGTCTCCCTAATTGGTAGAAGGTACCAAGGAAGTTCACCAGCATCGTATACATATAATATAAAATTTATAACAACTCACACTTCTTTAATTAATTAATTAAATGAGACTTTTTAACAAAATTACATGTATAATTATTTAATTCGAAATTTAATCACATTTAAATTTTTTTATTCTTTTCTAAAAATATATTATCCAGATATCAAATCCAAATTATTCTTCATTAATGTATATTATCAATTACATCTATTAAATATATATACCATCAATTGTAACATTTAAATCCGCTTCGACTTAACATACCAATTTGAATTTCTTGTGGGTAGCTTGATTGCCTCTTTAAATCTCTCATCTTATATGGCATGTGTCAAATCAGAGCATCCACTCTCCACGTAACCCTTATTTCTAGGAAGCGTCGTGGATATTGCTTTGAGGTTATATCACTACTAAAATTTACAATATGATTTTAGATTTTATAGTCAAACATGTAGAAATATTGCGGCACATGTAAATGAAAGTCTTCTTTCTGTCGTTTTCAATAGCAATTATCTCACACTTTCATTTCCATTTCCATCTGTAACTTTTTTAATTATTTAAATTTAGTATGAAAAAAGTGAGAATAATAGTTGAGTCTACCAGAACATGCTAATGACACTGAAAGTGCACATTCACCAAAAATGGCAAAAAGGCTAGCTAGCCTGTGCGATGATGGATCAGAAATTACTAAGAGACACTACTGCCCTTTTACAAGTTTCAATTATAGAGGTTTAAACTGGGTTTGAAAAAAAGATCATTGTATTCCAAAAACTTATTTATGGTATTTCAAATTGTGTTATGAAACCTAATTATGAAATGTGAAAGAAAAAAATAGATTTTTCAGAATTTAAATATTGGAAAAGTGAAAAAAAATCGAAATCATAGTTTTGAAATTTAAATTTAAAAAAATCAATTCTTATTTCCATTGTGTTGAAATTTAAAATCCAAAATAATGAAATGAAAAACATGTGTAAAAATATTTTGACAAGAAAAAAATAATAAAGAGACGTATGCATGGAAAAAAAGAGTTGCAAAAAGAAACTTAAATAACAAAAATCCAAAGAAAAGGCTTTTCTGAACCCGAGCCCGAACCCAGAAGTAGGAAAGCAAAAGTACGCAAAGACGACACTAATAGTGTTGTCGTTTCGAGCAAAAGAAATGAATGACAAATAGAGCAGAGGAACAAAAAGAAACAAAAAGCAGGACTTGTTTGTGTTTGAGTTGAGCCTGAGCAAAACCCCTAAACCCTGTGAATGAAGAAGCCGAAGAAGAGTGGCGAAGAAAATGGGGGCAAGTTCAAGCTCAAGGGCGCGGAGAGGTCAGCGTACTTCGCACGCAGAGAGGCAGCCAAGGTTTTGAAAGTGGTTCTCGAAGGAGACGCTAAGCGCCGCGCTCTTGCCTCCATCAAATCCCTCATTTATCAACCTTCCGTTAGAAACAAGAAAGCCACTTTCGCTCTCATTTGTCAAACCCTAAAACGTAACTACCTTCCTACCTCTTCCTCTCTCTAAAATACTATATCATTTCATTCACGTGTTCTTGTGTTGTGTTTTGTTTGGTCCTCAGATCTTCCCATTATCAAGGATGTCTTAGAAGCTGCTTCTATTCTCAACACCAAGTGGAAGGTCTTAGATATAATTTAACTTAGTCACATGATCTTTGATTATTCCTCAGTTGGAAAGGTCGTATCATAACACAGCATCTCCCGTGTACTTTTGTTGGTTTTGCAGAGGCAACTAGAATTGATTTATATCATTGTCTATGATATCCTTTTCGGCCAGGTCAGGTGCTTCTTTTCTATTGTATTGTATTGCAAATTGAGCTTGACACTGGACACTTCTGTTCTGAGGTTCTTTTGGACAATTCCTGTAGGCGGTTCCACTAGTTGGTGATGCTGAGAAGTTCCTTATGCGCCACCAAGATGCCCTGCGTTCCACTCTCAAACAGCTTTTGTTGCAGAAAAATGTCAAGACAGTTAAACAGTTGATTGCTCAGCATCAAGTTCCTGGTCAGTTTCATAGTAAACACAACATCTTCCCTTTTTTTATATATTTCATTGGATATTTTTGCTGTGTTCATGAGAGTAGTTGTCACTTGCTGCTTTATTCAGTCTATTGTGATAATGAGTTGAAGTTGTTCAAACTTTTCTTATGCAGATGTTTCTGTACCTCGATATGTTCGTGTGAATACACTTAAACTGGACGTTGGTTCTGCCTTGCTTGAACTACAGAAAAAATACTCGGTATTTGACTCAAAATTATTTATGATCATCAAGATCCTATCTTGTTTCCTTTGTTTTTCCTGGGAAGTATCTAAATGAATTAATTAAAAAGTTTAAAATGTGTACTTTCTTGATTCAAAGTTCAAACTATTGCTATAGATTTTGGTGGATAAGAATTATTTATTTGTTGTCAAATAGGTTCGAAAGGATCATTTACTGCCTGACTTGCTGATACTCCCACCTGGAACTGATTTACATGATCATCCTCTTGTCAAGAATGGCAGTATCTTTTTGCAAGTAGGAATTACCCCTCCTTTATATGTTTTTTTCAGAGACAACTTGTTTGGATACAAGCCAAAAGTGCTTTTGAGAGCTTCTATACAAGAAATTTAGAACTTTTTCCAGTAGAGAAGCTCTTAAAAGCTTTCAAAAGCCCTTCTAGCTTTGTATAAAAACAGGCTCATAAAAAGTTATAGATAAGAAATATAGTGACATGGTTATTCTGATTGCTTGTTTTTCATTCTTGGGAATCTTTTTGCTAACACTGAGACAAACTTATGTTAAGGGTAGGGCAAGTTCCATGGCAGCACCAGCCCTTAGCCCTGAACCAGGATGGGAGGTGAGTTATTGCTGCATTATTTTATAAAGAGGTTTTTCACTTAAGATATAGATTAGATTCAATCATAGGTACTCTGTACTTATTTCCTCATTGCCCTTGTAAACATCACTTGTTTCCATCTCATTTCTGAACCCTTGCCCCCCTTCTAGGTTTAGAGCTTTACTTTGTGTCTTGCTACTCCTTCATTTTGTCTTCTTTCTTATAAAAAAAAAAAAAAACTTCTGCAAAGAGAAGAAAGTTTCACCATTTTGGCTTTTGACGGTAAATTGTAAATAAGTATCCTATTTCATGGATTTCCGTCTTCTCCTTCAAGATTTTTCATAGTCATTTATAATCAAATAATAGGTATAGAATATAAAGACAACAATTTGGAAGCTCTAATTGGATTTGTTTCATGAGAAATTGTAGTCCAAACTCCAAAATATCTCATGCAATGTAACTTAATAACATGATAGATAAGGCAGGAGCAAATTACCCTTCTAGACTGAAACAAAGTTGAAACAAATATGTTTTATTCAAAATTGACAGATTGTTCTGTATATATGGGTCAATACCTTACTAGTTGCCCTCTTCAAATATATTTCAAGGTTCTTGATGCATGTGCAGCACCGGGAAACAAAACTGTTCACCTTGCTGCCCTTATGAAGAGAAAGGGTAAGATTATAGCATGTGAGCTGCAAAAAGAAAGGATTAAGCGTTTGAAAGACACTATAAAGCTATCTGGTGCTTCTAGTATCCTTTAGTGACTTGGATTTTTTGTTTAACATCACTGCCAATGTTAGTTGTCCAGAACTATTTCCTGCATATCAATGTCTCCACACTGAGGAGTGAGGACTGAGGAGCATTAAAGTTTGAGACTATTCTTTACTAAATTTTCAGTTTGTGTTGCTAATTGTCAAACTTAACCCGAAGCTCAGACATACAAGTGCTCAATGATGATTTCTTGAACCAAAATCCCAAGGATCCTTCATATTCCAAGGTGAGGTATATTTCCTATTCTCTAGGTTTTATATGGGTCATGGGGCTTATACTGGAGTTGCTACCAACAGTTTGAGTGATTGCTTTGGCCGGTAGTTATCAGACTTGAGAGAGATTATTTTCCATTCGTATTTTCTCTGATCGGTGGAGTGAACCCTTTTACTGAATGGCTAATCCTGCAGTTGTAAGAACCCCAGCTGTATTCTTTAAAGTTCTGTAATAGCATCTTGATGTTTTCATGTTGTGGAAGGAAGATACAAATTATCTAATGATTATTTGTTACTTTGTCTTACAAGTTGCAGTTTTTTTTTTAATTACAAATTGCAGTTTTACTTGATTCATCTGTGTGTTTGTGTGTCTAACTATTATTAGATCTATCATGACAGGTGAAAGCTATTCTTTTGGATCCGTCCTGCTCTGGTTCTGGGACTGCTTCTTCAAGACTAGACCATCTGCTCCCATCTAAAGCAGCAGGTTACACTCAGTTCTACGTTGTAGATTGTATCTATGCAGATATCAAATTCTGTGCACATAGGAAATGCCCATTAGTGTGTTTAAATTTTACCAGTGGTATTGAAAAAAATGGTTAGCTTATAATATTATCTCAAACATCAAATATCAAACTTGGTCATATCATGTATCATGACTTAGTTTTGTAGTATTGGATAATATTTTTAATCTAATGCAGATTAAATATAATTGTGAACTTTTGATTCCATAGGTCAGGATACTGATACAGAAAGATTGAACAAGCTCGCAACTTTCCAGAGAAAGGCTCTTCAGCATGCTTTACTATGTGAGTTACTTAATTTCTCCTTGTCAGTTCATTTTTATTTATTTTCCTGTTTCTAGATTGTTTAGAAACGTAATTAACAGTCCCCAGATTCTTTGTGGGGGCAGCTAAGAACTTTAAGTTTCCTTTTCTAAATGGTTGCATTCCTTAATATACATATGAAAAATATGAACATAGGTCGTACATTATTGAATATGTGAAAATTAGAAATGGTCCTTAAAGCACACGCTTAGCTTTGGGCACAGTAATTCAAGGAAAGAATTGTTTTTATTTGGCAGTTCCAGCTGTTGAAAGAATTGTGTATAGTACATGTTCAATTAACCAAATTGAGAATGAAGATGTAATCAAATCTGTTCTGCCCATAGCCGAATCAAATGGATTTCAATTGGCAAAACCCTTCCCCGAGTGGCAATGCCGTGGTCTACCAGTGTTTGAAGGCTGTAAGTACTATTCTTTTCCTTCATCACCAATTCTCGGTCTATCATCGTTTAACACTCTTACTGGAGATTTTTAACGCTGTTTGTTTTCTTACCTTTCAGCTGAATGCCTGGTTCGGACAGATCCTGCTAAACACGGCGAGGGTTTCTTCATTGCTTTGTTTACTAGGAAAGAGGCTAACTTTTCAGGGGGCTCAAATAAAAATGAAACTAGAGTTTCCCACTGCACACCCGGAATTAAAAACGCGCGAAGAAAGAAGAAACGCGTACCGTTTGTTTGCACTAACCTATTCAAAATGTGGTTATATGATAGTACAATTGTTAAGTATTGGCGGTCGAATTGAAGGGATAGAAGTGGTTGTTAAATACAAAATTATACTTCCTTTATTGATATCCGTGTAAAACCCATTTAGAAAATGGATTAACTTGAGTTTGTATTTTGTTTTAATTCTATTACATTTTTAAATAATTTTCATTACATTCGCTCATTTTCTTTCGTGCCTATTTATTAAAAATTAAGAGCTCTGTCTAGAGGGCCTAGGCTAAAATAGCAGCTTTCCGTGTTATCCACCATGATATACCGAACCTGAGAAAGTGCACCATTATTGAAAGAAAGCGCTACCTGGATCAGAATATAATGCAGTGGAATGGATTGAAATGGAATGAATTTAAAATATCATTCGAATTTTTAATAGAATGAAACAACTTAAATACCTCACACCAACTTATGCAGCAAAATCATTTACATGATAAGCAATAGGATTGACGACAAAGGTAACGAAGAAACTGTGTGCGTATTAGCAGGACATTCATAAACATTAGGAAAAAATGAAATGATCCACCAATAGGGATCACATAAGCTTTGACCGGAGAAGTAGACAGCAACACCCAAGAGGAAGAAGAACTCTCACGGCACTAGCAGGAAGTGATAGAAAAAAATATAACTGTTCTCTGTTCTCTGTGGAGTGGGATATTTGAGCTCCATCCTCTGCATCCCAAATTTGTGATAGAAAACGAAACTGAAGAGTGGAGTGAGATCCATCGGTTACCATCTTCTCCCATCCTTATTTTTTAAACCAAACAATGATATAATTCTTTCACCCACTCCACTCTATCCCCAACCCAAACATACCCTAAAAGCAAGAATTAAAAGTGAGTAATTTTTTCTCTAAAACGCATAAGAGTGTTGTATTCTATTGTGATTTCATTCGATTATAACTTTAAAAACAGTTTTTAAGACTCATTGTAGGGAATTTTGTTTGAACAAAGAATAGGACCACCAAACAAAGTTTTCTCACGTGCTTGGAACTCAAGACTTTAAATTTCTAATTTAACTCGAATAATTTTAAGTCCATTCTTAAACGTGTTATGGGATAAAAAATAATAATTTGGAAAAGTATTTTTTTTTTTAAAATACTTTTTATTTTTAATAAATATTTAATTAATAGATTTATTTTCTAATGAATATTTTTATCTTGTTTTCAATTTCTAATAAAACAATTTGTTGAATACCTGATAAAACAAAAAATTAATTTTAGTCCTTATCACTTTTTTTTAGACAAATTTAATGTTTCTTTTCTTATAAATTAAGGAATTTATTTCAAGCATATAAAAAAGATAGGAATCAAGGAATTTAAAATTCATAGAAAAGCATGCATTATATGAACCATGATCAAATTACATTGTGATAAGCATAAAACTGAAAGATAGAAAAGCATTGGCAGAAAGAAAAGGAAAACAGGGATAGATAGCTGGTCTGAGTGCAAATACGTTGGGTTTGATTGAAAGTTGGAAGTTGGAATTCAGGCGATCTTCACCTCTATAGTCTTGGGCTTCTTGGGCTGAGGAGGAGGCAGCTTATTGACAGTAACAGTGAGCACACCGTCTTGGCAGACAGCAGAGATAGCATCGGTGTTGGCATTCTCAGGAAGAGAGAACTTCCTCATGAACTTGCCAACCCTTCTCTCCATCCTCAAATACTTTCCCCCTTCTTTCTCTTTTTCCTCCTCCCTCTTCCTCTCGCCGCTTATCATAAGCACGTTGTCGTCTTCCACCTGCACCTTAATGTCCCCAGATTTCAGGCCAGGCATGTCGATCACGAAAACGTACGAGTTAGGGTACTCCTTCACGTCAGCAGGAGTCGCAGCCATTGCCTTAGCGTCGCGCACGTACGTCCGAGTCGGAGCATTCAAGTTCTTCTCGGCGTCCTCCGTCAGATCCATGATTCGGTGCAGAGTGTTGAACAATGGAGAGTCCAAATCCATCAACCTGATATCCATTGCCTTCTCTTCTCTAGTTAGTGTGATTTGTTGTTATGGTGTGCTGGTAGCCGGGTGCATTTTCGGTATTTAAAAGGATGACAGGAATTGAGTGGTAGTTTCCAGAGAGAAGCACCAAAAATGCCTAGGAAGTTCCAGGAGGTTCGCTTCTTAATTCCCATGCTTCTAGTAGGCTCCAGAACAGACAATTTTTATTTATTTTATAATTAATTTAACATCTATAATAATTAATTATTAGTTAGTAATCTATAGGAGATAAAAATGAAAAAATTATAAAATTAAGAGAATCAAATATTATAATTAAAAAATTAAAAAGATTAAATAATAAATTTATAAAATTTGGAGAATTAAAATTATAATTTAAAATAAATAATATCATACATGATACATGTGTGGCGTAATGGCATTGTTTTGAATGCAGAGTTGGCTTTGTGTGGGTGGCTTTTGGTTGAATGCCTGATACGTGGTTGTCCCACAGGGATGGCTCCGTTCCACGTCCCACGGGTTTTTCCCTTTTCTTGCCTCCAAAATGGGGGAAATAAGGTAAAAATACTGAGCTTTGAAATTATATTGTTTCGTGAATAAAATATGTACTTCATTTGTTTATATATTTTGGCTGAGGATGATAAATTCATTCGCACTTGTGCAGTGGTGGAGCTACTATTGAAATCACGGTCATGCTATTATCTAAAAAAATAAAATTTACATTGAATGACAATTTTTTTAATTAATAATTATATATATTTATATAATAAATTAAGATTAAAAATAAAATTTAACATTACCTAAAAATAAAAACTGGCTAGTGCCTTGTGCTGATCCACCTGAATTATAGCGATGAGGCATCATAATAAATAAGCGTGGGAGCGCAGTTTAGTACTCATGTCACAATATAATACCTACCCATCTTTCCGGTACTTGCAAATTTGTTGAATACCCACCCATATTCATTTATCTATGCCTATAAATAGGATATGTTCCATAAAGTATTTCAAGTTAATTTCTAGTTGTCTATATATATTAGCTTAAAATTTTATCTATTTATTTTTGGTAAAAAGTTTTTGTTTATAGTTTCTTAAATAATTTTTAACATTTTTAAAACACTACTTAAAATAAATATTTTTAAATATTAATTTTTAACTTTTTTTATCTTTAATATATTCATCAAATTTTTTATTACCATTTTTAAATAAAATATGATTTTATTATTTTTTAATCATTTTATATTTTTTACTATTTCAACAATTAATTTTATTAAACATTTATAATTTAATAAATTAATTTTTAACTTTTGAATAATTTTTCATCTAATTTTACCAAACATCATCATAATGACAATTACCTTATTTAATGTACATATTCACTATTATCAATTTATCATTAACTTTTTTTCCATTATTATCTATCCAGAAAAAAAATGTTTCCACTTTCACTTTCAAAGGGTGAAGAAACATACTTAACTATCTCACTATTACACAAACCTCAATTGTTTTATAAACAATGAGACACGAAATACCTCATTTGTCCTTAATTATAATTAAAAATCAGTTTAATATAAAATTATAAATACTTAATACGGAATAAAAAAATTATGTAATACTAATTATGATATCGGTTATCTAAAAATATATAATTTTTATGAGAAATATATTATTAATTATACATGTTATTTAATTTTAAAAAACTTTTAAATCATTAAATATCATTATCATATATATATATATATATATATATATATGATTATAACTTTTAACAAAGTTCATATAGCTTATTTGTTGTCATTTTGTTTAGTAAATTGTTAAGAAAGCTTAATTTAGATAATTGAACAGAATATGGAATACATAAATTATTATATATTCCCGATATTATGTTGGATTCCAACGTATGAAATAATTTTTTTACCATACTAACAGACCAAAGTCTCGAACGAAATAAAGAGACAAACTATTCGGGCGGGATTATATAATCCAACCCAACATATCCAGCAACAACAATTTAAAATGGTGTTCTAAACTGGTGAATAATCAAGTCATGCACGTCGTCAATGACCCCTCAAATATAAGTTGGTAATCAATGTTATTATTCGATTTGAGCTCATCACCAATATAATACCAAAATTACAGTTATAAAAGATAATTTTTGATAAAAGTCACTATTGATAATTTTTAGTGAAAGATTCAACTCTTACTAAAAATCCATTTTCTAAACTTAATATTAAAAGAAACAAAATATGTTATAATACAAGAGAATCTATTCTCTTTCTTTGTCATTTTTTAATTATCTTAAAAACGTTAGAATATTAATGCCTACTCTAAAATTGAGTTCAGTTAAAACATTTTTTTTCTCTCACGCCATGCTACAAGACTAATTTTGATCAGATAAAATTGATTCAAGGCAGCGCTAGTGGGATTCAAACTCTCTTATTGTAGGTTTAAGTAATTACTTCACACTTAACTAAATTGAAATTTGCATACCCCTCTTCACTGGAAAACAACCTCATAGTTCTAGCTAGTGAGTCCTGGAATAGATGTAGAATGGTCAGGTGAAGTTCAAGTTGAATCTTTTAGGCAATCCCATAAATTTTCTTTACCCAAACATTTTTAAATCTGAAAAAGTAATTCTTAATTATAATAGATTTAATTAGACATACATGAACTTAATTAACATTATTTTATTATATTTTTACAATTAAAAGTCTCTTATTACTTCCGTCAAATTTTATTATGAAAAACAACTATTTTATACTTAGGATAGTATATATACATTGGCGGACCTACATTCAAGGTTGGGGGGTCGTGCCCCTTTAAATTTTGAAAGTAAATTTCTAATATATCCTTTATTTTAAATTTTTTTCACAATATTCCCTTATAACCTAACAGGTTAATTTCATTCTCACATCCAGCCAATAGAAACGTGTCCTTCCTCACCTTACTCGAGCAGAACGCAGGTT
This sequence comes from Glycine tomentella, assembly GCA_007407185.1. Taxonomy (NCBI): domain Eukaryota; kingdom Viridiplantae; phylum Streptophyta; class Magnoliopsida; order Fabales; family Fabaceae; genus Glycine; species Glycine tomentella. The sequence goes on from PYAF01003099.1 coordinate 398,016, forward strand.
ACGCAGCCACTGTCACGGCGTCATCGATCCACGTGGAGTCTCGAACCACACCCTAGAGGCCTATACCACCACCAATCCACCACCGTCGGCCACTCGTCAGTTGCTGACCTTCCCTTCTCTTCACGCAGTCACTGACCGTCGCGCCACCACCACGCGTCCTTCATTTGTCGCATTTGGTCGGGTCACCGGAGGGTTTGTGACTCTGCTCTTTGAGGAAAATTTTGTACCTAAGTTGTGTGATTGATTCAATGGTTGACTGGTTGTGCTTCATCGATCTTAGGAGTTAGAGGGAGGTCATGATTTAGAGCAAAGAGGAAGGAAGAAATACAAGAAAACGTGAATAAAGGAAAAAAATTGAAAAAAATAATAATATGAAGAGATATTATATATTGGGTTGTTATAATGGTAAAGGCTGCTGCTGCAAAAAAAAAAAAAAGATTTTGCTTCCTACACCCTATTTGCTACCTAAAGAAAACGTGAATAAAGAAAAAAATTGAAAAATAATAACATGAGTTGTGATAATTGCATTTCTAAAACATGTTGAAGTTATTGTAGTTTCTTACTGCAATTTGCTAAGAATAAAGAATAAAGTAAATTGAAATGTGATAATTACATTTATATTGAGATGTTTGTGTATTTGATTATTATCTTTCATTAACTTCATGATATTTCAAATAAATTAAATTTGTCACTTTGCCAACTTAAGGCAGAATTAGTGTTTGGCTTTATTATGTGATATAAAAGAATTGTATTATTAACTTTAATATTTCAATTGTTATTTTGGAATTTGGAATATGAATAAGTAAATTGTTAATATTTTGGAGTATATTGATTCCAAATTAGATGCGTACTTATATATTGATTCATTTTTGTCATTTTTCATTTTTTAGGATGGAAAGGTATTTAGGTTCTTTTTTTACAAAGTCAAATGGTAGTAGTGCTAAACGTTATCGATGTGAATCTTCTTCATCTATTGATTTAGTTCAAGATAAACCAAATGAGTGTTCAAGAAAGAAAAATGATTTGTATGTTCCTAATCAAGAAAAAGAAATAATTCGAAGAATTTATCTAATGAATGATCCTTGTCAACCAAAACTTGACAACTTTCCTCAATCTTTAATTGGAGGTAAAATGCGTAGATTTAATCCTCAATGGTACAATGAGTTTGACGCTTGGTTGGAGTATAGTGAACCAAAAGATATTGTATTTTGCTTACTTTGTTATCTATTTAGTTGTGAGCATGGTTATGGAAGGGGTGGTCATGATTCATTTTTCGTAGAAGGATTTAGCAAATGGAAGGACAAACAACGACTGATTAAACATATTGGGAAAGTTGGAAGCACTCATAAATTGTGCTTAAGTGCTGCCAAAGATTTGATGAATCAAAATCAACATATTGACATTGTTATGTTTGGCATTTCTGACAAAGCCAAACAAGATTATCGTATTCATTTGAATGATTCTATTCGATGTGTGCGTATCTCATACGACAAGGTTTGAGTTTCTGGGGACATGATGAGATAGATGCTTCAATGAATTAGGGAAATTTTGTGGAGCTTGTAAAATTCCTTTGTGAAAGCAATGAGGAGGTAAATAATGTATCTTTGAATAATGCCCAAAAGAATCTCAAAATGATAGCTCCCTCAATTCAGAAAGATATTACTAATGTCGCTGTTAGTTTAGTTACCAGAGCTATTATTTCAGATATTGAGGATAATTTCTTCTCTATACTAGTTGATGAAGCTCGTGATATATCAATTAAAGAACAGATGGCCATTGTTTTAAGATATGTGAACTGCAACAGTGACATTATTGAGCGTTTTCTTGGTCTTGTTCATGTTTCAAATACTACAGGTAGTTCACTTACAGAAACGATTGAGTTAATTTTTACCAAAAATGGTTTGAGCTTGACAAAGATTCGTGGTCAAGGTTATGATGATGCAAGCAATATGAGTGGTCTGAAAAGCTTGATTTTAGTTGAAAATATTTCTGCTTACTATGTTCACTGTTTTGCACATTAACTTCAGTTAGCTCTAGTGGCTTGTGCCAAAAGGGTTTACGCATTGACTGACTTCTTTAATTTTATACTGTTGGTGTGTAATGCAGTTGGTGCTTCTTGCAAAAGAGCATATATTTTGAGTGAAAAACAATTTGATGAGATAGTTAAAAGTATTGCAAGTGATGATGCTCAATCAGGAAGAGGCTTGAATCAAGAAATGAGTTTGTCACGACCAGGGGACACACGTTAGAGCTCACATTACCGATCATTGGTAAGTCTGTATACATTGTTTGATCCTGTGCTTGATGTGATAGAAATTATAAAAGACGATACAACCCTTGTGCATGCAAAAAGGTCTGAAGCCTCTGGCCTTATGATGCGTATGCAAACTTTTGAATTTGTATTACTCTTGAACCTGATGATCAAGATCTTAGCAATAACGAATGAGTTGTCACAAGCACTTCAGAGAAAAGATAAAGATATTGTGAATGCTACGACTCTTGTAAAAGTTTCAAAGGTGTTATTACAGAAGACGAGAGATAATGGATGAGATAATCTATTTTAGAAGACTTCTGCATTTTGTAGCAAACATGGTATACATATCCCTGATATGGAAAGTGTACTTGCATTACAAGGGAGAACAAAACGTAGAGGACCAGTTACTCATCTGTATCACTTTAAGGTTAACATATTTTATGCAGTGATAGATACTCAATTTGAAGAGTTGAATGATCGTTTTAGTGAAGTTAGTTCGAATTTTTTGAAATGCATGTCATGTTTAAATTCATACTACTCTTTCTCGGCATTTGACAAGAATAAGTTGTGTGAATTTGCTGGCTTTATCCTTCAGATTTTGATTTGAATGATTTTGTCATGCTTGAATATCAGCTCGACATGTATATTGTTGATGTGCAAAGTGATCCTGATTTCTTGAATTTGCAAGGAATAGCTGATCTTGCCAAGATGATGGTGAAAAGAAAAAAATATATTGTGTATCCTTTGGTTTATTTTTATTTGTAAAGTTAGCATTAATTTTACCTGTAGCAGCTGCATCTGTGGAAAGATCATTTTCAACTATGAAATATATCAAGACTGCACTTCATAATCAGATGGGGGATGAATGATTGAATGATTATTTAGTGTCTTATATTGAAAAAGATGTATTTAAAAGTATTGATAATAAGGCAATTATGAAGGAATTCCGAAAAATAAGATCTAGAAGGATGACATTATAATTATTTTTCTGGATACGTATTTGAACTTTTGAGTGTTCCTTCTTGATTTATTTTCTGGATCCGTCATTATATTTATATATATATATATATTAAATTGAAAGAAAATCATATTAGAAGAGTAAACAGAATTTTATTTTTTACATAGGATAAGTATATATATGTATTACAAAAAAATCATACATGGAGAATAAATATAATAAAAAGAGAAGAAAAATAAAAGAAATAGTAATAAAGAAAGAACAAACTCTGCAACAAGGTTGTAAGTACTGGTGTGATGGCCGCAAAAACAATTTTTCCCGGGCTTACAATAGGCGCTAATTAGTGTTGACGTTGGAGAATATTGAAGAGTTCTAAAACCAGAGGCTCCAGAAACATTAGCCAGCCTTATCATGTATGACCTACCGTACGTAACAAAAGGAACTCATGTCTACGGGTCGAGTCCAATACCCAATTTGTGTTCACTTTAATTTATGATTAAGTTGTGCTCACATTACTTCATTTTTCCTACTATTATAAAAAAGTTACAACTTTACGCGGACATTTGTTAATAATAGAAAAAATGAAGCATTAGTAAAGTGCGAGATGTTGAATCATGAATGAGCTATATTTTCTTTCCCTATATGTATAAACTGAATACAAAATCAGATCTAACAATATTCAAACACATCTTGAATCAATTAAATTAGACTCTAAATAAATTATATATGATTTAAATACAAAATAATGTTATATCTTATAAGTTCTCTACAATTTTTTAATACTTTATAAAAATATTAAATGAAAAAGTACATACGTTCCATATATATTCTGAAAACTTAAAATATTAATGTTATATTTCCGTACAATTTTTCTTAATGTATTATATAAAAAT
>PYAF01003099.1:402220-422597 GCA_007407185.1 Glycine tomentella
TATATAAAAATGTGTATATTTAATAATTTGAAAACATAAACAATTTAAAACTTTACTATACAAAACAAGTGGCTAAATAAAAAGTGTTATACGAAGATTTAAAATTATTTACTTAAGAAATATTTAATACTTTATTTATCTAAATAAGAAAATTAGTGAAAGATTTATTTGCAAAATTTTATTACGAGCATTGTTATATTATGTGGCACAAAAAAAAGAAAATATCAAAGAAAATGTTGGACATATTTAGTAGTAGATTCTAAATTAAAATCTTAGAACATTTTTTTATAGATTTAACATTGTCAATTAGGATTGAATATCTCTTAAGATCTTTTTTTTCTTTAGTGTTAGATCTCATTTTGAAGATCTATATAAGAACACATTCTATATCTTGAAGATCTCTACATCTTCTTTATTAATGAAGATAAAATATTAAAGTCAAGATAAGATCTTGCACTAATGTTTGGATACAAGCTAAAAGTACTTTTGAGAGCTTCTCTATTAGAAATATAGTATTTTTTTTCAGTAAAGAAGCTCCCAAAAGCACTTCTAACCTTGTATCCAAACAGACTCTTAAGAGGTAGATATTAAATTGAAATCTTATATCACTTTTTAGTAGATCCCATAGTATCAATTAGGATTTAAGATCTTTTAAGATCTCTTTCATTTTATTTTTTAGTAATAGATCTGATTTTTAAATCTTAGGAAGAGAAAAAAAAAAGAAAAATTTAATTCTTTTTTAAACATCTTAAGAATTCTTCTAAAAAATTCATTTTTCATATTAAAGATCTCTATCTCTTTTAATAAAAGATCTAATAAAAATTAGATATTAAAATCAAGATCTTTATACTCCTCAAGATATTGTTCTAAAGTTATTCTAAAGATATTCTTACAATCTAACATTAAAATAAAATAATAAAAAAGTGAAATATATATGAGGAAATTTATGATGCTATGAAAAATATATTAATAAAAAATATAAAATTATGAGTAATATCTAATTACATCGGAATCTGTGTATAAAAAATTGACGGAAGCACCTGTCATCATTCATGAAAAATACGAAAAAGTATCATAATTTTTAGCCACGTATTCTGGATTTAGTTCTGCAATAGAAGTCTTGTAACATTTTATATTTTCCTGTTATTATTATTGTTCTTGTAAATTTCGTGTGTGTACTGTGTACTATGTTTTCCATTTTCCATACAGAAGAATAGTGTGATTTTTCAGTTACCTTGAAAACGCTGCATTTGACCAACATCATCGTTTTCGTGAATATTATTATTATTATTATTATTATTATTATTATTATTATTATTATAACAATTATTAAATGAACCTTTCTTTAATTGTAATATTATTTCTGAGCATCTTCAGCGCTGTTGTTTAATAATTACCTTTTTTTAATCTCATTATTTACCATTTTTTTATCATTAAGCATGTGTTTTTTTGGTAGTGTTGAAATGAAGTGAAAAGAATGGAAATTTAAAAAAAAAATTAGTGAGTCGTACCTCTTCATCACATTACTTTAATTAAAAAAATATTTATTTTATTATATTTCTTTTTACTCTAACAAACACACCATAAAATAAATTTATGTAACATGTTGGATGATTTAAAATTAAAATCTAATTAATTATATAATTAAAGATTGTTTATATTTTAAAAAACATTTTCTTATAATAACTATATTTGATAAAATATTTCAATTAGTTTCAAACATTTTTTTATTAATTAAAAAGTTCATACAATAAATAACATTTTTTTTATTAATTTTTAACTTTTTGGAAAAATATAGCTCATTTGGCTATATTTGAAACGTTCATTACAGTGATATTTTTTAAAACATTAATATTTAATTTTTAACTTTTTATATTTTCTTTCATTTTTACTTTTAATATATTTATTCATTTTTCTTGTTATTTTTAAAATAAATAATGATCTAATTAATTTTTTATTATTTTACATTTTTTTGGATATTTCAATAACTAATTTTATCAAACGCTTATATTCAAAACTTGCTTAAAAATATATTATCATTAAAATAAAAAATATATAAATGATTTAAGTATAATGTGACATTATCAAAGCAATTAATAAAAAATAAATAACTCAAGATGATTATACCTATTTGAGATGCATTTGTACAAATAATGCTAGTGTGATAAACAAATCACTTATTTAGTTTAGTACCAGTATACTAGTACTTTTGTTCATTAAAATTCCTTAAAAATTTGTTTAATTTTTTTTTTTAAAAAAAGCATCGATTTCTGAAACCTCAGCATTTCAGGAATGGTGCTGCTGCTGCCTCGCCATGGTCCCCTATTGAAATGCGCTAGCCTTTTAAAGATTAGTCCTTACTCCTTAGTCCATTCACATCTCACCCACGGCTGGCTAATGCCGGAATAACACTGTCACTTGAGCCCTATGCATCTTTCATTCAGGTTTATTCCAGGAAAAAACAAACTTTATTCTTAAAAATTAATAAAAAGTTACTATTAAGAGCATTTTTTTTAAAATTAACAATTTAAACACATAAGTTTTGTTTTAAAATGTAATTTTATATTTTCTGTAATTCACTAATTTACATTTTATTAAGCTGGACGAATAAATTCTTGTTATTACTAGTATTGTTTTTTGATCGAAAAGAGAAAAAAAAAAAAAAAGCGATAAACATTACTAAACGAAGCGATTTGATATGAACAAGAAAATAACAAAAAACCGAAAAGTGACCGAGACAAGAACGGACACGTGTCAATTTCAAACCCGACTATAACCTGTCCCATTCTCCTCCTGCGACGCCCTCTGCAAGCATAAATTCTCTTTATTCCTTCGCTCACTTTCTCCTCAACACTATCATCATCATGTCACCCTTGGTAAGACCTATCCTTCGCTACTCTCAACCCTCTTCTTATTCTTCTTCCAACAAATGTTTCACTCATTCACACTAAGCATCTGTCTTATTATTTTCATTCTGTCCCTGTTGTTCTTTCTTCTTTCTTTCTTTCTTTCTTTTTTTATAGTAAAAACAAACAAACCCTACTTACTCTGAAAGAGGCGAAGATGAGTTTGGGAACCGCGGAGGACGAATCGGGTTCCGAAATCCACATCCCAGCCGAAATCGACTGGCACATGCTGGACAAATCCAAGTTCTTCTTCCTCGGCGCCGCTTTATTCTCCGGCGTGTCATGCGCACTCTACCCCATGGTCGTGTTGAAGACGCGCCAGCAAGTTTCCTCCTCACGCTTCTCCTGCCTCAACATCTCCTGCGCCATTCTCCGCCACGAGGGCCTCTGCGGCTTCTACAAGGGCTTCGGAACCTCCCTCATGGGAACCATCCCCGCACGTGCGCTCTACATGGCCTCCCTCGAGATCACCAAGAGCAACGTCGCCACCGCCTTCCTCCAATTCGGCTTCTCCGAGACCACCGCCGTGTCTGTGGCCAACGCCGCCGCGGGCGTCACCTCCGCCATGGCGGCCCAGCTCGTGTGGACCCCAATTGATGTCGTGAGTCAGCGGCTCATGGTTCAGGGGAGTGGCGGGAGTAAAACCACAGTGCTCACGAATCTCAATTCGGAAAATTACAGAAATGGGTTTGATGCTTTTAGGAAAATTATGTGTGCTGATGGAGCGAGAGGGTTTTATAGAGGGTTTGGGATTTCTATATTGACTTATGCGCCTTCCAATGCGGTTTGGTGGACTTCTTATTCCATGGTTCATAGACTCATTTGGGGTGCTTTTGGTTCTAAAATGGGAAATAACAAGGGTAGAAAGGGAATTGAAAAAAATGATAGTAATAAGTATAGGCCTGATTCGAAGGCAATGGTGGCGGTTCAAGGGTTGAGTGCTGTTATGGCAAGTGGGGTATCTGCGATTGTGACAATGCCGCTTGATACGATAAAGACGAGGTTGCAGGTGTTGGATCTTGAAGAGGGGAATGGGAGAAGGAGGCCTTTGACTTTTGTTCAGACGGTGAGGAATTTGGTGAACGAAGGTGGGTTGGTTGCTTGTTACAGAGGATTGGGTCCGAGATGGGCTTCCATGTCCATGTCTGCCACAACTATGATTACTACTTATGAGTTTTTGAAAAGAATGTCTACCAAGAGTCAAGAGGATTTGACTCCATCATAGGCCAGGCACTCAAATATTGTAAGGAATTAAAGATTAAGAATTAAGAATTAGGATCAATCACTTGTTTCTTTGCTTGGATTTTTCTTTGTCATTTCTAGCATCTTTGCTTGGATTTTTCTGTCATTTCTAGCAATCTAGTCTACCTCATCGGACATCATATACAATATGATGATGAGATTGTGTATACAACTCTTGTATTTTCTATCTTTGTCTTGATCTTTTACCAAATACAATACTTAAGATTTTTTCTTATTTTTTAGGATTTGTCTTTTAGAGTTTAGAATATATAAGAAATGTTATGAAAATTGATCTCGCCATTGATTCGGTTGATGTATCGTATTAGTGGGTTACTAAAAATCCAAGTGGTGCGTCACTAATTGATTTGATATATATTAAAAAAAATTAAAATTATATATTAATTTATTATATATATACATATAACTAACATCATTTAATTAAGAAAAATTTATTCATATTATAAAATTTAAATTAACAATTAAAGTATTAAATTTCATAACACAAGTTCACAAAATCAATCAGATCGTCGAATTTCCTCAAAATTGGTTGAATTTGATCACCGAATCTCGATTGAACCAGTTCAATCAGATCACTCCGGATCATATACATAAACAACCCAATAACAAAATTGACCTAATTAAATCATCAAATTTAGATTAAATTGATTCCACCAACTAGATCGAACTGATTTTTCTAACATTCTATGAAAGTAGTGCTATCCCACTTATTAGTTTACTTTGAACCGGCTCTGACCTTTGTGACTTGCAAAGGACGTAGTAGAGACTAGAGGCATGAATCGCAGGGTCGTGTTTTTTAAAGTCATTCCCCCTAAATTGAATTTTTTGTCCTTCCAGTTATGTATCCACTTTTATTTTATTGTTTGCTTTGCTTTATATTTACATTACCCAAAGTCCCAAACTCATTACTCTATTGTAAGATCATGTTGGGAGTTATAATTAAAATTTCGCACCCACGTGAAATCGATAATAAATAAAAAAAAAAGGTAAAGTAGGATCATTGTCATTGCGATTTGAGAGGATGAGAATTTTGTTGATTGGGCAACTTTTGGGTGATGTGATAGTTTGTTTTAAAATTTCAAGAGTGAAAATATATGTTAATTATGCCCGGCCTCCAACAAGAAAAAAATGTTGGGTACCACACCAACTCGAGCTATTTTGATTTGGATTTTATAAATGGGTTCAATATTGTTCCTCCTATTATTATATGATAGCACCACATGTCAAGAGTTTAAATCACAATCAGATTTTGATAATGGTCATAGTCAAAGAGGCTCATATGAAAGGACACGGTAGCAAAATACGAAGGAATAAAACGGAACAGAGGCAGCAACAAACATGGGTGTACCGACCAGTGAAACTAGGGGCTGATGAAGAAACCATTTTTCGATCTATTTTTGTACCAGAAACATTAAAAGAAAAATGATCGTAACTGTTTATTTTTCTGTGGATTGGCATGTGTCAACCCTGAAGTTCACAATGAATTAGCATTAGCATTTCTATGGACCATTGAGCATCAAAATCTGTGGGCCAATCCCTTAACTTGATCCGCCAGATCTCTTGCTGCAAAGGTTCACATTTTTGGAGGCCGAAATTTTGCAACTTTGGAAACAGACAGAATACTGCATGAAATTTAACCGCAGAATACAGACAGTGACAAATACAATGGATATACTATGATATATATGATAACCTTTTTTGGTGGGTTACAACTTACAACTTACAAGGATAAGAGCTAGCTGTTAATCGTGCAGGTCCAGACAAACAGGGTTAAATCTTCCAACAGCAACGAGGGTTACATTTTGCCATTTGCATACCATCACAATCTTCGGAAAATTTCAGAAATTCTCCGTTTGGTAATGATTTTTGCAAATAAAATTCGTGGTTGCCTTGCCTTGTCACCGCTACTTTTCACCGAGAGTTTTTATAAGTTTTTTAGATCCTCGTGGAATCATCTGTAAAATTATATTGTTATTTTTGGTAATAATTATTAGAATGGTTTTTATTTTAAGATAATGATTGTATTATTATGTTTAAACTATTGAAGAAATAATATATTAAATATTTAAATGAGATTTTTCTATTTAATTTTATTTCCAACTTCTATATCATATATTTAAACAATAGAATTGGAGTTAAATTTAAAATTTTAATTTTTCCCCATTCTTCGCATACACAAATATAAATTTTATAACTCTGAATTTATTCTAATTCTTTTAAAATTAAAATTCTAAATTATATTTTCTATTTCATCGTCCAAACAGATACTAAGATAATTTATTTATATTTTATGTAAGTGAAGAATATGATATCGGTGATACATCATGGACACGAATCCAATCTGGTATGTTATATTGTTATTGGCATCGAAATCAGTTCCATCCATTAAAATTGTCTTATTTTATGACAGATATAAACAATTATAAAAATTAAACAAAAGCATGAAACCTAGTACTTCTGGAAACTTGAACTTGAACTGCAGCTTATGCTATTATATATATTTAAAATATAAGCGATATGTTTATTTGAAGAAAATATATCTCTTTAAGGGAACTATAAAGTATGGTTTTTAAAGTGTAATTTTTAAAAAAATAATATTTTGTATAAGATATAATCTTATTTAATTATCTAATCCACGAGACCAAATGGCAATCGTCCCAGCCACCTGAATTTTTTATGCGAGCTGCTCAATCCAGGAAAAATAATTCAATGGAGCTGAAGAAATGAAACGAACGGCACATGAGTAAAAAACCCAAGTTGGAGTTGAATTTTGCCCATCTTTTTCCAGTCTCCAGTTACAGAATTCCCCTCATGCACTCATATTATTATGTGGACATATTCGTGAATGAGAATGAAACCACAGCCATTGTATATAAATTAAAATAAAAATCCTAATTGGAGGGAATTAATTTCTGCTAGAGTTTCATAAATTGTAAAGAAGTCCTTCGTATTTAACATTCTCTATCCCAATCTTTTCTTTTTCACTACCTTTATTATGTGACAATCTTTTTATTTTGGACTCCAAATCTTAATTTTAATGTTCATATAACAATCTTAATTCTTAAATGTGTATATATTCTTACATATATAGCGCGAAAGTTTTATCCACACACACTATACGAAAACAAAAGCTGAAATGTGATATATTGCAATTGGTTGAGTTTAGATGAGTAATTTTATAATCAAAGCCTTTGACACAAATCAACGGTGGTGAGCAGTGGTAAAACATTAAGCATCTGTGTTTAAATACAAGTCAGAAGTGTTTTTGAGAGTTTCTCTATTAGAAATATAATATTTTTTTCAATAGAGAAGCTTCCAAAAGCACTTCTAACCTTGTATCCAAACAAGCTCTAATTTGATGTAAGTACGACTAATAAATATTTTCCATCAGGTTAAGGGTGAATCAAAGGCTTATTATTTCACACACATCTTAGAGACTTACATTTTTTTTTCCTTTGTTACTTCTTTGTTTCTAAACTATCACCACCAACTTTTATTTTTAACAATCGTTAGGTTGGATTACGTTCTAACAAAAAAAAATTGTATCACAACTAATTCGATCACTATTATAAAGGGTATTTTGTACAATAATCAATTCAATTTTAATGAATAATAATAATTTGTATAATAATTAATTTGATTATTCTTAAAAAAGTATAACTTATATTCTAATTAATTCAACTTTATCTAAAAATTGTAATTTATATCATAATTAATTCAGTTACTGTTAGAAAGAATAACTTGTATCATAATTACATGATTCAGAGATTCAAATGTGAATTAGATCCATGGTGGATCCAGTCAAACTTGAGACAAGCGTTTAAAAACCAAAATTAAACTCATGGTCTAGCTATTCAACGATGAAAACAATTGTACTTGGCTATCGCAAAAAAACCTTGGACGTCAATTGATATCTCCAATTTTTACACCAGTTCAATTATTTTTTGAAAAGCTCACCAGTCCAGTTTTAAATATTAATAAATATGTATCACAAAACAGAAATAATTGAAAGTAAATCCTACCTATAAGTCATCTTTCATATGTATAAATTGTACTTGCACGGGTAATTTTACCCCATGCAATTTTTATTTTTATTTTGGTGTACAACACCATGCATTAATCTCACAAGTTATACATTGGTAAAATTCACTTTTAAATGCAAACTCATGTTCAGATAATAAACCCGCCAATGAATATACAAATCTAAAATGCTTGTGGAGGATTAACCAGTTTCACAGTGACAAAACTCAACTGGTTATTAGTAGTCTTAAGAATCAACTTAAGCATGTAATCTCTTACCCTTCTATTTTCCATTTTCTTTTTGTCCCGTTCTTTGCGAATGCAAGAACTTAAATTATAAGAAAAGTGTTTGTGCAATATAAAACAGCTTTACACAAATAATCAATTACATTTTTATAGATTGCCACATCATGTAACGCCTCAATTTACCATCTTGTTATTATTGATTTTTAATGAAAAGTCAATTTATCAACTTGTTAAAAATTATTGAACCGAGGTTACTATTAATTAATATTCAAAAGATTTATACGTCTAGTGCATTTATAACTAAAATATATTGTAAATTACAATACAAACCGATATAGAGTCTATTACATAGTACACAGAACTAAAATATTTATTACAACAAAACATCTCAAATCAAAACATCTTCAAGTCTTCCATCAAAAACAGCCTGCCAACCCTTATTTGTTGTTCATCTGCTCACCCAAATCAAATCGAAATCATAGCAGGTGTCAACCACAGACACAAAAATATAGGGTAAGTTCATGATAAACATAATTTAAACAACATAATACATACAATGTACAAATAGTCATAACAACATCCTCAAAAATTATATGATGCATGATTCTCTTTTTATTTTAACATGGTCTAGTCCCTGCCAGACAAAATATCAAATTAACACGGATTAACCCCCGCCAGGCAAAATGTCAAAATAACACGGATTGACACCCGCCAAGCAAAATATCAAAATAACACGGATTGACCCCCACCAGGCAAAATATCAAAATAACACCACTTCTCAATTACTGTCTCATGTGTTTTAATAAGAAACTCAACATTAATCAAGTACAGAACTCAGCTTATTACTCATGTATAAAAACTTAACATATCATCCATGTACATCGATTCATAGAAACACATGAAGTTCATAGAGATTTATACTTAGCAACACATGAACTTCATAGAAATTCATAGAAACACTCAACAACATCTGAACTCCAAACATTTATTTAAACAAAACAACACTCAAAAATATTTATTTAAACAAAACAACACTCAACATTTATTTAAGTATAAACTCCCCTATACATACTTATTCAAACACAAGTAATACTTAAATTATCTTTACCATAAAACTTCCCCATACATACCTTGTAACCTCTTAATAAGCTTGTCTTTTTCTTCCTTCAAAGTTTGACAAACTTTCCTTAAAGATGCTAGCCTTTTCTACACGTGATCTTCAAGGAGATATGAAGTTCACTTGATTTAGGCTTTAATAAGGGAAGGATGAAAATGAAATGAAAGAGGTATGAGGGAGAGCTTCACGTGAAAGTGTGTAGGGAAATATCTTGGAAATGACTTGCACTTAAGGACCCCTTCACCCCTTTATATAGTGGTTGGAAAATGATATAATATTTATGGACATTTCTACCCTTCCTAACTATTTATTCTCATTTGGTTTCATTGTAACTAAATTTCATGTCATTCCATTTCATTTTAACTAGATTTCTTATGATTCATTTACTTTATAAGAAAAATCTTCTAGGTTTATCATGCACCTTACAAGTGTTCTACCATTTGTCTTCATCATAAGGCTTCCTTTGACAAGTGTCCACTTAGTTGGCATGTCTTGAAGCTTCTCCAAGTTTCCTCCTTGTTTACGTGAACTACCAAAGGAGACAAGAGAAGATTTTTCTTATCATCTTGTGTACATGTGTTATGGCTTATTCCAAGTGTCTCTTCACTTGTCATGATCTTTACAAGTGGCTTATTCATGAATCTTCTCCTTCCTTCTACACCATTCTACACGTGAACTTCAGGCTAAAGGGGAAAGGAAGACAAATTTTACTTCCTTGAATGCTACATGTGTCATTTTTTTGATGATGAATAAAAATCTAATTCCAATTATAGTTTTCCATATGGCATTTTCTTGTAAGAAGTCAAGTTTGATTTGAACTCTTTCACCTAATAATACAACTCTAGAGATCTCCAAAAATTGACTTCAATGATAGTTAAAATTACTTACAAGCAGAGTGATACACAACCTTGCATACGAGACTGCTTTTATCTTAATTCTGATTGGTCTGTACTATTTTTGATCATCAAAATTACTAAACCATTTTATTAAATAAATCTGGACACCCCACAATTTAGAGAAAATTCTATAGATTCTATTTATTATTTTTCCAATGCTTGAATTCTTCTGACTAATGTTTCAAAGTTGTCACCTTATAAAATTCATAGAAATTCTCACAAACTATTTTGATACTCTGCCAGTCAAGAGTATTCTGTAATTTCATCAAGTTCTCACAAAATCTCTAAAGAAATCTGGTCATTTCTGGCCTGAAGGGCATTATGATAAGTTCACCATTCATCCTAAGGGCATATTTGTCATTTCCATTATAAAATATCTAGCCAAAAATATCTTAGGGTATTCTTGTCATTTCTAAAATATCCAAGGGCATTTATATAATTTCCATCTTAAAATATCTCACTAAAATATCTAGGGGCATTTTTGTAATTTTTAAAAATATCCAGGGGCATTATCGTCATTTTTACCTTAAGGCATTTCTGTAATTTTTAATTTAAGGAAAGGGTAATATGGTCATTTCTCGTCAAACATTTTCTTAATGTATCTAATTGATATTTCACCCAATTAATTCAAATATAGACCAGCCAAATTTTTCATAATCTAATACTTACATCAAGAATAATTCATATAACGTATATTTACAGTTATTGAAATTTCAGGATGTTACACATCACATTTTTAATCATTTAATTAAATAAAATTAAGGTTAAAATGTAATTTTTATCCTTTATTTTTTTAAATCCACTATTTTAATTCTTTTAACTTTAAATTAAAATATTTTGTCTCCCATTTTCTTTTAAAAAGCTATAATTTTAGTCATCTGCTTCAACTTTAGATTTCACTATGTATTTTTTAGTCCTTTTTTAATAAATTAAGCTAGTTAATAATTAAATAATTTAAAAAAATATTTGTCATGTTAATAATAAATAGACACTACATAATATTTACAAAATACAAAAATCAATACTTAAAAATGATCAAAAATATTAAAATTGTGAATTTTTAAAAAATAAAAGATGAAATACCTCAATTAAAAAATCAGAATTTAAAAATTATAATTATTAATTTTTTAAAAATGAAAAATAAGATATCTTGATTAAAAAATAGAGATTAAAATCGCAGAAGAGAAAAAATATATTTTATCCTAATTAACAGAAGACAGTATAGTTCAGAGGCCACTAAGTTTAAGGTAACACACTCAATATTTAAATTTACTTATAATAACATAAGTATACAAATTTTGGACGGAATAACCAGTAACTGAGTACCTGATATACCTAATAAAAATCTGATACAAGATTACCTAGAAGCTAGAATTGACGAAGGCTAATAAACTTGAACTAGTAAATAAATTAGCAGTTGCCCAGGATACACAATTGTCACCATCCTAGCTACCGTCAAGGTCGAGCTCTCTTGATGCGGCAAGATGGACATTTGTACTGCTTGATATGCACAACCCTATCTGGGGTAACCTTCACACATTTTCCATGAAACCACTTGTCACAAATGTCACAGCAAATCCAGAAGTCACAAGTGTCACCTGCATAGTTCAATCCACATGCCCCACAAAGTGTCTCTCCATGCTCCTCTTCATCGTCCACTTCTAAACCATCTTCGCGGCAAGATGGACATTTGTACTGCTTGATATGCACAACCATATCTGGGGTAACCTTCACACATTTCCCATGAAACCACTTGTCACAAATGTCACAGCAAATCCAGAAGTCACAAGTGTCACCTGCATAGTTCAATCCACATGCCCCACAAAGTGTCTCTCCATGCTCCTCTTCATCGTCCACTTCTAAACCATCTTCGTGGCAAGATGGACATTTGTACTGCTTGATATGCACAACCATATCTGGGGTAACCTTCACACATTTCCCATGAAACCACTTGTCACAAATGTCACAGCAAATCCAGAAGTCACAAGTGTCGCCTGCATAGTTCAATCCACATGCCCCACAAAGTGTCTCTCCATGCTCCTCTTCATCGTCCCCTTCTAAACCATCTTCGCGGCAAGATGGACATTTGTACTGCTTGATATGCACAACCATATCTGGGGTAACCTTCACACATTTCCCATGAAACCACTTGTCACAAATGTCACAGCAAATCCAGAAGTCACAAGCTTCACCTGCACAGTTCAATCCACATGCCCCACAAAGTGTTTCTCCATGCTCCTCTTCATCGTCCACTTCTAAACCATCTTCATCCTGATCTTTTGATTGCATTGCTTTCGAATACTTCCCTTGAGGTTTAGAACCTCTCTGAGATTGCCAATCCAAAAGAGATTATCAAAAGAAAAAGAAAATATATCAAACTGGGTACCTGGATCTCATTCAAGCCTGATCATTTTGTTTAGATTTAACGACCAACGATAAAGCATTCAAGTTCAAGGTGCAACGATAAAGCATTCAAGTTCAAGGTGCTTAGATGCATCCTAACTAAAAAGGCGCACTGTAGAATCAGTCCCAAAATATCCATTTACTTTCCGTTCAAATTTTAGCATCTGGGAAACAATGTAAAACATCACCAATGGAAGACAATACTTTCATACCCCTTTAAGCTGAAACAAAAAACCCTCTTACAGCTGGAGCTTCTGAAGTTCAAAGACTAACTAACTACACAATCTTGTTTCAATTCAAAAAAATTAAGGAGATAAAAGTAAGTAGCTTCATTGTAAAAACCATCAGCAAACAATCTCTACTAATAATTAGTTTGTTTTTGTATACCTTAGAGTTTGTTTTAGATTTTTTATGATTAGAAACTGATGCCTTTTCCTTTCCTTGTTTCTTGGCTATCCCTGTAACAACCTCAAATATTGTTGGAAGATCATTTATCATATCAAGCAGTCGCCCCCTGCATATGAAGAATGAGAAATAGATATTAATGAAAGATAACAATTGAGAACATATATAAATTAACTACCAAAATAAGAGGGTAAACCATCTATGGTGAAATTTTAGACAATTATATGAAAAACTGTGTAGGTATCCTAACAGTTGACCCTAAAGGGGGGAAAAAACTAGTTACTATTAGCTAGTTTAAGGGGGGAATAACTAGTTTGCAGTGTAACGTGTCTATAGAGGCAAAAAGGAAATCAGTTACCTATTAGCCTTATCAAACCCAAATCTAGCACCAATATACGAAGCCACAGAAAGTAACCATGCATCACTGTGCATAGCAACCAAGGATAGCCAGTCCTTTTTTTGCATCCCATCTCTGGCAAAGTTAATACCCAATGCTGGCACTGGAAGGTTTGGAGGCACATCTTCGTAAGGCAGATCGACTTCCCACAGCTCGCTAGGATATCCATAAAGGCAAAGATTTTGCATCTCTGTATCGCAAAGCTTGTACAAATCATAAAGTTATTTTAACCCCCCCACACAAACAAAAAAAAAGTCTATAAAACAAAATTCTCAACAAGATAACTTCGCATGCTATATAAACAAAAAGTATAATATGGAATTTGGCACAGTAACAGCAGGAGCTACAACTAATACCCTCTATAATCATACTAACAACCAGATAGAAACTGAAGTTTATTTTCTGCCACCGTAGGTAATGTCAAAGACAAAAAGCCATTATTGAAGGTGAAATGGTACCTATAAGAAATTTGTGAATGGTTTACAAATTCCATATTAGCCTGTTTTATATCTCCAACATACAACATCTCTTTGGGCTTGAAGCAGGAACAATGGATAAGCCTGTTTTACCTCATTGAAATTTAATCTAATAATGAATAAAGAGGATGGTAAGGATTGAACTTCCAACCACTAGTCATATAAGCTATGATATCATGTGAAGAACCAAATTCTTCAATTAGTTCAATTCAGTCAAAATACACTGCATTAAATCATTTTATCCATCCATGTTCCTGAGCAATGGATGGATATTTCTAGTTTTCCATTAATCCAAATGAGCCTATTTTATCAAGATATATATATATATATATATATATATATTTTGTCAGAGGAGAAGAACAGATACCATAATATGAAAATCAAGGTTACAAAGGTATCCAAGGGGCTATTGAATAAGTTTCATGCTCACACTCGCACAGTTCAAAATAGATATCCAAAGTATGATATTGACTCATTCAACTTGCCTTTTTGCAACCCCGCCAGATAGAAATTTAAGAACAACATTTTTGAACCAAAAAGCACAATCTTTGATCAAGGGGTAAAACTAAGCGCGCACACACACACACACACACACAAACGTTATTTACATATGATGCTGGTTGGTAGTTGTTAAGTTTTCTCTCTAGCCCGGTAACACCAAATACAGAAACAAAAAAATAAATAAAAAGAAGCTTAAATTCAGTACAGGTGGAAAGGAAAGGAGAAGACGCAGGCGAGGATTGAAGAAAGAAAAAGGAAATAAAGGACAGAGAAAGAGAAAAGTAAATACTACCTGGATCACACTGGCGATAGAACTCTCGTTCATCTGCGTAGGAAAAAAAAAAAAAAAAAAGCGTTACAGTGAGTGAAAGAAGGGCATAAATATAGTCGAATTGAAAATGATTAAGAATGAAATGATACCGGTGGTGAGGGCCTTAATCATGCCGGCTCTGCGACCCTTAAAATCTGTGAAGACCGCTTCCACCGAGCGGGGATTGTAGGGAGCTCCTCCTGCCTCCATGTGTTGTGTTGATTTAAAACAAACTCAAAGAAATTGTAAGTGGAATGTAATGGAGGGAAAAAAAACTATTTGACCATCTCTGTATAGTAAATAAATGCGCCACACAATGGATTTGAATCGGAGCAAACTGAGTATGTTAATCCAATTTTAAAAAACCTATAATAAATTACATTCATATATACTTACTGTATTTTTAACAAATTGTATCGGATATTCTTTCATTGTTTGATTCTAAAATAAATATTCTATTTGTTTTTCACATATAACACTGAGTACCTCTTTACTTAAATGCCTATAAACACACTGGTATTTTTCTTATATAATATTAATTAAATTTAATAAATGTTATGATAATATATATATATATATAATACAAATAATAATTTATTTCATGATTCTATCCGATTGAATTATTTTTTTAATTATAATTTCTATATTTGGATTATGAAAAAATTAAAGCACGTAATTATAAATATAAGTTTAACTCTAATTTTAATGAGAATGGTGATAAGACAAATATTAAGATAGTATTTAATTAATTTTATTAATATAATATTTATATAAATATACTATATATATATAATCACTCTCCTTATAATTTTTGCGAATTACATTGATACCCTCAGTTAATGGTACGGTAGTTAGCAACGTTACAATAATGGGTATAAAAGTAATGTCTACTAAATTATTATTTAGTCTGTGATCTTGATTAATTAATATATATGTAATACATTATTTTTTTTTCATAAATTAAATATGTTATGTTGAGATTAGTTGGGAGCATGGGTCTTGGAACATGTAATAATTTTTCAAAGAAAGATAAATAATTAATTAGATTAATGATATAATATAATAAGAAGAAAAAGATATAAATAACTAAAGTGTCAGGTGAGTGTTGCATTACTTGGGATGTCAATGAATCAACACTCATTAGAGTTTATTCATTTTGGATGGTGCTTGGTAGGGATTTTTTTTTTTTTTTCAAGTTTTCAAGGAATTCTAGTTTTAGAATGTTAAATTATTATTGGTATAACAATTTTAAAAGTTATTGTAAAAAATCTAAAACTTTTGGGAATCTTCACACATTTTCCATGAAATCACTTCTCCCAAATGTTACGGCAAATCCAGAACTCAGCAGCTTCAGCTGCATAGTTCTGTCCACATGCCCCACAAAGTGTCTCTCCATGCTCATCTTCATCGTCCACTTCTAAACCATCTTCAACCCCATCCTTTGATTGCATTGCTTTCGAATACTTCCCTTGAGGATCAGAACCTCTCTAAGTTTGCCAAACCAAAAAAGATTATCAAAAGGAAAAAAAAAAAAAAATCAATTGCCTGCCTGAATCTCATTCAAGACTGCGAAGACCTTTTAGGTCTAACAACCATGCATTCAAGGTGGTTATATGCATCCTAACTTAAATGGGCGCACTGTAGAATTTTTGTCCCAAAATAATCATTTACTATCAGTTCAAATGTTAGCATCAGGAAAACAATGTAAAACATCATTAATGTAATATAAAACTGCTGATGGTTCATAGGTCATTCCCCTTTACCCTGAAACAAGAAACCCTCTTACAGCTGGAGCATATAAAGTTCAAAGACTAACTAATCACACAATCTTGTATTAATTCAAAAAAAAAAAATAGAGAAAAAAGTAATGAGGTTCATTGTAAAAAGTTAAGCCATCAGCAAGCAATCTCTACTAATGGTTAGTTTGTTTTTGCATACCTTGATGATGCCATCTCTGCGGCCCTTGAAATCTCTGAAGACCACGAGATTGAGCTCCTCCTCCAGCTGCCTCCATCTCCATTTTTCTGTATGTGTTGAGTAAAAATAAAATCGAATGGAGGGAAAGAAACTATTTATTTGACCCCTTCTCTCTCTCTCTCCATCTGTATAGGGTGGGAAAACCCCTCATATCTCCCACCATGGGAAAGGGATTTTTGCACCCTTAGATCTCTTTCGTTTTAAATCTATGGGTCACATTTATTTTCCTTTTTTACCCTGACTTTCCCAAATTCTCCTCAGTCTCACCACTCCCCCGGTGCATATGCTTCTCAAAGAAAGAACCCCGTCGTCGACTGAAATTGAAAGTTGGTGGTAGCTTGGTGCTTATGCTTTCTTCTTCTCGTACAACAATTATGGCACGATAATAAAATAAATTGGGATCGGGTTTTCACTGTGGAGCAGTGGAAATGTTGAATCCATATGAGTGGTTACTGCTTCCAGTTTAGGGAGTTCAGGGCGCGAGGGGTTTGTGCGGCGGAGGCAGAAGGGCGTCTTCGATGGGGAGCGGCAGTTAGCATCGCAATGTCTCCGGTGGAGACGGAGCCAGAAGAAGGATACTTTGGGAAAGTGAGTGAAAAAAAGAAAAAACTAAAATATATGTCAATCATAGATTTAAAATTAAAAATAATGTACGGATGAATAAAAGTTACTCTTACGGTTACTTTAATCTCGACGTCAAAAAAATAAAAAATAAAAAACTAAATCTCTCCCCTAGAGCAGTTACTCTTAAATCATTAACTACCTTCGTATTGGATCACTTCATTTATTAATGTTTATCGCTTTTTTTTTTTCTTTTTTCGGTTCTAATTTTTGAAAATTCGAATGGAACAGATTTGAACATTTGCAACGCTCATTAACTACCACTTACACCTCTTAGTCCCCTATATAATAATTCCCATGCATTCGGACATTGCCTTTCATAGTTTTTATTGTTGTATTGTATCCAACCACCAAAGAATCTTGTGTCTGAAACATTCACCGTAGTGGCGGCGTTGTCTCTCTGGCAGCCGCTACTACATCCTTTTTTCCCGCCCGAAGCAACAAGTTTAGTTATTTTAATTTGTGTCTTCAACATCCATCGTGATTAATCACATACATACATATCCATGGATAACAACAACAACAACAACTCCTCTAGGTCTGTTCCCAATAATGATACTGATGATGACTGTTCATTTCTCCAAACCTTGTTGGAAATGGACCCCCAACATTTCTATTTACCAGCTGAAGAATTCGATTCACTGTCCCAACAACAGCAACAACAAAATGATCCTTTTGGCGTTGACAAGGGTAATAATGTTCCCTTCCTGGAGGATCCAATAATGATGGAGGGAAATAATAATAATGATTTTCCCATTGGAGAAAGAGTAGTTCCTGATGTTGTTGATGTGGAGGAGGAAGAGGGTCCACCGAGGAGGACGGGTAAGGAACCGATCCCCGAAGGCCAAGATGATCGATTCTTCATGCATGACGATGATATTTTTTTCTTTGGAGAAGGAGGAGTTGGTAATAACGTTGAACCCCAGCAAGAGAATCAAACTCAGCCACCAAATGACCAAGATATGAGGCCACTTTGTCCTTGGCCCCCACCACCGGAGCCATTCTCTTGCAGTTGCTGTGAAGTTCTTAGACAAATAAATTACACCAATGGTCATAAATAAATATTTTTTCTATGTCAAGTTTTGAATAACCATATAGATAAATAAATGTCCACAATTCTATATATTGTTCCAGGCTTAATTAATTTTTCCACCTTAATTTCTGTTTCCCGTTTTAAATTTAAAATATATCGCAGGTGTTAGGTTTGACAAGCTTGAGATTCATGGAGCAGTCGGGGTGATTAACCACGCAATATGCCACGTTGAGGATAAGACATTGAATCGTCCTCCAAGGGACTTTAATCGAGTACCTTTTCTAACTTCTAAGTCTTGCATTTCTACTACTATTTGCATGCATGCAAACAAAGTTTCGTTGTTATTTTATGTTTTAGTATTTACTTGTCAATCTTTTAATTACTTTTTTGTCTGCAATTATTATCAGTTTCTGCAATAAAAACACAGAAGAAATAAGGAATTTCCTAAATGTTTACTGTAAAGAGAGGACTGAAGCAGGGTTCATTCCCATAGAAGATCCGTCGATGTCTGCCTTTTATGATGCCCTCTGCACTGGAATGGATTGGACTGAAGTTTCCAATGACGTAGACGATGATTTGGGTCCACGTTGGTCTTCATCTCTTTCATTAATGAATGTCACATTTTCTTTCTTCAACCATTGGCAATTACATTCTCCAATCATTATGTTGAGTTTTGAATCGTTATGTTTGTAGCAAATGGCACGGAGCAAGAGTCCGAGTCTGAACCTGAGGCTGATCAACCTGATCCCGAGCCTGAGCCTGAGAATGGAAGCAGGGCTTCAACTTCTAGGCCTAGACGACGTGATATGGCAGTTCAGGTAATATTTTTTGTTTTCTTAAGAAGTGTTGTGTTTGCAGTAGTAGTGTAACTGTTTTGATCTTTTCATTTTAGTGGGGAAAATTTGAGTTTTGACCGAGTAGTTGTGTTTTACACTGCACAGAGGCAGAGAGTACCAAGGATGACATTGAGTGATTTGACAGGTGTCTTCCATTTGACTATTAGTGCTGCAGCGGTTAAACTGGACGTAAGTGACTCTACCGTGAAGAGTATCTGCCGTAGTGGAGAATTGAAAAGATGGCCCCATAGAAAGGTTCAATGTTGCCTGCAACAATCTCCTTTAATTTCGTTTTTCTAGCTATTCGATTTTGCTGTGAATTAATTATCTTTATCATCATATATGCATGTGTCTTGTGACCATGTGCTCAGGTGCAAAGCCTTGCCAAGAAGGTCAGAGTACTCAGAAGAGCGTTGAATTCGCCAGATCCAGGGGTGAAGCGAAGAACTCAAGATGAAATTCGAAGACTTAAACAAGAAATAATTGAGAATTGTGGTGGAATTACCCCAACCGTAATACCAATGCTCCGATTCGATGAAGAATGATGGAGAAAGGAGACAATAAACTTTGTTATTCAAATTAAGTTCCCCTTTGTTTTGTACGAATGTAACTGTTGCTTTGTGGTGGATTATTAGATTTTTTTAGATCACTTTGTTGTTTACACTTGTTGGTTAATTATAATTTTTTTATATTCCTATGTGAAGTTATTTGACTTGATGAGTTGCAAAACAAAGATTGGTTTAATTTATTTTTAATATAAAGAACTTCTTGGTACTGACAGTAGAATAACTGAAGTTTGTTAAGTTAGTTTGTTTGTTGTATACCTATATAAAGCTTATTCATGTATGTTGACAATTATCTCAATAATATTCTTTCTTTTCATCTTCTTCTACACCTGCGTTCTCTTTTCTGTTTTTCCTTTGGGACTGATACCTTTCATGGTATCAGAGCCCAGCAACGATCCATGGATTCC
>PYAF01003099.1:422697-438297 GCA_007407185.1 Glycine tomentella
TTAAGATTAAGAACATTCAAACTGATAATGCCAAAGAATTCAAATCCAATCATTTTACACAGTTTCTCCAGCATCATGGTATTACTCACAGACTCACCTGCCCTTACTCCCATCAACAAAATGGTAAGGTTGAAAGGAAACATCGTCATATAACTGAGGTTGGTTTAGCTCTCTTAGCCAATGCCAAACTTCCTTTAATGTCATATAACTCGTCATATAACTGAAGTTTGTTAAGTTAGTTTGTTTGTTGTATACCTATATAAAGCTTATTCATGTATGTTGACAATTATCTCAATAATATTCTTTCTTTTCATCTTCTTCTACACCTGCGTTCTCTTTTCTGTTTTTCCTTTGGGACTGATACCTTTCAGGTACGAAGACAAAAAGTTCGCTCGTACGTAATTTGCAAATGTTACACGAGTCATGGCTGTTTAAAGTTATGCATTAGCTAAACTAGAAAGTTGACAACCTTTATCATCTATCAACCATTTACTGAAAATATAATAATCTTTTGGAGTATTTTGCTTGAATTCTTCATGGATTTTACACTGGTGAATTTATATTATTATATTATATGCAATTGGCTAGTTTCCTGATTATGCGTGAAAATGCACTCGTTTAGTTGTTTTCACTTTTCAAGCTAAACAAGATAGTTTCATAAAACTAACTCTTGTACACAAATGCTTATTTGATATATGCGCAAAAAGAAGCAAATAACCTCTTCTGTTTTTTTTTTTTTTTTTTATATATATATACGAATGAGTTATTTATTTAGAAATAAAATATTATCAACAGAGAAATAATTTGCCGTACGTCGAGAACATGGAGCCGACCATGTACAGCTTGTTGTGTGGAATTATTGTAACTCTTATCAGAACGTACGAAGGACGATATTATATAAGCTAAGGAAGAGAACATGGTAAAAGCATATACAGATAGATATACACTAACAAAATTTTCTTCCAAGCTAGAGACATTAATCTGTCCATAATATCAAATATTTTGGTGGGTTAACTTGGATCAAGTTTCATGGTCAAATCCTGCTTCATCTATTGGGAGGAAGGCATGGCTACTTCTGATCAAACACTTGTTTGTGTGACACAAGTGAAGCAAGAGGTGGCAGATGAGTAGGATGAGAGCATGCCATTACCAGGGGACATCATTGAAGGATTTTCTGACCCGCGTGCGGAACTCGTATGGATACAGGTTAGAAGAGGTGATGGCTTGATGAAACTTCAAGATCGCATTGTGCAGCAGTAGGGTTCCATACTTCAAAGGAAGTATACTATCCAAGCTGCAACAGATCACAAACATGTTGCGGATTTAGGGGATCTGACATTAGAGCAGTGCAATGAACTGCAGGGTACATAATCACACTTTATTGTCGACGGGAACATCTTATTTTCTAAAATGAGAATTCTATTTCATTTAGTTTTATTTCTTAATTTACACTAATTTAACAACTACAATAAAACCACGAAGATTTTTGGCTTTCCAATATACCCCTTGAAATGGTAACATACTAAGCATAATCGATAAAGTATATTTACATTGCATCAATTTTGTACTAAAGCGTAATCAATTAAATGTTGACATGAAAATCAATTATGCTTTATATTTTTTAAGAAAAAAAGTAATCAGAGACATATAATCAATTATGCCTTAGTCATAATTAATTATATGCCTGTTAATTTTTTAAAAAGAAAAAGGTTTTCATAAAAAAAAATGAAATTTTTTTTTTGGTTAAGGTACAATATGAATTTTATAAATATTTATTTTTTAATTTTATTAATTATTTAATATTTTAGTTTAAATATTTTAATCCTTTTTTTCTAGTCTCTTTTATTTATTTTGGGATTGGTAGTTTCATGTCTTTTTAGTCCTTTTAACCGAAGTAGCGTGTTAGAGAAATGAAGACCCGCTGACCGTGTGAATTGATTATGCTGAAATGAAAGGGAAGGGTTTAGATTTCCGGAATGAGAAATGAAGGCATCCGCAGTATCGTCACTGCTTAACTTGAAATCTTTCAGTCTCCGCCACTCCTTCTTCCCCTTTCTTTCTCCCTCCAACCCCCGCCACCGCCGAATCCACCACTCTCGAAATCCAATCATGTCCGCCGCATCCGTCAGCTCCGAACGAGCCCGCGCCCCTCCCGCCATTCCCTTGCCCCCTCCCCCTCTCTCCAACTTCAAAATCGGCCTCTGTCAACTCTCCGTCACCCCCGACAAAGACAGCAACATCGCCCACGCTCGCACCGCCATTCGGGATGCTGCATCAAAGGGCGCCCAGCTTGTTCTTTTGCCCGTCAGTCCCTTTTCCTTCTCTTTAGGATCATACATTAGGGAAAGAGTGCCAACTTCTTTTGTTTTGTCTTTTCAGGAAATTTGGAACAGTCCTTATTCCAACGATAGTTTTCCTGTCTACGCTGAGGATATTGACGCTGGTGCTTCTCCTTCCACTGCCATGCTCTCTGAACTCTCTCGTCTCTTTAAAATCACCATAGTTGGTGGTTCCATTCCAGAACGTTCTGGAGGTCGCTTGTACAACACTTGCTGCGTCTTTGGCACCCACGGAAACCTACTAGCCAAGCACCGCAAGGTACCACTCCTCCCAATAACTTGTACATTGAATTTCGTACTTCAACGGAATCTTGATTCATGTTCTGTAATTTCTGGTATATTGGCTTGCTTTCATACAGATACATCTTTTTGATATTGACATCCCTGGGAAGATTACTTTTATTGAATCAAAAACTCTTACTCCTGGGGAGACTCCGACAATTGTGGACACAGGTCTAAACATGTTCTTTGATCCCTCATTCAAACACATGCACTTCAGTTCTATCTGTTTTAGTACTGATATAGTCTTTTGTTCTGCTATCATGTTTGTTGTCATGTAAATGAGAAATGTATGTTTAAAGTTTAAAGTTTCAAGCTGATGCTAATGTTGGCCGGCTGCAGAGGTGTATGGTGACGAAAGGAAATGAAAGTTATTATGGTTGTAGCCTTGTAAGATTGGATAAATCTCTAAAATGATTGACTTCTTATACTTTTCCATGGTTCTTCTTGAACTTAAATTCCAGGGTATCTTATGAACAATTTGAGATTGTATGCCTCTATGAGGGGAAATTTTCCGATCTATCATTGGGTTCATCTACCACCGACTTCAATTAACTTGGGTTAAAGGTGCTGTTGATGTTGATGTTGATGTATATCACTTGTTCAGATTACATGTTTTTATGTATTTCTGGCTTCTTATGTTTGTGCATATATGTGAGTGTGGGATATGAAAGCGAAAACAATCATTAAGAAATTATGACTTTAATACAGAATGAGAGGATAATGTGTGCACTTTTTTAACTAATTATGCTTGTAGTCGAGTTTTACCCATTGAAACTGAAGAAAAAAGAAAGCAACCTTGTAATGTAGGCTTCCCATACAATCGTTCTTTATTTATAAACATGTTTTTTGACTATCATGTCAGAAGAGTGATTTAAATTTTTGCTATTTGTGATTATTTTTTTCTTGCAATGAAAATTCTCTGTCTGGGTAAACAAATTGAAATAATGAGTTGATTCATGCAGAGGTTGGACGCATTGGCATAGGCATCTGTTATGACATTCGATTTCCAGAACTAGCAATGATATATGCTGCTAGAGGTTTGTCTGATTCCAGTAATATGCTTGGAAACAATTAATCTTGCTCTATGTTTGATTTGTTGACTATGATTTGAGTTCTCTGAAGTGTTTTATCCACCCACGTTTGATTTGTTGACTATGATTTGAGTTCTCCGAAGTGTTTTATCCACCCCTCCTAAATGCCATTAGCGTCATAGAATAGAAATTTTGATTTTTTCGGGGGTGGAAGAGAGATTGGTTCACATACATTGGGCAACACTGCCTGTGTATTTCTTATTTCAGGGATATATTAAAAGAAATTTCAAATCCATATTTCTTGGTATAATATTTCATTCCCTTTATTATGCGCTATCTGTCAATTATTTCTCTTTTTTGTATAGGTTGTAATCAGGAAGTTTCACTTGAGATTAATTATCCAGTTGTGTTGATTTGTTTTCAAATTCACACAACTATTATTATAATTATTATTATTATTTCTTTTTCTAAGCTTTGGCAAACTTATGATATCAGTCAGTTTTTGACTTCAGGTGCTCACTTACTCTGCTACCCTGGGGCATTTAACATGACAACTGGACCATTACATTGGGAGTTATTGCAGAGGGCAAGGTAGTAATGGATACAACTTAATGAAACATTTAACAACATGCAACACATGTTGTACTAGTGTTTTGTTTAAATTTTATAATCCTATCTAGTCTTGTAAGTTTCTAGTAACAGCAATATATATTTTATCCCTAAAAACGATATTTGAAATTAGTACTTATTAAATTTTATTCATTTTTAGTCTTTAAAAATTATAAATACTGTGCACTTTTAGTCCCTAGTGACCAGTGAGGAACCAAAGCCACACTATTTTTTGTTAAAGCTAGGACTAATCATGAAAAAAAATTTAAATAGGGACTAAAATCAAATAACATCATGTTTTCAATCTTTGAAAACATATTGAAGACAATAATTTGCATGCCTGTTACTGTCTGGAAACAACCTCCATAAACTGATTTTTTTATGGGTTTGCATTAATTACATCCACTAAATTTGACTGATAGTTTTTCTGAACTATATTTATCATTTTTATCGGAGTTTATTGACAAATATAACCTTGGTTGTAGAAATTACAAGAAACTAGTAATCATACGAAAAGTTAGAATATACATTAAGCCAACCTTCTTTTATTTTAACTTTAATATAATGTTTATGATTGAGCAGTAAATACTAACCAACATTCCATTGCTAATCTGTGTTTTGCTTTTTTACATGCAGGGCTACAGATAATCAGGTAATGCCCCCTTCGAAGTTATGTGGCGTTTAATGCATGTACACTAACATTTTAATTTAAAAGTATGTAAAATTTGAAATCATTTAATCGTTTTTGTTTATTTATTATTTATTTAGTGTAGTTATTGAGGGATGAACCAAATAATAGGCTTGTAACAGTAGCTTTGAATTGATAGATAAGTGCACTGTGAATGAGAAATCAAACCCCCCAACCCCACAAGGAATTTACAGTAGATGTGCGATAAGTTCTTGAAAGCATTTTTGGGGCTGCTGCTATCCAGGATGTAAAACACTGGTAACTATTTAGTGGGCAAATAATTGTAATGGAGGGCAGAATAAATAAGAAGAGAACTGTCCAGTAGACAGTAATTTCTATTAAGAAGGAAGCTGAAATAAGTAGGAAAGGGAGAGAGTTAGTTGGAGAGTCCAGGTCTCTTGAATACCTGAGTTATATTTTCTGTTTTCAGTAATTTTTCATATCCATTTCAGTTTATGTATCCATCCGCTACAGAGCTACAAAGTGGGGTTGATTTGAATAAATTTTCCATTTTTTTCTTCTCATCTCTGATCCAGTTCTATTAGATTGATGAAAGTTGATTGTGTGATCAATCAGTGATTAAAGCAAGGTATGGTTAGGGGTTTCTCTGTATCCGACCAGGCAACCATATTATTAATCATTGTGCGAATTGCAAATTTTTAAACACTGACGAGATTAGTGGATGCTTACGAAAATTCTCTTCTGACAGCTGTATGTGGCTACCTGTTCACCTGCCCGGGATACTGGATCTGGTTATGTGGCTTGGGGCCACTCCACTCTTGTTGGACCAGTAAGTAGATCCTTTATAAACAGCTTTACTCGAGTAGAACCATTTAATATGGGCTGATTATGGAAGTCGATATAATATTTTACGAGTTTTATTAACAAATAGAAAGGGAAATGTCTTTAATTGTCAGTAGTCAGTACTTACTGTGGAATATATCAATGTGGCAGTTTGGAGAAATTCTGGCTACTACAGAACATGAGGAGGCAATCATCATAGCAGAAATTGATTATTCAATATTGGAGCAGAGAAGGTTTTCTTTTATTCGCAAGTTTTGCTTTTGATTGAGCGTCATAATAATCGTATTAATTGCTTTCATAACATTATTCAGGACAAATCTGCCTGTAACTAAGCAAAGGCGAGGTGATCTTTACCAGTTGGTGGATTTTCAGAGGCTGAATTCCCAATGATGGGAGCAGGACTATTGTAATTGAGACATCTGGATCTGGATTATCTTGTATGTGGCATTAGCTTGTCATCTGTGTTATATGGTTATTTGGATGCTGCATTATTGCTAATATGGAACCCGAACCCTGAAGGAAGAAATAAATAAAGGAGTTTGTGCTTTCTCGAATACTTTGTTCTGTTAATTGCTATCGTATCTACTAATATTTATCAATTAAATAATGGTTCTCGATGTAGATATTAGTAGATATATGGGGAATTGGTCTAAGGTTTTAACCTACAGTCTGTTGTGAAGTGCATCTTTGAAAACAACATGCACCAATTCTGAGTAAATCCTGCACCCAAATAGATATGTTTTTGGGGATGTTCTTAAATTAAATCATCCTTTACTTTAACAAAAAAATTGATCAGATTGCTGTGAATATATTCGTGCACAATGCGTCATGCGAGGATGAGCTGGAATGGCCTGGGTAGGCTGAGCAATCAACTATTTGTTACTCTCCATGGATGAAACTTAAGCGATTTTATATCATCCTTTCTATAGTTAACACATCAATATTTTTTTAGTATACAATTGTTCTATATTTTGTATTTGGGTATAATCGTACATTTATCTTAATGTTCTATATTTTGTATTTGTATAGATGCGACAAAGTCTGCGGATAATTTTGCAATGTTCTAATAAAATGTCTGCGGATAATTTTGCAATGTTCTAATAAAATCTCCCAAGCCGTATGCTTTGTAAGAAGTTTGTATAGTTTGGGAAGAGGTTATAATTCTATATTCATCTTTAACATATGTAGTTTTGTATTTTATATTTGTTAGTTCTGTATTTTATTTTAGTAAATTACACATGCACTTCATGTGCTTTGCTTAAATTTCATTCAATACTTCTTCCTTTTTGCATATTACTTTTACCCCTTTCTATTAACGTCGTTAAGTAACTTCAATTGAAATATGTGAGCAGACAAAATTATTTTTACATTTTCATTGCAAAACCCAAATTATCACCTTCCAATTAGTTTCAAAATTTAGGATTCACAATTCATTTCTCTTTACCATTTGCGAGTACTGTTCATCTTCTTTTTGTTGACGAATTCTTCT
This sequence comes from Glycine tomentella, assembly GCA_007407185.1. NCBI lineage: Eukaryota > Viridiplantae > Streptophyta > Magnoliopsida > Fabales > Fabaceae > Glycine > Glycine tomentella. Next base: position 429,940 of record PYAF01003099.1, read on the forward strand.
TCAACGTTCAGGGGTGCGAGTTCCTCTTTCTCTCATGACGTTTACGTTTCATTCCTCTTCACCGTTCACGAGTTCTTTATCGTTCTTGTTCAAGTTCGCGAATTCTCTATTTTTCCTCTTCCCATTCGCGAATTCTCCATTGATCCTCTTCTAGTTCGCGATGTTCATAAGCGTCTTCGTTTGTCTTCTTCTTCGACGTTCACGAGCGCTCTGTTTCTCTTCCTGTTCCACGATTTCTGTTCACGCTAAGATTATGCTTGTAAGTGACCACTAGACCTTGTATATAGGTTACTTTTTAAGATTATTCATTTAATTTTGATTTTTTATTGTTGTCTATTTCTGAATGGGGTTTCAATGGGGACCAGTTTGGGACCACTTATGATTTTTAAAATCATTTATTTATTATTGTTAATTAAAATAGTGTTGATGTTTGGGATCCCAGAAAACACAATGGATGAACTGTAAATCATTTGTTTATTATTGTTGATTAAAATAGTGTTAATGGTTGGGACCATAGAAAACACAATGGATGAACGAGAAATCATTTGTTTATTATTGTTGATTAAAATAATGTTGATGTTTGGGACCACAGGAACACAATGAATGAACTGGAATACACGGAATACATGAGTGTGTGAACAAAAAAGAAACAAGAGTCTTAAAATATTTTCAGGTTGAGAAGAAGAAGATGAAGGTATTTTAGATATAAAATTTTATTAAAAATCATGTGACCAACATGTGTCTAATTTCTGTTAAATTATTAAACGGCGTTTAGGAAGGAGGATGTCTAGGTGTAATGTGAACTAAACAATTAAGGGATTTTTGTAGGGTACAAAAAGGGAGGGGTATCGGATGAAACTTGTTGATTTTAAATTCAATTTTAATTTCATTATGTAGAATTGTATATAAGAAAATTGTTTGAAAATTAAATTAATTAAAATAACAATTTAATTTTAACTGAATTAATCATTTAATGTTCAACTTATTTTTATATCTTTAATTAAGAGTAGTCGTGGGTTTGGTTTGAGAAGAAATTGATACGTGTGGTGATAATTTGGTGGTGGTATATAGTAGACGTCATGATGATAATGAAGATAATATACTTGTAGCAACAAAGCTAGAAGTTTTGTTTTTTTTTTTCTGTGAAAACCACACGGATAGAAATAAGAGAAATTGTAAAAACATAACAGAAGAATTTAAGAGATATTATTTTGGAATGGATTGAAAATTACTTAAAGTAATTATTTTGTAATTTCATAAAATCGATACGAAATTATGGTTGTGATTTATTTTAGAATTTATATAACAATATTTAAGTTTAAGGTCTAATTCTCACACCCTCCAAACCTAAAAATCCATACTCAATTATTCAAACCGTGAAATGTACATTTAGATAATAGTATAAATTTGTTGTCGGCTCAGCCTGAACTTAAATATTGGGTAACTGAATTGGAGGTTGATAACTGACAGTTGTGAATTAATTCAGGAACCATATAGTAGTATTAAATTCATACATGTATAATGTTGATTGAGTTTGAATGTCTGATAACAAGTGGGATCGTCACCGAAGGAATGCCAGAGAGACGCGACCGAAGTGACAAGCACAAAAACGGAGGGACATTAATTTAAAACATGCATGCAGCGCACGTGGGTGCAACGCTACCTGTTAAATTCATCGAAAGAGGAACAGGTTTTGGATTAGTATGAAGACACACTTGCACCTGCGAGATATATATGTCACTACCAGGTAGGTTGGGAGAAAGAGTGCCAAAGAGACGGCATCAGGAATGTGACGATGGTGAATGGTGACATAGCAACCACACACACACACATTCCCAACTGGAAAATTACACGTTTCACAGTAAATTTTATACATAATATTTCGATATATGATCATTTGTTTTGACATATATGACTAACTGGGTCATTAAAAAAGAGTGAGAAAGAGGTGAATGAAAGAAAAAGGAAAAGAAGTTGCGGTTTAAATTTTCTAATTTGATAAAATTAATATTTATCAATAGAAAAATATTTTGGTAAGGTTTGTTTTATGCCTGTTGGTATATATATATATATATATATATATATAAGAGAAAAATAAAATGACTAAAAATAACAAAAAATAGTGAAAAATAAAGTAAAATTTCATATGTATTTAGCTCGCTCAAAATTCTCTGTCATTCAATTTTGTGGAATGAAAAGTTAGCAATACATACGAATTATAAGTGCGTTGATCATCCTGTTGCTATTTTATACACATTTATATACTGCTAAATGGTAACCAATGTCCTATACATATGGAAGGGCGAAAAAAGAATACAAGAATATTTTAATCTATGACTATAAAATTATTATCTTGCAATTTACGCCAGTGTAAATGCCAAAGAAACCGAAAGACTTCCGGATATGACAGAAAGCCTTGCGTTTGAGGAAATTTCAGGAGAGAAATATTTTATCTTTTTGACCCCCTTTATATAAAAATTATATAATATATTTATTTTAAAAATTTAGGCTAAATTATAATTTGATATTTCATCTTATTTTTTAGTTTAATCTTGTAGGTTTAAAAATTTTCACTTTATTAGTCTCTTTATTAGACTAGAATAGTTCTTTCATCATTTTTTCATATTAACAATCCTAATTCTGGTTGACGTGATAAATATTTATTTAACATGTTACCTCGTTTATTATATCTTAGTAAGTTAGTTAAATTATTATAATAAATTAATAGAAGAATTAGCTTGATATAACTAAAACAAAAATAGTTTAATATATTAAAATTAAAAAAAAATTAAAAAATCAAACTGAAATAAAAAAGTGAGAAACTAAAATTATTTTATAGGGAAGGATATATTTCTATTAATTTTTTTCCATTAAGGTCTAGGACTCCTTGCACTTGATTTTGAACAGGCACCATGGGCCTCTGTGGTTGTTGAAGCACGTGTGTACCACTCGGCTTTGACACTGGAAATGTTAGAGAATCGGTTTCGATGCCATGCCCTGACACGTGCTACACTGCTCAGTCAGAAGCATGCTGTGGGTTCAGGTCTTTGTGTTCAAATCAATCTTAGTAGTTAGTATTCATCATCTTGATATCCTGAAAAATAAATTACACTAATATGTTCTAAAGTTTCGTAAAATTATACTATGCACATCCCGTATTTATACACTTTTATACTAATTTCTTTAAATTATTTAAAAATATATACTAACACTTTTAATTATTTAAAGTTATACATTAAATTCCCTTAATTATTTGAAACATATTACATCAGGATTCCTTGAAAGAAAAGTTCGTCCAAATATTAAAAAAATACAAGAGATTTGTGTAATTTTATAAAACTTTAGAGAAAATTATACAATTTACTCTAAAAGAAGAAATATTATAAATTATACTAAAATCGCTTTGAAACGATTAGAATGTATTAATTAGATAATTTAATTCCTTAATTGTAACATTTGCAAAAATTATTTTAAAATATTCTATTTAATTAACTTGTATTTAAAATTTAAAAATTAATTACTTTCAAAGAATATTTATTTTAAAATATTAGGAAAAATTAATAGTATTTTTATTTTAGTAATTAGTTTGAATTTTCTATTGTGTGCCAATAAACATATGGTGCAAAAGTATCAATACCAAATCGAATGTTTTAAAATAATTAAAATATAATAGTAAAAAATATAGTATTTTTATATAATAAATATTTTTCAAATAAAAAATATATTAATTTCTTTAAGATATTCACAAATATATACTTCTTCCATCTCAAAAAATGTCCAAGACACTAAATGTCATGTTAATTTTTTAATATAATATTATTTTTCACCAGTATCCCTAATAAGTATCATACATGTAGGGAAGAAATAATGATCACAATCCATCATTATGATGAAGACCACATCTCAAAAATGCTCAAAACACTCTCAAGGCTCTCAAAAATGAAATTTGGATATGAATTTTGAAAATAAAAAAATTACAAATGCCAAAATCTTATTTATGGACTCCTAAATATAATTATTTGAATTAGGCACATTACATGCGTGGTCAAATTCACCACAATTGTGGTCATAATTATGATGTTGAAGCTTTGAGATGTTTTGGATATATCACGATTCATTTGAGATGACCATGGTTGTGGTAAAGTTTACCACGATTGATATCGAAAGTTGAAGGCGTCGAAGGATTGTCAATTATTCACGATCCTTATGAATTTACCACAGTCATTGTCAACAGTTATATGTTGAGGCCTAGGGACATTGTAATTTGGTCATGACCCTCCTCATAAATTTGACCTTGGCCCTACTAAAACTGATCATGGTCGTGATCAATGTACCACAATCATTATCAAGTAAATGTAATATCAGATATGTATTAAATTGTTCATTTTCTAATTTTTTTCACTTGATATTATACTTTTGTAAGGTAAGATTAGTGTCTTAACGCGAGTTCTACCAAGAAAATAAATGAAAATAGTACCAAAACTCATAAAAAATATCACTCCAATTTTAATTTATCAACGAACAACATTAATTTTCATTTTTTTGACTTATTTTAGTTATGCCAAAATAAATGCAAGCATTAGTTTTGTTTGCATGACGCACTCATTCAACCAATTTGACTCATCAAAAATAAATATTAAAGAAATTTAAAAAATAAAAATTCAAAGAGAATTTTGACAATATCAAAATGACTATTTTTGTTTGTGTGAATCCCTCAATCAAAAGGATTAATCCCCTAAGGTACTGAAATTCATTTAAGGAGTTATATTGTATTAGAATCTAAAAAGACTATTTTAACATAAAAAAATCTTGTGAATTTTAAAGATTATGTGAAAATATTATGACTTATCAGATTTTTTCACAAAACTTTTATGATAGTTTAGATTTTAGTGTATTTATATCATAAAAATTTAAAGGATTTGAAAATAATTTATAAATTTATAAGATTTGAAAGGATTTAGTGAATTTTTAAAAACACATTCAAAATTACAAGAGCTAGTAAAAAAATAGTAAGAAATAATGAGGTTTGCATAAAAAAAATCAATATATTTTTTTAATCTTTTAATAGCTAAATTGACTTTAACTTTATGTTCTCCTATACGAATCCTTCTTGCATATTATTTCTCATTCTCACTTTTGGATTTGATCAATACATTTAAAATCATACTTTGGTTTTCTATTTTTTAAATTACTATAATTATTTCATGATAGATTCAATGACATGTTTAAATGGGATAGAAGATAGTGGTGAGGGTGGAAAAAATTGTACGAGGTGTGTGAATAACGAAATTAGGGTGACATTCACAAATATTGCGTTGAGTAGATGATGAACATAATTAGTATAAGAAAAATATGATTAGTCTTAGCACATAGGACAAATATTAATTTAGAAAATAAACAAAAAAGTGCAAATGAGAGGAGTATATTTGACATTTTTTATTTCAAAAGAATAGAAGAAACATATATGACATACACATCTTGAAGAATATTAAAGAAAAAAGATGGTATGTGTGATGAGAAAAAAAAAAAGCTCTGATAATCAATAGAAAAAAAAAAGAAGTCTAGCAAAAAGTCATCCAATACATCCTTCTTAAAAAATAATACATCAAAATTTATATATTTTTTAATACCAAAAAACTTTTTATAAATTATAAAAAATCCTAATTAAATACCACCAAATTTTATTGTCGTCATTAAAAAATCTTAATTAAATATCACAAAACTTATTTATACCATTTAAAAGTTATAATTAAATATTACAAGACTTTTTTATATAAAAGAATCTTTTAAAATCCTTTAAAATCTTAATCTAATACACCTCTTTTAATAAAAAATTAAATTCTCTCAAATTCCTAACAGATACTTTTTATATACATTAAATAAATTAAATTCATGATTATATATTTAAAAAAAAAAGGTTATCTTACAATAATATCTAATTATATTTATATCAAAATGGATATTTGTAAGTAGTGAAGCATGACTAATAAATGAGTGGCCTGACATTCGCTAGCTTAAAAGGCTTCGTGATTGTCGCCAAAATTAACGAACCCAAAACACAACTTCGTTTACAAGCTTGCAAAGCTTGCAAACGTACAGATACCGGATTGGAAAACAAATAATTGAAGCTGTGGGTCTAAATTCCAGTGTTGAGAAACAACAATGTTTTCCTTTTTCCCACACGAATTCTTTCATAGTTTAATAATCAAACGCTTTATTTAAAATTTCTTCCTGCTATTAAATTCGTCAATATCCTCTTATACTAACACCACACCATAATATATAGCTAGAATTATTCGGATAATATCTTGGGCACTGTCCCTGCCAACCATTGAATCCTCTTAACATCGATCAGACGCTGAATTGAATTTTAAGTACATAATTAAGATCACTGTCTTATATATAGTTGTTGAAATCCAGCTTTACCTTGCCTTGTTACTACTTATCATGCTCGACGAAGCCGAATTAAGAGACCAAATGAAACACCTACATTTCTGTCTGATATAACCTTTTTTCTTTATCTCCAAGACAGTGTGCACAAAGGGTGTGGGTCATGTATGTTATAGTTAATGTCTTGAGTCAACAAAACATGAAGGAAACCAAATATGGGAAGACACATGTGATCATGACAAGTTCTATGGAGGAACATCCTTGGTTCCCATGCATGCAGCTGGTGGAATATATATGGTTTTATACATCTTTTTCAGTGTAATAATCATAGTGTTTTGCTTTCCATATCTAAATTAATTGGCATATATATCAATAAGTATAGTGCCTTATCAAATTAATCTAGTGGCATATTGTGGCAACAAGTGCTATCCATGACAGAGAGATGGAAATGGACAAATTAATGGTGTTCGCAGTTACGTATAATTTGATCACAATCACTAGCATCATTTGATTGCTATGGATTTTTCAGTTGAATCGTTTTAATTACTTCACACACACACAAGCACATCATCGATGGTTATTTTTCCAGAGTATTTACCTTAGGTTTTCTATGGCCTTCTAGCTAGTTTGAGTAAGAATTAATCGAGTTTTAAGCGGACCATAATAAGTACAATTTTTTTAACATAAGCAATTTACATCCGTTATAGTAAATTCAATGTAGTATGTAAAGCCACGAACCCACGATGGCACAAACATTTTAGATCAATTGTATAACAATTTACTACATTTCTGTAAAATATAAATTAAAAAAAAAAAATCTCTTACTACATGATTTTTTTTCATTCAACCATGCCATTGGTGTAAATGAAATCATCCTTCCAATCATGCATTTTTTTATTCACAAACTCAAAGTCGAAATTTCAAGAAGACTGAATTCAATTTCACTATGATTAACTACATGACAATTTCATACTACATGAATTTATAGTCAATAACAATTATTTTTTAATTTATTTTTTCATCTTTTAACTATTCTTCAAGTCATGTCCACCGTTACATTGATCACAACCAACATTAATTGATCATGGTTGATACTAATGAACTTTTTTTTGGTAAAAATATAAAAACTTTTTGACATGAATATTAATCTGCATGAACGGAACCGGGAATGTGTTAAAAGAGGGTTAAATATTTAAATTCTAATAAATAATAGGTTCTTAGAAAAATTATAATTAATTTTATGGATAAAATTATAAATATGATCTATTACTAGAAAAATTAAGTAAATATCACTAAAAACATATGTTTCATATATATATATATATATATATATATATATATATTTCTTCATTAATTATTATTATATATATATAGAAAACACCCTAAGGAAGGAGGCAAGACTCCTTAGATCCGTCTCTATTAGTGAGATTGATGTTAGTTTCCTAGCTTTATAAAAAATAGTTATTCCTTAAGTCTCCCTTAACCACTCCGAACCCATTCTTGCAAGTTTGAATCAAGCAATTGCTAGCAATAGCATGGTGGACATTCTTGAATCATTGTAAGATCACTGTAAGAGTGTGCATTTTCAAATAGAGACTAAAATTTTAAAAATAAATAGTTGAATTTTATAAGGACCAATATATATATATATATATATATATATATATATATATATATATTCAACTCTTAATTTTATTATAATATTATTTCTTGAATCGTTAAAAAAATTAAAAACAATCTAATCTACTGTAAATTTATGTTTTTTATTCTCGATCTAGAACATTTCTAAGAATTATTTATTTCTCATTAATTTATTTGAATTTTTAGTTTTTACTACATTTAATATATAATATTATTTTTCACTTGTATAATTTTGTACTCTTTGCAAATACTAAATGTTAAACGTGATGTTAATTTAAATTTGATTTTATTTTGAATCTTAACACACTTACTATAATGAAGATATAC
>PYAF01003099.1:438397-460112 GCA_007407185.1 Glycine tomentella
AAATTATTATTATTTCAAATACCTCTAATTTGAAATTAGTTTTAAAATTCAAATTTTTTATTTTTAACACCAACCCAATAAACATAATTATGTGTCTTGTTTCAAATATTATTATGACCATAATTTCTCATTAATTTTAAAGTCATGTCTCTTTAATTTATTCTTATATAGTAAAATAAAATGTACATTGTTAATAATAAGAATATTTGATATTTTTAAAAAAATTATATGTATAATTTTTAGTTAAATTAAACAATATCCATACAATGCATAGAAAATTTGCTAGTTTGTTTAAATTTGATTTGAATTCTATTAATATTTTTAATTTTTTATATAATCTTTAATATAAAGATGCATCAAAATATGTAATTTAATATTAAAAGAGATTTAAATTTGAATCAATTGATCAAAAGATAGTAAATGTTAGTTTAAACAAATTATTAGGATCTAAGAAGGATGATTTAATTGAATTGATTGAATAAAATATATGAATGTTATAAAGTTACTACTAACTAATAATCACTCCGAAATGGGCATAAGTCAGGAGCTTGTGTGGACTTTTTGGCGCTCTAATATTTTCAGCTAACTTTTGTGGTTAGCAATACCTAAATATGGAAGTATCAATCTATCACAACGCTGTTGAAAGTTGGCTCAATACTGGTGAAGAATGGATAAATGCCAAGTTGAACAATTTTAACAAGGAAATTATTTAATAAAATGCGGACAGTTTAAAATTTTCATTATTATTATCATTATTATTTAAATTTTTAATTCAGCTTGAATTGTACTACTTTTTAAATTTCAATTTGAAACTCAATTTACTATACTCATTTTTTTAACAATATTAGTGGGGTGTGAAATTGAGTATTTACTATCTTTATTAATGATTAATCTTCAATAAAATTTGAACAATTTTAATTATTTTTTTATTCACAAGACTCAAATTTAAAATTTTACTTAAGAAAATCAAAATCAGTATTATTCATACAAAGATTTATTGGTCAAATTTTTTATTTTCAAAATATAATTCTAAAATTTCCCGATTTATTTATTTGATTTGGGTTTTCATATCCCGTTTTTAATTTAAACATCTATAGTTTTTGGTATGCGTGAGTACAATTTGGCAATTGGCTTAAATATGTGTCGCTCTTGGAATCCAATTTGGTTTGGCGTGTTGAAAAGGCACTGATAGAGGTAGCCGTTACTCACAATTAAACCCAGCGCTCCATTGCAGGGTTGAACAGGCCATTAGGCTCCTTGATTAAAAACACCAATGTTACAGGCTCCCTCCCCTCTCTGTAAATTTCTTGCTCTTAAAAGACCCTTCATTCCCCATCATTAAACCCTATCTTTGTCTCATCCATTTCTTTCTCTTTTTACTTTTTCCCTGTCATTTTCATTTTTTTTAGGAACACGAGCTTTCATTTTTATGGTTTTCAAATTCAAAGAAGGTAGTAAATGGTAAATAAATGTTAGTCATACGAGGAAAGAAATATTATAATTATTGAATGACATCTAGTTTTTTATTTTATAAAAAAAAAAACGTTTGAATACGACATTTAGCAAATTTTTAGAAAATTAACTATTTCACCCCTTTTTTTTCGCAAAATCACCGATAAATAGTTGTAAAATTTGACAATTTGTAGTTGTAGTTCTAAAGTATTGACTATATAAGTATATATAACCTTGAAAGAAATAATAATTACTATTAGCATAAGCAAAACGGATTCCATAATCCCCAATCAAGGAAATTAACTGAATGAGCTAGCTGTAAATTTTACTAATTTGTAAATCCTTTTTTTGTCGGATAGCCTTGGATCGTAAAAGCAAAACATTTTTTCTTAATAACACCAATTTCAAATAAATCCAAGTATCAAAACGAAGTATCCAAAAAAAAAAAAAAAAAAAAAAAAAAAAAAAAAAAAAAAAAAAAAAAAAAAAAAAAAAAAAAAAAAAAAAAAAAAAAAAAAAAAAAAAAAAAACAAGTCTAAAACAAAGTATCCGATATTACTCCTGTTTTGGTTGGATATTGTCCCAAAATTGACCCATTGGGTAATTTGTTTCTCAAATCAACAAAATACATGTGCCATGTTTGCTTAATTTTATCCATTGGGCGGCTAATAGCTCCTATGCTTGAGACATTTTAAAAGAAAGATTATGCTAAGCGTGTGTTAATGATACTGATTTTTTTCAATTGCTTTATCATATTAAATATTTGTAATTTTTTAATTTTTATACGTTTAATATAATTAATAATGTCTTAAAAAATATATATAATAAATAATAAATATTTTATTGTATTGATTATTTTTATTTTTATTTTCTTAATCAATATTGTAAATCAAGAGTTAAGACACTCGTTAATATTTAAAATGATAATTTATCTTTTTTTTTTTCTTTTCAAAACATGATAATTTATCTTCAGTCACCAATTCTCTACCAATCATTATAATTAATCTACGTTATATACCAACTATAACAAACCAACCTTCTTATATAAAAACGACCAAACCAACCTAGATGCATATCCATCCCTTCTGTACTATAGTCCAAAATATAAATGTGGCAACAAAGGGCATAATTTAATGAAAATATTGAGTCCCACCTAGAGGAAGACAGGACAATTATTTAAGTTTAAGACAATACGATCATTCATTGTGCATTGAAGAAGTTAAAACAAAAAGAATGTTTAAAAAAATTATTATACAAAATTTATTTTATATTTATTTTAGAGTATTTGATAGAATATATATATATATAACCTAAATTTACATTTTTAAAATATTTAAGTAATCGTATTAATCGCTTAAAAATTTAAAATGTCACCAAATTAGTCTTCGATCTAAACATTTTATTACTGTCTTAGTCTCTTAGAGATTTACTTTGTTACCAAATCAATCACTTAATAATAAAAAACCCTAAAGGAGTGACAAAAATATTAAAAAAACTAATTGAGGCTATTCATTTGAAAAATTTAAATAATAGCAAAAATATTTAAAATAAATCATTTGATAATAAATTTTTTAAAAATGTAATAACGCACGTAATTTAAAATATAAAATTAATGGTTTATTCTTTCTCCGTATATGTAAGGGAGGAAAATGGGATGTTGATCAAGCCTCATTTTATAGGCTTAACTCGGAAGGGTCTCTTAATGAAGTCCCTAAATAGCTCTCTATTTGAGTCCACAAATGGTGATGAAAAATAAAAATATAAAATGGAGTAGAAAGTATATTTTAGGATCCAAATTTTACTTTCTATTGTATTGTACGTATCCAATTCTTAATTGCTAATTTCTACATAACCTTTTTATATCTGAGCACATAGCACGTTGTTACCTAACAAGAATCAATTATTGCCTGCCAGCTCAATTGTAATTTGAAGCCAACAATTAATCACACCCGTTTTGCTTTTAAATTTATCCACCACATTTAAGCATATATTTTTCATTTTTTGCCGTGTATTTTTAAATAAAAACCTTGTACACCATACCGAATTAAGAAATTATAAAATTAAAGTCACCCTGACTAGTTGAATGAAATAATATTCCAGAGCGCCCAATCCGTGGAATGGAATTTAATAACCGAACCATATTTGTCTACACTTAAAATTTCTCCACCCTCTAAAGAATAAAAAGGAAAAGCTTCACCCACGGGCTAAAACTGGTAGGTAAAGGTGATTATCAAAATTCTAAATTCCCTAATACTATATCTGAACTTAAATTGTATAAGTAAAATTACTTAACTTTAAATTAATTAAGAAAGTTGATAATACTGGCAGCAATGGATCCAAAAATATTTTATAATAGGAGAAAAAGTACTAATTTATAATATTTTCAAAGAAAAATTATTCATTTTAAATCTTTACAAAATAAATAATCTTATGATAAAAAATTTTAATATATTTAAGCTTATAGAAATTACAATTGAGTCAGTGTGTTTGTTTAAAAGATAAAGTTAGTACAAATTTATTATCTCTTTTATCTCTTAATTTTTTTTATATTTATTTATAAAATAGTTTCATGTTATGGGAACAATATTTTTTTTATGGGGATAATTATTTTTATTAAATATATTTAAATAAAAAACCTTAGGGAAAACAATTATCCCCATAGAGCTTAAGGTGAATCCGTCCTGACTAGTATTATTTAATTATATGATCACATTTAAAAAGTAAACATTTATTCTAAAAACACAATATCCTCTTACACAGTTACATAGGAACTTGATTTATCAAGAATAAAAAGAAGTTCTTGAGACATAGAATCAAAATTAATTAAAATATATTTTTAAAATAGGATCAAAATAATTAAAATCATTACTATCTGTATCAAAATAATACCTCGCTCCAATTACTCCAAAATATTTTCCCATTTTGACGCGTGGGCCCTTTCAGTGAGAGCTTTGACGGGCGTAACGAAACTACAAAATCCTTGACCGCACCCTGCATTTTCCAAAACTTGATCAACGGCTACAAATTCGAATTTGCAGTTGATCAAAGCAGAAAATGGAGGGACAAATGGGGAAAAATAACGGTGGCGCCGAGGGGAAGTTGGATGGAGACGCACGCGCGTGACGACACCTTTATAAAGTCCCTCACACTGTTCCCTTCTCCTTCATTCCAAAGCGTGTCATTCTCTGCTCTCATTACTCTTTTTCTTTTTCTCTTTTTCTTTCTCTGGACAAGGAATCAATTACCCTGTTCACGTTTGTTTTCTCACTACCACAAACACAAAGCCTACAAACCAAGCAAATCATCTACCTCTTCTTCAATCATGCCCCTGTCATAACACAACAACATATTAGACAACCTAGCTTCCATGGCAGCTTTATAACCTTCTTCTATTTCTCACACACCTAGAACAAACCCCTACCCCACCAAACAACACTTTATTATTCCCCTGTTCCTCACCCTCCTATCTCTCATCATTCGCTTTCACCCGTGCTGTTCCAATTTTATTACACAACCAACATGTACACAACAAAGAGAGAACAACATAGGTTCAGGTTCCAAAACGACGCTAAAACCCCCTCCTTCTCTTCCACTCTACTCGATAAAATCTACCGTTCCATCGACGAGAGCAACGACATGAAGCTCTACAACGAAACGATGGGGAAGAAACAGAGCAGAGTCGTCGTCCAAGAAGAAGAGATAACAGCTGCCAGCATTCGCCGCGCTTGTTTGCTTGAAAAATGGAATCGAAGCGAAAAGGTTGGAACTCAATGGAAAACACAAACGGAGGGAAAAACGCGTTGGCATCATCATCGTCATCACGAACATGACCAGGAGGTTATGTTCTTCAGTTCAACTTCGAGTTCCTCGGACTCTAGTGGTTTGTTGTCCTCCTCTGACACGGAATCACTGTACGGACTGAGGTCGAAATCGCGAGTTTCGTGTTTCGCGGCGTCGAGGCCGAAGCCAGTGATGACGTCAGCGAGCAATGAGGAGGGTCTAATAAAGTCAAAATCGAGGGCGTTAAAGATTTACAACAATCTGAAGAAGGTGAAGCAACCCATCTCACCAGGGGGTAAGTTAAGTAATTTTCTTAACTCTCTGTTCGCGACAGGGGGCAGCGTTAAGAAAACCAAAACCTACGACGACACGAAAGCTCCCAAGTCGGGACAAGACTCCACGTGTTCCTCCGCTTCCTCGTTCTCGCGGTCTTGTTTGAGCAAGGCTACACCTTCACCCTCTAAAAACAAGTTGCGAGATGGGGTTAAGCGAACGGTGCGTTTTTACCCCGTGAGTGTGATCCTGAACGAGGATTCTCGACCGTGTGGGCATAAGTGTTTGTATGAAGAGGACACGCGCCTAATGGCGTGGAAAATCGGGCGCAAGAAGAATGAAGATGAAGAATTAAGGCTCGTGGATAACAGTAGGCGCGCGGAGGAGGCTGCTAGAGAGTTCTTGAAAGATTACCATCGAAGCCAGAAGAAGAGAGATTTGATTAATTTGGATGATAATGATGATGATGATGATGATGCAGCGAGTTGTTCAAGTTCGGATCTGTTCGAGCTTGATCACCTAGCGGTGATGGGAAATAATAGGTATCGTGAGGAGCTTCCCGTTTACGAGACTACTTATGTTAGTACTAATCGCGCCATTGCTAATGGCCTCATATAATGTACTAGTAGTTCTGTTCATTACAAGCCTATGAGAATAAATTACATGCAGATTATATATTACTATAATCATTTTGTTTCATCTTGATAACTGTTTTTTCTATGCAAGATAGCGAGACGAATTAAGGCAGCGTTTTTTCTAGACAAAAATGTACTAGTTTTAATTAGAAAGCAATATGATATTTATAAATTTAATAATGGTTTTTCTTCTTAACTATGGATTATAAGTAAATGGTTTGACTCGGATTCCAAATATGAATTAGAAACCCAATCATTAGTACAAATTAGAAATCGTGATTCTCTCATTATAAAAATAATAAATAAATCGTGAATTGTTTGAGATGATTGTGGGCATATATTGTGAATTAGAAACCAAATGAGTCGTTTTCTACTTTGTTTTGTCATTGTTTGAGCAAGACAAAAATGTGCCAGTTTTAATTAGAAAGCAATATAATACTAGTAGTAGTATATTGATAAATTTAATAATGGTTATTCCACTTAATTATGGATTATAAAATTAAGTAAATGGTTTGATTCGGATACCAAGTATGAATTAGAATTCCAATTAGTACGAATTAGAAACCGTGATTTGCTTGAGATCGATGATTGTGAGTATTGCGAATTAGAAACCAAACTAGTCGTTTTCTACTTTGTTTTGCCATTTGTGAGTATCTGGATGAAATTCCAAACGTAAACATTGTAACTTTTTCTGGTTAGTAATTGCATTGGTGCTTAATTTTGTGGCGGTGTGAACGGAGCTAGGCTCAGGCACATCCAGTGTTAGATACAGTGACTTTTTTCCTTTGTGTAAGTACGTATCTAGGAATGCGTGCGTGTGGCTGGCTGAACGTATATGTCAGAGAATGTTTTTGAGTGAACGAGAATATGATAAAAAAGCACAGTAGCTGCGTGATTTATAAAAGCGAGTAGGGTTCAAAAGAAAAGGGGAGAGAGGTTGGGATGTGTTAATATTTCTCGATCATGATCAAACATTCACACATAGATACTGACAGAGTAGGTAGATAAAGGAGGGGTGATCAAAGAAGAAAATTAATACTAAAAAAGAGGAAGAGGAAAACGAAAGATTCGAGATCGTAGTCACAAGCAAAACGAGGGGTGTGATGGTAAAGGGAAAGGCGGATCTTCACCCATGGGAATAGAGAAAGTGAATACTAAAGCTTATGCTTTCTCAATTTTCTTTCTTCCATCCTCTCTGGAATTCGTATTTTGTATTGGCCCCCGTTACTTGCAGGTTCCGCTACCATTCAAAAATACTACAAATGACAACAGCACCATTTTTTATTCTTTTAAAATTTTAGATGTTGTACTTTAATGGGGTCTTATAGGTTGGTTGATTGTTGCTAGTTGTTGTTTGATGGTGGGAAAAAAAAAAAAGGTTATGATAGGAGGGGGCAATCGATGATGTTGAGTGATGAGGGAAAGAGTGCAGTTAGTTTTGTCCTTTGTTTTGAGCACTTGTTGGTACATAGTACAATGCAAACTATGCTTAGAATGATCGTGTTGAAAGCAAATCCAAGTCACTGATGCGCGGTAAAGTAAGCAATTATTGTGGTGGGGTGTTAACTTAAGATGCTGATTGCTGATTATTCACAGCCACACAGAACAGGACACTGGTCAATAGTCAAACATCTTGGTTCCTTGTACTCAACAAGCAACAATTTTTTTTCGTTATACTTTTTATAAATTTGTTTATTTTATTATAAGATTCTTTTTTTAATTTTGAGATGTATCGATTTTTTTATATATTCTTTTTTAAAATATTAATGAGAATAAATTAAGAGGATAAAATCATAAGAAAATAATAATACAAATCATTTCATTGATAAATTTAATATAACGAATTAAATTATTATTTTTAAAATGTGAATTAATTTAAAAAATCTTATAATTTGTGACGAAAGAAATTTCATTTTCTATTTTTACATTTTACTGTTCTTATATGGTTTTTGGTATATAGTGATAACTTGACTGCTATTACTTTTAATTTGACATTTTTTTCTTTTCTTTAAAAAAATTTACGATTAAAAAAACAACCATACATTTTAGGAGTCACTTTAAAGATACAACTTACAAAATTGATTAAAATAATAAATACTATATATTGACAATACACTTCTTTTATTTATATATATATATATATATATATATATAAAGACAACACATTGTATATCATCAAATCACAAATTATTACATATAATAAATTTATTAAATTTAATAATAATTACTTTAAAGATTATCTTAATTACAGAAATTAAATTCTAATCAAAATGGATCTCATTATGAAATACATATTTTTATTTTATAACTTAATCTAAATAGTTTTCCAGATGAAACTCGTAAATTAATTTACATTTCTTACTTTTAGTTTTTTTTTCCACTGTTATTAAAACATAAATATTAATTATGTGATCGTTAAATCCTTTTATATAGGAATATTTTGAAATTTTTATTTGCCTTTTTTTATAAAATTCTTTTGAAATGATCTCTTGCATTATTTTTTTTCTTAGCCAATAATATTTTTTGAATGGCAATGTTTTAGTCAATCTCTTTCTCTCTCCTTGAGGATGGGGAAAGATAACTAGCTACACATTCATTATTTAGGTGAAACGCAATTTAGTAAAAAGAGTGAGACGAGGTCTCTTAATGATTTTAAGGGTTTATTTAAATTATAAAAATAATCTTGTAATTTTTATTTATGATTATTTATGTGTAATAGTTAAGCTACACTTTTAGGATTTTTTTTTTCTACAAATATAAGTCGCAAATTATTAAAGTATTTTACCAAAAATTAAATGAGAGAATATTAACAGTTTAGAATAGTTTAACAAACTTAAAATAGAACATAAAATTATAGGTAGAGATAGTTAAAATAAATTTACTTAATCAATATTTCATTTCACCTACACACTTTGTGTGTGTCCTAGCTAAAATAAATTAATAAGAGTCCTAAAGACCCATGTGCATAGCAATTCTCAAGTTAGAAGCGTTGGATCATGATCGATTATGAAAATTTAATTCTAAATAGAAATTATATGTATATAATTTTTTTAACAATAAAATATACAATAGAAGGGGAAATAAAAAGATAAAGGACAAAAATGTGTGATAAAATAATATGATGGAGAGAAAAATCTTATAAGAAACTAAACACAGTTTTAAATAAACAATACTATTACTCTATTTTAAATTATTCACAACCATTGGAAAGCGAACCACTGTAATGTAGGGTTGATTGTTAGTTAGTAGACCTAATAATCGCCTACTCAAATAAAGCATATAATTAAGATTACTACGTTACGAGCATGCATATGGTTGCAAAATGTAGGAAGACCCACATAAAAAGAATCTCTCCCTTAGTCAAAATATCAACATGATCACATATCATTTAGAAACTAATATTTACCTGTTGTGCAATTAACGGATGGTGGATGTATGACTAAATCATTCAGGAATTGCTGGTAGGGAAGTGCTTACGTAATTTTTAATGCACTATTTTACGGGTTTGAATTTAAAATTAGAGCAAAAATAGTAGGGAAAAGCTTTAAAAACTCTATCGGAGGATTTAAAAAATGAGTAGGGACAGTTCCTATTGTTTTTGCTGGTTAAGGATTCCGTACAGTGGTGAGTTGGACAAGTAGCCGAGCAATGACGAGAGGAATAAATATTTGCTGGTTCGTCCAAAAAAGACTAAATGTTTTTTTTTAATGAAAAAGGATAATGATTATCGCATATTTTTCTTTTTTTACCATCTTCCTTTTCTTTCTTTTTTTATAATATTTTTTTATTTTTTATTTATCGTTCTTTTCTCTTTTCACCGTCTACACCTAAAAATGATGTATTAAGTCATCATTATCCAAAGAAAAATATACCCGTTTGAGTTTGCATATACTGAAGAGTATACTATTATATTATCATTAAATAATTATGCAGAAACTACTATTCAGCACGGCGATCCACATGATGTTATTTTACGGCATGAGTATCCTTTTTGAATTAAATTGTCGTTGTGGGTATCTAGATTGAGCCAGTTGTTACTTGTTACGCTAAAATACTTAGCTATATTCATAATTATATTCCCTTCCCTCGTACTCATGAATCCCTATATCCACATATTTTATATGTAGCCCTTCGGTTAGAGCTTGGACTATCTAAGCAAACTTATTCCGTATATATTCCAGGCTGTGAAATTGGAAGATAAAAGAATAATAATGGTGATAGAAACAAGGCTAAGAAAAGAGTAAGAACTCTTGTGGGCCTTTCTAAAGTGGGAGCTTGACTTAAGTAAGGTTCTTGCTATTTTTGCTACCAACTTTCCAAGTACACTCCCATAAGCCCCTTTCTACCTCCCAATTACCCATTATATACTTTTCCCTTAAAGATGTACATCCTTTTGCTTTCTGGAAATTTATTTCTGGAATAAGTATATACTTTTCAACAAAATATCAATTAGGAATTAAGATCGTTGATGAGAAATACAAAAAAAAATCATTGACTAGATAAATGCTTATCTTATACCCATTTATGTTAGTGTTATTTTGATCATATATATTATACAAATTAATTGTAAATCAAAGCTTTTGGCGATGGTTTTTTCCCTTAAGTGCATTCATTCATTTTTTAATCCAAATCTACGTTAACAATTCAGGCCTCAACCCTCAATGACTCTTAAGTACTTTGATTGAGGTACGATTTGTTATTATCATAAATGTCTTTCTGGAATAACATATATCATTCTGGAAGTGTATCTCTGAAACTATAAATTATAGTTTCGAAGATATATTTATAGAATAGGAATATTTAATTTCAAAAATAAATATTTGGAAAGCATAAGGGATGTACATCTTTAAGGAAGAAGGGTATAATGGGTAGTTGGGAGGTAGAAAGGGGGGTAGAGGTGTGCTTAGAAAAATAGGCGACTAATAGACACAGGGCTGACCCAATGCATAATTATCCATAGGCCCATTTCTTCTCATCCCTTCTATTTTTCTAAGTTCGCATCAACTTTCTTTTCTACAAGTTTTTATTGTATACTCTATCCAAAGAAAACTTGTATCTGGAATAGATATACAATGAATATAAGTTTACTGAAATAATTCTTGAAATAATAAAATTATATAAAGTATTAAATATCTGTCAATTTAATCTCTATATTGATATAGTTTACTAAGGTCTATAATTTCTAATACTTGAATGATTATTTATATAATTTATGTATTTTATGAACTATTTAGGGGAAAGTGTGATACTTTAAGATAAAATGATGGTTTATTATCTGATCTTCTAATAGCATTAATTATATAATATAATAAATAAAAATATCAAAGAGTCTAACTCAGTTGATTGAGATGTGTGAACTATATAAATTCTTACAGTGTAAATTCCTATAAATAAAATAATATAATAAACATAATAAAGATTCAACAACAATTAGTTACACTATATAGTCATTACATGCATCACGTACGTGATACGTCGATCTTTTATATACAGAATACTAGTTTTTTTTGTTTCTTTTTCTGAAAGCTTAACAGCGATCGAACACCATCAAGAAATCTAACTCCTACATCCTAGGAAGATATTTGTTGATGCTGCTTCTAAGATGTTTGTTTTCAAAAAAATTGAATTAATCGCCTGGGTGTGAAACAAAAAAATTGATTATGATAATGATTTAATCAATCTTTGGTTTATGTTATACCTATGTTCTTGGTTTTGAAGTACGCAAGTAAACTCCGCCAAATTCTTACCCCGCACAAGCCGTTTTGCGAAGGTCGAAATTTATAGGCAACATTTCATGTCCATAATATGGACAAACAAAACATTTGGCCAGCCGGGAAATCTGTCCCATTCTTCAACTATATACTATTGTAAAAAGCTATCTCAATTTGATATGAATAATGATTGGTTGGAAATATATGATAACTGTGGGAAAAAATTATTATTTTTTACCACCCATATTATGCGAGCAACGTTAGAAATCCTGGACACAAACTCTCTCTCTCTCTCTCTCTAAAAGTCACATTAAATTTATCTAAGTAATAATATATTTTTTTGGATATTATATAAAATTAGCTTCTTCCAAATTAAAATTGTGTTATTTTTTGTAAATTAATTTTAATTTGTTATACTAAATAGCTTTATTATTGTGTGAAAGTAACCGAAGGCAAGGTTCATGACAAAGTCAGTCAAGATTGTCGTGTGCACTTGGCCTTCATGAGTTAACAACGAAAGTTCTTGATTATGACTAAAGAGCTCTTTAAGACCACATCGTTGACTGTTCCCCTCCTGCAGAAATTGAACGCAACATTTGGAAGAAGAGACATAGAAAGCTACGTACATTAAACCGACATGAATCTGCGTGAGAGCCCTCGTACTCAACAGAACCTTTCTCGGCAATCATCGAAGTCAAATAGAGGGGTGAAGCAAGAGGCAGCTGCTAGCCCTCTCTCGAGTGGATGCTGTCGAGGCTTGAGCAGCGTAAGGACTGTGTCATCCACCGCACCAACCTCGCAGCAACACCATCAGCTCCAACAGAGTTATGAAAAATTGGAAGCCAAGGTAGTCTTCAATCATACACTACTAAATAGTATTTAGTTTTCCAACTCTTTTTTTTTTTTTTTTTTTTATCACCAAATATTAGTTTTATTAACAGAAAATATAGAATCCGCGACTTTTCTACTCTCTTATTTTTCCTTAATTATCTAACTCATCTTATATCTCTCCCTTCAATTGATATGTGTGAGTTGAATTAGGTGGCAGGTTTGGAAAAAGAAGTGCAAAGGCAGGCAGAACTTCGAGTCATGTATAGGAAAAGAATGGAAATAACACAAGATTACTTAAAATACTGTCTCACCACCCCAATCTAACGGCCATCATTGATCAAGCCAAAATCAATGGATGGTATATCAACCCAAGTGAGGTAAGTTTACTTATTCTCATTCATGACTTTGTATTTTTCAATAATTTTTAACATGTCAAGTACATACGAATATACAAAATTAAAGTTTTGCAATTAATGGACAGATTGAGTTGGGAGAAAAAATAGGGCAGGGAACCACGGCAGACATTCACAGAGGGACATGGCGTGGATTTGATGTGGCGCTGAAGTGCATGTCCACTGCATTCTTCCGCACAAACGAAAACGGTGTCGTATTCTTCACTCAGGAGCTCGAAACCCTCTCAAGGCAGCGCCACCGGTTCGTGCTCCACCTCGTGGGTGCATGTCTTGAGCCTCCTCATCATGCATGGATAGTTACAGAGAATCTCAACACCACGCTCAAGGAGTGGCTACATGGGCCGGGCAAAAGGCCCAAAAACAGAACCGTCCCACTTCCTCCCTTCCAAGACAGACTCATACGGGCCTTGGAAACAGCCCAAGCCATGCAGTACTCCATGAGCAAAAGCCCAAAGTGGTTCACCGCGACTTGAAGCCCAGCAACATCTTCTTGGACGATGCATTGCATGTTAGGGTTGCGAATTTTGGACATGCACGGTTCTTGGGTGATGACGAAATGGCCCTCACCGGAGAAACAGGCAAGTTCTGAATTTCGATGAATACATTGAATTATTGATTGCCATGAATCAAATTGAGGTCCTATAATGAAATGTTGTTTTTCATTTTTTCAGGAACATACGTGTATATGGCTCCAGAGGTATTCAGATGTGAGCCCTATAATGAAAAATGTGATATATACAGTTTTGGAATCATACTGAACGAGCTACTTACTGGAAAATACCCTTTTATTGAGACACAATTTGGTCCCGCCAAGGTAACTACATCAACTTGATTCTTAATTATTTGTTTTGTTGATTCTTTTTTTGTATACTCACTACAAAAAAAAAAGCTATTTCCGACGGCCGAAATCCGTCGGAAATCCGAGATTTCCGACGGATTTCCGACAGAAAAAAATCCGTCGGAAAAACGGTCGTTGGAAATTTGACCGACGGATTTTGCGGCCGTCGGAAATTTCCGACGGTCTTTTCCGACGGCCATATCCGTCGGAGATTTCCGACGGCCAATTCCGTCGGAAATTTCCTACGGCCATATCCGTCGGAGATTTCCGACGGCCATATTCGCCGGAAATTTCCGACAACAAATTCCGTCGGAAATTTCCGACGGCCATATCTGTCGGAAATTTCCGACGGCCATATCCGTCGGAAATCTCCGACGGCCAAATCCGTCGGAAATCTCCGACGGCCTATGGGGTCGGACAAAAAGGGATATTCTACGACGGTTGTCTAACAACCGTCTTCGTAGGCTGAAGTTTCTAAGACGGTTATTACTATAACCGTATTAAATTAGTGTGACTTTTACAAAAAAAAGTTGATGTTTTTCACATTCTAAGACGGTTTCCATAACAACCGTCTTAGAAGAGTTATATATTTTTTTTTAAATGACACTAATCTAAGACAGTTATTAGGAATAACCGTCTTAGATTAGTGTATTTTTTTAAAACAAACACAATAGTGCACAATTTTATTTATATTTTAAGCTAAAAAAATATTTTTCGTATAATATTACATTTATTTTCAATTTAGGATACTACTACATGTTTTTGTAGTTTCACTAAATACACACCCCCCTGCCCTGTTGTAACCTTTGTCTTTCCAATTAATAATGCAACGCGGAAACTAAATACTTCTAATTTTAAGTTTTTTAATAATAAAATATTACATGCAGCAGAATAATCATCATGTACACATTGATTTTGATAACTCTATTTCCATTATGCATTAGTAATTCAAGCTAGAGAAAATAAAAATATCATTTTTTATAACCTAGTTTGGTTTTAATTAACTAATTTTATCTTAAAATATATTAACGGTGGTGCAGCTTATTAATATACTATAACTAAAAAATAAATGCACATACATTAACAAATATTAATTTTTGTGAAATTTGTTAACATATATCTACTTTGACCACTTTTTTTTTTGGTTATAATACGTTAACAAATTATAACAAAAAATCATTTTAAAGTACATCTAAAGCATAATTAACATACTTTAAAAACATACACATATCAACTAATAACTTTGTAATTGTAAAAAAATAAAAATTACAAATTCAGGTCACATTTTAAAAAAAAAATTCAACAAGTATTCGTTTTTTAAGACAATTTTGTATGAGATATGAAAACCTCTCCTAATAATTCATATAACTATTATCCTCTATGTTACGTTGATAAATAAAAGAATGTAACCCCCAAGTAAATAAAAGAATGTAATCACCTTTAAAGCTATTCCAGCCTGTCCTTGCCATTCCAGGCTTACAGTGGACAACCACAACATTCTCAATGTCTTCTTTCAACCATGAGTAAGCACTTTCACAGAATGATATAATCAGTTGAATTGGTGGGCAATTGTGGTCATCAAATGGGAAGCTAGCCACCTAAATGAAGAAATTGCAAATTTCAGATGCAAGAATGAAAGAAGCTGTTCAAACAAAGTCCATGAAAATATAATGTGGCATAAAAACCAACATGACGATGACGTGAGTAAAAGTTTTGAGAAATTTTTAATACATTTATTAATTACAGATTTACAGACTAAAAGTTTATGGCATATAAATAAAATTACAACCCTTAAGTCTATCACATTTGTCCCTTCAAAACTTGAACGAAAATTTAGAAATTACCTTCCCCTCAAACAATGAAAATAATTACAATGAAATCAATCAACTACAGAAAAGGCATAAACATCAGAACTTGTAACTTCATGTGTCAGTGTGTTTATATTACCTTATGTTGAGTTTCAAAAAACTTAATCACTTCTTCCATGTGATTTCTGTATATATAGATAGTAAGAATGCAGGTGTTTAAGATCAAGGCAGCAACCAAAACAAACATACAGAATTCATTAACTAACCTCAACATAGCCGAAAAACCCAGAGCTCATGTCGCCAGCAGGGAATCCCATGGAATAATGTTTTCAGTGATATATGTCATATCTAAATCAAAACCTCCTTCCTGAAAAAAAAAAGTTAAGAGTGACACCATTGTTGTCTGGCTACAAAATCAAAAGAATGCACTGCTTAAGATTATAAGCATGTGATGCAGGATTGACACCATGGCAAGAAGCCCTAAAAAGTAGTTAAGATTGTTTTTGACATAACTTGCTTAAAACAAAATATCATGACTGAAACTTTCTTTTTTTAACAGTTTTCAGAATTGAAATGCTAAAGTAATAATCCAATATATTCAAAAACACTCAAATTTACTAACAATGCACCAGAATTGCCTACTATGATCATTACTTTACCATCTTGTTATATATCTACCAATCAATGAAAAAATATGAACATGGCGTGATAAGTTTCTTGTATGGCCTATATATTCTAAAGGAACACCAATCTGATTCTCTAGAAACAAACTGAAAGCACCCCTCAATATATTACCCAATGTCTCTCCTCTAATTAACTTAAGACAGAATTGCTCTTTTGGGCCTACGAATGAAATAAAACTTTAAAGTATTACCTGCCTAGTGGAAAAATTACCTGAATCAACTTCTCCAAAGAGCTCGAAGCTTTCAACAATGGTGATACAATTCTCACAAAACAAAGGCCAACTCAAATCAGAAACTTATTTCCTGAACCTGAACAGTTGTAATAACAGCCAAAAAATTCTATGGCAAAATTAATGTTCATTTTCTTATACAGAAGAAATTGATAGCAATGGATTGAAACCTGATGATGAATTTTGAGGCTTAGATGAAAGATTTAATTAAACACTTACCCAATAAGTCATATAAGAGGTTATCGATAAGCTTTATGCAGAACCTCATTAGAATAAAACTCAAAAAAGGCTGTTATGATAAGCTTCCAAGTAAAATTTATCGGAAATAAGCTAAAAAGAGGTTCATGAGTCACTTTTATAAGCCCAAATAAGCTCTTCCATGCCACCTTTGTCATCAAGCAAGACCAAGTGGAGAAAATTCGGCCATGAATAGTATGACAAAAAAAAAAGTTATGGGATTCAGACAAAGAATCCAATAACAAGGACCTTCTAAAGTCAGAACAACCAGTAGGATAGGAAATAAGGAATCTCACCCACTAAGATTCTTTTTTTTCTTTTCATGTAAGGATAAGAAGAATAAATGTTCACCATTAAATTTTGTCATAAATTATCGGTTGAATTTACAAATCATGTAAGATTTTTAAAAGTCCTCAGTTTTAAGTAGTTACTTGAAATTAAATCTTGACCATGTACTATAGCCTAGAGTTACTATTTTAATTCTAATATAAAAATGGCCCTCTAATATCAAAGCTTAAAAAATACATACTATAGTCAACAAAAAAAATCTAGTAGAGACATTATTATTTCCAAGCAGTGTTAGAATTTGCTGAATAAAGCAAAGCAACCTGGCTTTCATGAAAGGTAACAGCATGATATTCATGAATAACCCAATTGGACTTGACACCACTGCAAACACGGCCTTGATAGTAAACAAGAGTTTTCTTAGTCCCAATGACATTGTCGGAGTCCTTGCTCCTAATGTCACGGTCTTTTCCAGTGGATTTCCAGAAGCCACACTTGGTTGTCCTGTTAACCCTTTTACTATTTGAATACTTGTAATCGACAGGACTGAAGAAGAACCATTCACGGCCATTGAATCGCACAGTTGAATCTACTAATAACACTATTTGAAAAAGGAAAAGAATCAAACAACATTGAAGTATAAAGGACTCTTCCTGCTCACACTCCAAACAACTGTAATTCTATGTAGACAGGAGTTTTTCAGTTCAGGCTCTGCAATCTTCCTCTAATTATCACCATTTCCCTTTCTATAGTCGTTAGGGGAAGCTTATATCTTCGAACTTCTTGTTCTGTATGCACAGCCTATGTCAGCTTGTTTGAAGACTGTATCAGCAATCAGCCTTTTATATCCTAAAATGCTGAATAAATAAATGAAGCTTTGGATGGCTTAAATTTCCATATCTACTTGCTGTGTTTAAGAGAGAAAAGAAATGTCAGATTACGTAAATACATCATAATATGGAACTCTACCATCTTCTGAGTAACAAGGAAGTTGATGTTATCCCTTCATTGGCCTGATCATCATATGGAACTCTACCATCTTCTGAACCTAAGAACTCCCCATCATTATAAGCCCCGTCATTATAAGCTCCATCATCATAAGCTCCTTCATTATAAGCATCAGTCTCATGAAGACAATCTCCACCACTGCAGATAAATATTGTGCAAACTGAAATTTATTTACTATTTCCACAAGTGACTCAATGGAGATAGTAACAACAGCCAATGGATAATATGCAGTAACCTCATTGAATGAACTGTTTGCAGGTTTACGAGCTGCTTGTTTCTTCAGCTGCCTAGAGGTTTTGGCACCTTTATCCTCCTCACCAGCAATACATCTTCTGTTCTTCCTTAGAGAACATGATGTTGAGACATCCTTTTTTCTCTTATTAGAATCCTGATAAGCATGGTAAATGACATGAACAGTTATATACAATCAGATTCACAAATCAGAAAAATGAAAAAAAGAAAAGAAAAGAAGTTATAGTAGTAACTGATATGTACTTCTTTTTCCCTTGTAACATCTGCATGCAAAAAATCAGCCAATGCGGGACTATCTGCAGCATTTTTCAACTCTTCATCCACAATTTCTTGAGACCAATATTAATCATGATCAACATTTGCTTCAGCCAAACCAAGGATGCCATAGTTAGGTCACATACTGACCCAAACTAAACAATACACGTTGCAATGAAAAACAAATTCAGGAACAACAGAGAACAAGTAGTCGTCAAGTGAAAGACACAACATTAATAAAGTAGAAAGCAAATGCGGATAAGATGACTGAAAGCCATCATCATACTAAAATCCTTGGAATGGTTGTGATTATCTCTTTAAACAACTCAAAAACAAAAGTAATTAAAAAAAATGTCTCTTAAAAAGGCAAAGCATGTGTAAGAGCTCATAATAAAGGTTACCTGAACCCCTTGCTTAGCTTTTGCTTCCAACACATTATGAAGCCTTGACGAAGCATGAGTGTGGAAAGGTCGTCGTAGATACAGTTTTGGGCACAGCTACCAACAGATAAATATCTGCATGAAGCTCTCAATCATTGAACAGAAACTTGAAAACAACCATTACTCTTTCTCCCTCTATCTATATATCTCTATCTATCTATCTATCTATGTATCTATTTATCTATCTATAGGTGTGCATGTATGTATGTCATGAGTGGGCTTGAATGTTATGGTACTGGATAAACAAACCTCTTATTTTGCAGCCTCAATTGAAGAAGCAATGGCCTCAAATGCTGATCGCCCATCAATGAACCACTGGGCTTGACTTCCGTCTTTGCTAATGCACTCCCAATTTTTTAAGTACGAGTACATTAGCAATCAACAACGAGAAAGATTGGAGAGAAATGGGTATTCTGTAGATACCTCACAACGAGAAAGATTAACCTTCCAAGCAGCTTCACGCTCAACAACCCCTCCTTCACGCTCCTCAATATAACTTTGCATCTCTCTGTCCTTCATGACCTTATCAACTTCAAGTAATGAGAAATCTTACCTTTTCTCCTGCCATTGAGTGTAGATACACTAATATAGATGACCACAAGCAGGGACAAGCTTTGAACTTTGAAGACAGGGACACACGATTGTAATGGCAACGAAGGTTAAGGATTTATAGCCAATGGATTCAGGGAGCCAAACGTAATAAAAACGGCAGATTACTGAGAAATTATTGGGACATAGATGGTGGCCCAATGTTAGGGCTAATGAAGATTAAGGGATAGGGAGTTTTACCTTCTGATTTTCAAAATTTAAAAACCCTCGACAGCGCCTCGCGCGACCCGCGCTATGTATGCCGCTACTCGCGTTCGATATGAAACAATACCTAGGCTTTCGAACAACTGGCGCTAGTAGCGCCATGAACCACGCCAATAGCGTGAAAAGACTTACATGGACACCTAGATTCGAACCGTTGACGCTAGTAGCGTCGGTATCCACGCTATCAGCGTCGGAGAGCAAACAAGGACAACTGGGTTCGAACCCTTGGCGCCACTAGCGTGGAAGCCACGCGGTTAGCTTCACAATTGGAAATATGGTCCTTGGACTCGAACCTCTGGCGCCAACAGCGTGAGATACCACGCGATCAGCGTGGATCTGTCGAATACTCAACAACATATTTCAAAAAAATGATGGAACTCAGTTTCGTTTTTTGTCAAGGACGCGTTCTTGCTAACTATAGGTTCGTGTTTTCAAAATAACAATCACCAAATGTAAAAGAAAAGAACCAGTAACTGGTAGATAGTTTGGTTCTTTTAACATGCTTTGAATATCTAATCATGTATTTAAAGAAAACTTTATTGAAAAAAAGTAAAACTTATGACGTGTTGTCTATGTCTGAGGCAGATATTCTTGTGTCTTTCGGTTAATCACAACAAAGAAGAAACAAAACTACTAAAAAAATGATAGTGATCAAATGTTTTGGCAAAACAAGAAGAAAGAATGTAATTATTTCCGTAACGAAGACTATAATATAAAAATAAAATATTTACAAAAAAAAAAAGAATATCATTGTCATTACAATAAAACTACAAAAGAGAAATATAATTTTTTGTCAAAAAATAAATAAAATGACCCTTAAA
Organism: Glycine tomentella; assembly: GCA_007407185.1. Taxonomy (NCBI): domain Eukaryota; kingdom Viridiplantae; phylum Streptophyta; class Magnoliopsida; order Fabales; family Fabaceae; genus Glycine; species Glycine tomentella. Next base: position 459,163 of record PYAF01003099.1, read on the forward strand.
TGCCATTATTTCTATAGTTAGACCCCAAATTAAAATATTTACTTTAGTACCAAATTAAAATATTTATCTATGTAAATTGAATTAAATTCCAGTTAAATTAAAATTAAAAGTTCATATTGAACTTGAATTGAGTCTTAAATTAATTCAACTTTTATCGAGTTTAATTAAGGTAAATAAAGTTCAACATGATTAGATTCATTACGGTTACTAGTAGGGAGGGATAACTTTTATATAGGATTTGAGATTTCTAAAAGTGAAGTCAAACTTCCAACATAAGATTCAGTAATTTAATTTTGTTTTTTTTAACTAATCTATGGGGTTACAAACTTCCGAAAATAATTTTTATATGTCAAATAGGTGTCAGATTTTTTTTATTCGTTGGAAAACTAACAAACAGAAAAATAAGTCATAGATGTTTTACATTGATTTTTTTAATTTAATTAATAAATCATATATTAAAAGTGTAACTTCATTTTTAAAAATTCAATACATCATTTTTTTTTCTTATCCTCCAGTTCATAAAAAGAAGAAACTTTGACTAATTTAAAATTTAACTAAAAATGAATAAAATTTAATTAAAAAATATTTTGAAACTTTCCTCCTCCAAATAATTGTTTTTAAAAAATTATAATACTTCAGTAAATTTCACTATACATGTAAAAAAAACTGTAATTGATATGTAAAAATTTAATTAACCCATGTTGTTGTCTTTGTTATTTTCTTATTTTAATGATATTTGGGATTGCTATAGGATTGGTCAGTAGGATGCCATAGTTGAGATGTTACTGTCCTTTTCTTTTATAGTCTTTCTAATTTTATAAAAAAATAAAAAATTAAAAGTTATAGATAAAAATTATAAGTTGTAAAATAAATAAAATAAAAATAACAAAGATGTCTGATAAAGGAAAATATATGATATATATATATATATATATATATATATATATATA
>PYAF01003099.1:469843-486570 GCA_007407185.1 Glycine tomentella
CAATCTCTAGTGCACTAGATGAAAGTTTCGATGAAGGAGAAAATGAACAAACTGATAAAGAGATTACTAATGAGATGGAAGCAACTGCTGCTGCCTATTACATTTTCAGGAATGTTGCTGCCCCTGGTTGCACGTAAGAATATATGCACTATAACCTCTAGATGCTTGTAAATGCATTATTTGTCCTCCTCCTCCTCCTTTTTTGTGATATCTGCCACTCTTGTTTCTCCATAATAGTTCTGTCATTATGAATAGGTACATTGATGAGGATGAACTTCGGAGGTTCATGATTAAGGAAGAAGTGCGAATGGTATATCCCCTATTGGCTGAAGCAGAAACGGGGCAAATTACTAGAAAGTCCTTAACAGACTGGTTGGTAAGGTCTTCTATATGTGCTCATCTAAAATTTGTCATGATAATGAAGGACTAAAATTCTGTTTTGGTTGCTAACATTTCACTCCATAATGTCTGTGTTCTTCAGTTGAAGGTATATCAAGAACGCAGAGCATTAGCACATGCCTTAAGTGACACTAAAACAGCTGTAAAACAACTAAACAAACTCGTGACAGTACTCCTAGTAGTGGTGAACGTAATCGTGTGGCTTCTACTGATGGAGATTGCAACAACAAAAGTACTTGTATTCCTCTCATCACAGCTAGTACTTGCAGCTTTCATGTTTGGAAACACATGCAAGAACATATTTGAAGCTATCATCTTTGTGTTTGTAATGCATCCATTTGATGTTGGTGATCGATGTGTTATTGATGGTGTTGAGGTAATCTATAGCTTCTAGATTTTGTCTCCTTGTTTGAGATTTGTACGTTAATGGCTTTTGATCATCTGGCAGCTATTGGTTGAAGAAATGAATATATTGACAACAGTCTTCTTGAAGCTTAATAATGAAAAGGTGTACTATCCAAACTCTGTCCTGGCCACAAAACCAATTAGCAATTATTACAGAAGCCCAGATATGGGTGACCGTGTAGATTTCTCAGTTGATTTTATGACACCAGCTGAGAAGATTGGGGCACTGAAAGAAAAAATAAAGAGGTAAGCTAATCGTATCTTCATGGGTAAAAATGAGTAGATTCTTTAGTCATCATCGATTGCATTTTCATTTTTAGGTTATGGCATCCAAGTATTATTTGTCCATCCATGGATGTAATAACATATTAACTAATAAAGGAAAAATGAAAATTTAAATACATGCCTCCAAATTTTTTCACTAGTTGCTGTGATTTTCGTTCTAATCTAAATTGGTGAAGTACAATCAAGATTACCATATGAGGAGCATGTCGTATTGTTTTATTGTGAATTAAGATGTTGCATATAAGTATGATTGAGAGTTGAGACTTGTTGCAAGTGAAGGTGCGCGTCTAAAACAGGAGGGTAGATGGGGTGTGCAAATTTTTTCATATTTTTTCTTCACAGGAAATTTATAAGATAACTGGAGTTTTGTCACCAAAATTGGAATAACTCGTATTTCTGTTATGCCCTCGTAGCATGTCTGTGCTTTCCTTTGTTCTAATGTCTTTTTATAAAATTAGTTACTTGGAGAGAAATCCACAATACTGGCACTCCAATCATGGCTTAGTAGTAAAGGAGATTGAAGATGTAAACAAGATTAAGATGGGTCTCAATGTTACACACACAATGAACTTTCAAGAGTTTGGGGAGAAAACCAAGCGAAGAACTGAACTGGTGATGGAATTAAAGAAAATGTTTGAAGAGCTCAATATCAGATACAACCTTCTTCCTCAAGGCATTCATCTCAGACATATTGAACCAAACTCGTGTGTGCTCAATATATGATTCAGCTGCATGCATGTGTGCTTCCTATGTTTCATTTCATCCGTCAAATACCACCAGACCTTTTCTTTGGTTGATTTAATTCATGATAGTCGTGAGTGGTGCTTCAGTAAAGTATATATATAGGGCCTTAATTAACAGACAGTATTAACAAAAAAAAAAAAAAATCCCTAGATATGATTATGAAATTATGAATTCAGGACTCTTATGCTTGATTATACGAACCTTCAAGTGGATCAATGTAAAAGTAAAATTTTGTCCCACAATTGAACTCCTTCCTGTGTCTGGCTATAATTCTGATGCCTGTTGAATGGAGGTTTAGCTTCTTTTCTCTGTCATAGTTGGATTTCCTCTCTCTCTCCGAGGCTGTAGTAATTGAGATAGATCCCACTTTCCAGGTTCAAAAGAAAAAAAGAAAAAAAAGGCTAACTGTATCTGTAAGCCAAACAATTGTTCTGCGTTGTCAATTGCTCCGGTTTTCAGTTTTGTTACAAAGAACTAGTAGGTTTCTTCCTTTTCAAAAAAAAAAAAACTACTAGGTTTCTTAGGATAAGTTTTTTCATAAACACTTTTAGTTTAGATTATAAAAAACAATATTATAAAAAAATAGGAAAGAAAAATGAAATAATCTTTTATTGTAAATTAAAATAAATTTATGTATAAGTTAAAAATATTTTTTTAAAAGAAAGTAATATAAGAATTTTACAATTTAACTTGATATGAAGTTAATTTAAGTTTATAGAGATTTTTTTTTCTGGAAATGTTTATGAAAAAAATATCTAAACAGTCTGATAGAATAACTTTTAGCTTATTTTTCTCATTTTTAATCTTTTCTTTTCTCTTCCATACAATCAAACGTCCCTCTTTTCATGTTTGTTTCCTTTCAATATTAAGGGAGTTTTTTTAAAGAGAAGAAAAGAGAATAAAATATTTTAAAGGTATTAAGTAATTTTTTTTTTCAAAATTATAAAAATATCAAAGTAAAATAATTTTTAAAATTCATTTAATCCTCTTATGAATTAAATAAGAAAAGGATTAATCAAATGATTGGTGGAATAGTATATTACATGTAAAAAAAAAAAAAATTGAAGTAGTGACAGTTACAAATCCATAGTCTCTAACCTAGTAAAAAAAATAAGGAAAGGATTATTTCTTCTCTTGCCCGTTAAATGTCTATTCAAATTAGTCATTGCTCCTTAATGTCACAAGAGTAAGCAACATTATCCCTCTTGAAGCCACAGCTCTTAAGTGGATCATGTTCCAGATTATCGATAACCTTATCCTCCCAATACGAGGTAAAGAAAATCCCACGTAGGATAACCTACAGGTGCCACGTCAACAGAAAATCTCCAGTTAACACCTTACATCTTATTGTGTACATTTCGTGATCCAATCCCTTGAGCAGCAGCATCTTCAGGCCAAGCCAGGTAAGCAAGCACAAATGGCTTCTGCTTCTGTTCCCATGGCTTTCTCACTGAGCTCTGTTACCAACCACAACAAGCCTTCATCCGAAGCCTTCTTCAGGCCACTACCCCTACGGCAACCAAAGAGGACCCTCTTCACCCCAAAGGCAGTGTCAAACTCCAAGGCTCAAATCAATGCATCTTTGAAGGAGAAGGCAGTTGCAGGAGTCACAGCAGCTTCTGTGACAGCGTCTATGGTGGTTCCGGAGGTGGCTCATGCTGCTGGATATGAGTTCTCCCCTTCCCTCAAGAACTTTCTGCTAAGCATATTTGCTGGTGGGGTTGTTCTAGCAGCCATATTTGGAGCCGTTATTGGGGTTTCCAACTTTGATCCGGTTAAGAGAACTTAAAGCACGCATGCTCCAACGCTTTTTAATTTCACGTCTTTTTCACTCTTCTTCTAGCTTCTTCTTTCATGTATGTTCTATGCAACTGGTATCTGTTATATGCATACTATCTATATCCCAGCTGCACTTTATTTTATATTATATTCTCCTTATATATGCTTATTAATCTTCATGGTTCGATTTTATGTTTAATGGGTGATCCTGCTAAGAGATTACGGTTTGTGATATAGAAGGAACCACATTTTTAAAAAGTATGATGAACCATTTAATCAGAATTCTGTATAAAGGAATGCCTCAAAACTTAATTCAGAATACAAACAAGTATGTCATGAGTTCATCATTCCAATTCAATGATCCTAACATGGATATTTAGAAGCAAATTGATGAAACTCTACGTAAATTGTTAATTGAATTTTTAATTTAGGTGTCCTTGTATTCTTACATACTTTTTGAGTGTTGTACCGAGTCCCTCATAACATTGCGTGACATGAAAAATAAATTTGTATCCTCACATTACTTTTGAAGTAGAATCAAGACTCGGTACAATACTGTTGAGTGTAGAAGAATTTATCCTCAGCCTTTTCGGCTTCAGAAAACCTCAGAGACGATAAGCCACGCCATGCCCAGGAATGAACCTAGCATTTTTTCCGTTTACACGAGAGTTTCATTCTGAATCCTGAAATAACGATTATTGAGTCAAGATCCAATACATTTATGTGCGGATATTGGTATTAGTAGAATCTAGTTATTCACTAAACTTGTGCCAATTTGGTTATCACTCATAATCTATTTCTTTTATTGGGATACATGTTCCAATGGAAAATCAATGATTATTATTAATCTAGACACACATTTCAGTTATGTTCACTGATTCAAAATTAATTATATTAAAATCAATCTTACCTAAGTAACGAAGGTCTTAAATTTGTGGGGAGATGTTGGGTTTTGCATGTGAATTGCAAAGAAAATGTAATTACCATGACAGCTAAGTCACAAGCAAAGATTTGTCTCAGGCTTACCATAACCCATCCCATGTATCAACAAAAGATGGTATATGAATTGTGTATGACATTACATCCGCAAAGAAAGAAGCGCAAGAAGACATAAGAAAAACAAATCTATGATCAAAACCATAACACACTGTCCTTGCTATCTTTTGAACCACTATTGGAGTCTGAATTTGAAACCTTGCAAGTCACAACAGATGGCTTTAGTTTACATTTGAAGACTTGTTTGATTATGTTGTAAATAGAAGTGAAGACCTCTTTGTGTGTCAAGATACCTGCCGGTCCAGCCTGTATCTTCTGTACAAGATACTATATGGCATTCTTTATATTAACAATTTAAATATAGAGAAATTTAGATTATCAATCATAGATTTCATTTTTAATATGTAGCATGAAATTCAATTTTCAAATGTTAATACTACTAATTGAATTAATCAAGAAAGCTCATATCAATCTTATAAAAAATGCACTACTCTTTTAAGAGTGCAACAAAGTAAATTAAATTTAATGCATACTCCAGTAAGTCTGCCGTTGATAAGCTCCCTCGAAAGTCCATGGTCTAAATGGAGAACTATTTCTAGCAGCCTTCCACAAATAGGAATAAAAAAACACGAGATGGACGGAATGAACAATAATTTTCCTAACGCTAAAACACAAATATCAAAGGGGTGTTGTGTGTGTTTCTGACTTTATGAGAACCACACAAGACATGTAATGCATCTATATTTCCAGTTAAATTAACTACTTGATGGAAGGGTGCAGTGACCACCAAAGATTGACTTCATTCAAGCACACCTGTCTAATATTTTCTTCCAATATGCAAATGACTACACCAGACAAGAAACGGATTCTAGAAGTTTGATTGACACAACATACTGGGCTTGAGTGTGTTATGGGGGTTTGGCAAAGAGGGCATGCTTGCTTTTCTTTGCACCATTCTGTGATACAGTTCCTTCATAGAGCACATCAAACAGGAGATGAAAGAACAGACAGAGGTAAAGGGGCATCTGAAGAATTGAAAGAATGCAGGTAGACAATACCAGAATAATACAAGCGGAAGTAGCTGTTAGGTGTTGTCACTTCCCGATTACTCCGGCAGAGTACATTTGCTAACCCCAGTAGTTGTTGCTTCATTGCTTGGGTGTTGGGACTACTAAACGGAAGATGGATTTCAGCTAATGCTATTGTGAAAAATTGGGTCATGAAGTTTTATGCAAGAGGACTAACACACACAGACACACACACAGCAATACAGTACCTGTGCAAGTAATAACACACAAAACAACCCAAGTACACAGCAAAACAAAAAAAAAAAAACAATACTGACATAGAATAAGGGAAAATGACACCAGGTGTACATGGCACCATGATTCAGCCAATATAACCTACATCCATAGCCATAGGAGAGAGCAGTTCAATATATTTTGTAATCAAGATTGATTTTCTGTTACAATGGAGCTTTTCCCTTGGCTTCTGATGCCTCTTCCCTAGCACTCGTGCTAGAATGTCCCCAAGAATCCCAAGTCCCTTTTTTTTTTTTGACACCCTAAATCTCTCATTTCTTTCTCACTGATCTTTGATTATAGTAGCAGTGTTATGCATATATGTTGTAAAATTTTCATTTGCCTATACATTATATAAGGGTCACGTATATATATGGAACTATGCATGCATCAGGTAAGATCCTCCAGCTGTACAAGTTTGTTATGGCCACTAACAACTAACAGCTCCTCAACTGATTTAACTAAATCCGGCTGATTTTTTAGGCACACTTCATATTGATAATGAGGACATGATGGTCATAGAGCTGCCTAATTCCATTAATGCTTTCATTTAATTTCACTTGTCATCTGCTGTGGTGAAGTTAATGACATTTTTGAAGGAATGATGGAGCTGCCTAATTTCACTAATGCTTTTATTTGATTCTGCTTACTGTCTGCAGTGATGAAGTTAGTGACATTTCTTTGAGGAAATTTGATAAAAACAACTCTCTTTCTATCTTGAAAGAAAACAGGCTTCCTTCAAAACTATATATCTAAACTTTCACAAAATTAGTTTGGCAATGTCAGAATGTGTTTATTCCACTGTAGATCCTAAATTTGACAGGTAAAGCAATATTTAGAATATGGATTGATGAGAATATTGTACCTCAGACGCTGAAGAATCAGGGACCCAAATTTCTCTGCCAGTATCAGGAGATACCAGGGTACTTTCTTCACTTAAAACAGGCAAGCCATGTCCTATTCCAAATGACAGTGGAATCAGATTATTGTAGAAGATAAAACTTTATTGATAAAGCAGATAAGCAAAGGATATTATTGGTAGACATGACAGTTCCCATAAAATGCTACAAATGAAGAATTACAACCCTCAAAAGGAATAAAGAAATTAACTGAATAAATAGTCAGTGAAAATAACTAATTAAAAAATAAAACAAAACAATCTATAACCTGCTGATCTGGGATGGGTCACAGAGATGTATGGTGAATTATATGTAGATATATCAACTCGACACTGCAACAAAAATTATACTTGGTTGAGTCAGTAGAAACAGTCTCAGTATGTAGTATCTGCACATAAGACAAATTAAAGCAAAACATCTGGAAAAGAAACACAGTTGTCATGATGCTTAATATGATGAGAGAAAAACTTAGATTCATGGAATTAAGCGAAGGTGCCCACCTGATATGTAATTTAACTTCACGTTCATGCTTCATTTCAAGGACAGTAGTACAAACTATCATATGCATCTAAACCTTTTATGAAGCAACCCAACTCAAGGATCAGCTTCCGAAAACTAAACGTATATCACAATGATTAACTTAATTCTAGAGGGCAATTTCCCCAATTGTTAGCGGCTAGTGCCTTTTTTTCAAGTGAACACATAATGAGGCACATTTGGGTATATGATGATAGAGGCCATTAAAACGAAACATTGGAAGGTTTCAGAAATGTCACTTTTAGACATTTGATAACTGACAGTAAATGTAATAAGCCATTCTCAAACCCTTAAAATAAGAAAAAGAACATGAGGTTGGCACGAAAGAAAAACCAATTACAACAACTCAAAAAACAAAAACATCTCCTTGAAAAAGAGATAACTGCTTGAGAACTGAGAAGGAATAACGAAACTAGGAAAGCCAACATGAACGCTTGACTTTTCACCTAAACGACGTTGTATGAGAGAAAACGATAAATACCAAAAAGAGAAACGCCGTTGCCGGGGATCGAACCCGGGTCACCCGCGTGACAGGCGGGAATACTTACCACTATACTACAACGACATCTTTATTAAAACTTTTATCATATTTTTATATATTAATAAAATATTCTTAGGGTCCACACCTGATAGCTTTTTAATGGCGAAGAAATGTTGCCTTATCCCACCATGCATGTGTGTTTTGATAACAACAGATTAATAACATAGCCCAAGTGCGTGGCACAGAAAAGGTGAAGCAATGGCTGTGTCCTCCACCACCGCCACAGTATGTATTCCTGCTAAGAACATTCCAACCCTTCAAGCGCCAAAAATTGGATTCTCAAGTACAATCGCTTTTACCGCGAAACCGCAAAGAAGATTGTTACGCATCAGAAGCTCCTCAGCCGAAACCTCTGGCACAGAAGTAGATTCAGAGAGTTCCATTGAAGTTCCAGAAGAAACATCATCACTCATTTCTGCTCTCAACGTCGAAAAGATTCTCCGTGGCTTACGTAAGTTTTTCAAAATACTATGTGTTTATTACTAGTATTATTTATACGGGTAAAAGGGCATTTAATTGATGAAGATGTGGTTTAGAATGCAGCAATTACAGATGCAGATCATTATGGTAGGCTAGGTGTTCCACGAGGATGTCCCTTTGAATTGGTCGGAACTCGGAAACCACCTTAATTCAGTTTTTTGTTTAAACATAATTAATTAATTAATTATCCATTTTAAGTTTTTAACCTCTCTGCAGGTGGGGGGTGCATATAATATCAAAGTTCAGGAATTGAAGAGTCAGAATTTAGATGAAGATGAACTTCAGAAGAAATTGGAACTTCTCAAAGTCAGTAATTTAATATATATGCCGTTATGATCACATTTGAATTACTTTTGTGCTATTTGTTCATGATTATTTGATTACTACTATAGGAATCATACACCATCCTGTCATCGGAGGAAGAAAGAAGAATATATGACTGGAGCTTGGCCAGAGCAGAAAATACGGACAAATTCGTTTGGCCGTTCGAGGTTGACATAACTCAGTCAAAAATTTCAGAAGAAGATCCTCCACAACTGGTGGGTGGCTCTGGTTCATCTATCTATCTTCTAGTAGTTAGAAAATAAATATTAATATAATTATTTACTAAGGGTGTGTTTGATTTAATGATTAAATGGATATAACTAAATGTCAACATAACTTAACTCTAAGTAAGAGTAGCTAGCTTTTAAATGAGATGTTTTATTAATTCGCTAATGGTTACACAAACATAGCTGAATAAACAAAAAATATAAAGTGTTTTTTTTGTATTTTCACAGTGTTAAATATATTTATATCTAATATTTGATTTATAAATATTAAAAAGATTATTATGAAAATTTTGTCACAGCATATAGCTTATCATTTAATCCTGACTCCCGGTATTTCCTCTTTTTTATGGCAGGACCCCGAGGATGTCGGACCAACGAGAGTGGTTGGGTATTTCTTATTGGGATGGATAATGTTGTCTATTGTGTTATCTATTGCACTAAATTTGTAAAGAGAAAGACCAGTTCTACAATGTTAAGTGAGTTTGGAGTATGGATTTTTTTTCTTCTTCTTTTTATATGTTACATGATATATGAAAGGTAATTTTTGTTTTAACCCATTTTTGTGCATTTGAAGATAAACTCATATTATACGATATGATTGTATTTTTCTTATTATTAGTTAAAGTTTATTTAAAAAATTACAAAATTTTATTATTCTAACCTTTTTTTGTTATTTAATAAGTGTAACTTATGTTTTTGTAATTTTTTTATAAATTTTAATTAAATGTAAAAAATATTAAAATAAATATATTAGAAAATAAGTTGTTAGTACAACATATCAATAATTTCTAGAGTTACACATCTTTAGCACAATATTCCAATATTTTCATATGATGTTTAAAAAATATATTCCAATATTTTCATATGATGGTTAAAAAATATAAGATCGACTTAATGTTTAGAAAGTATATCTTAAGGATGAAGAAAAAGATAAAAAAAATAGCCGGTTCAAATCCACAGAAAAAAACAAAAAAAGAAACTTCACGAATAGCTATACTTCGACCAATATCTCTACACAAGAATAAATCATGATAGATGTTGCTAAAAATTGACCAAAACCTCTTAACAGTATCTTCTCACAAAGCAAATACCTGAAAAATCAAGAAGCTACAGAAAACCGAATGTCATAAGTTTAGAAATAATTCCCAATGAAATTGAAGAAAAAGAAGAAAATTCTCAGAAAACGAAATGTGTTTAAAGTGTAAACCATATAATTCAACTCAAGCCAAACCACATATGGTTACTGCTGCTTGTTACTGAATTGCCCTTTTTTGCACACAGTTAACCCAATTTATCCCAACACTAAAATCATGGGCATGTAGCTGAACATGTACAAAGGCCGAAAGACAACATAATTTCTCATCATATTCTATCATTCTTACCACAGTTTAAGCAAAAGGGGGTTGGCCTTGCATAGTCTCATCTGAGATCACAATGTAGCAATCTCATCCCTAACATCTCCCTTTCTGCACTGTTCATTATGCAAACTGCTGAATTTAAAAAATGTTGTGATTCTGAAGGATAAGTCTCACATTCCCTAAAAATAGTTGTCTCATTAGTTTATATAACCTCTTGTGTAGGGCCGGACGGACGTACAGTTCAAGGGAGGCCTTGCCTCCCCTCCTGAATTTTTCAATTTTATTTTTATTATATATATATATATAATTATTTTATTAGTGGTTTAATTATATAAATAATCGAGATTTAATTATGTTATCATTTTGGTTATCTATAGGAATCAAAAACACAGTGAGTGAGAATTTATAGTAACTCACATATTTTAACAACCGAATTATATAAAACAATCATTTAAATCTTATTTATATTTGTTTACTTTCTAATAAAATACTCTATTCTTTTGTAATATTTGTCGTAGAAATATTACCCCTCCACCCGTTGCCCCCTGTGGTTAAATCATGGGTTCGCCAGTGCTCTTGTGATATTATAAGTGACTAACAAAAGATAGAATTCTCGCGCATGAGCTTTTGTCACACCTTGCAAACCATTTTGAAATATACTTCAAAAACACAACAAAATTTAGCGTAATCATCCCATCTATTTATTGAAGCGGTCAATCTTGTAAAAAGGCTTCCTATTATCCGCATGTTGTATACAAGTCAAAAGTATTTTTGAAATTTTTTTATTCAAAATATAATTTTTTTTAATATATAAACTCTCGAAAATATTTCTAATCTTATATCTAAATAAATTTTATATCATTTATTTTTTCAAAAACAAATAATAAAAAGCACTATAAACTAATGATATATCAAACTTTCTTACAGAATATTTATTACTGTCTATAAATAAATAAATATATATAATGATATAATGGAATTAATCACAAAATTGTTCCAACTTAATCAATTCTCTTTAATTTTAGTCATAAATATATACTTGCATTAATACTTTGAGAAAAAGAATTTGTCATTATCCATCATTATATATACTATTAGTCTTTAACAAGATTTTCTCGGGTTAAAGATACATATATAGCCTTAGTCTATTAAAAAAATTATTTTTTTAATATTTTTTGATGTATTATCTTTTTTAAGATGCTTTATTATTAAATATATTTTTAAATATACTTTCTAGTCACATCAAATTTTTAAAAAACTTTAAATTTTAAAATTATAATTTTAGGTAACTCATTTTCAATTCTATAGTCGTATTCATCCTTTACTTCTTTTTTTGCAAATTATACTTATATCTTTGTAATTTCTTGAATATATACATGATATTATTGTTACCTTTTTTAATTCCCACAATAATCCTTTTAATTATTCAATAAACATTATACTAATATTGTCCCCTATATCACCCCAAAAGACACGTTACACTATATACTTTTATAAGTAGGGATTATTCAAAAAATTAAAAATGGATGGATGTCATATGTAATATCAAGAAATTACAAGAGACGTAAGAGATATAAGTGAAAGCCAGTGTTATTCTTTTAAAATAAATGATATACTAATATTTTAGTTTTAGTTTGAATACTTTTGTTTTTTAAATATTAAGTATGAAAAGTTGTGAAAATATATACTTTATAAAAGTTATTACTATTTCCTTAAAAAAACTAAAAGTTATTACTACAAGATGGTTACATGTTAAATGTGAAAGAAAAAACTAAACCATCACTAAGGCTTGTTTGTTTACCTGTTTTCAGGCGTTAAACATGACGGGAACATGTGTGGACTGTAAAAAAACAAATGGAGTGTAAGAGATAGAAGAAAACGAAAACAATAGATATGATAAGAAGAAAAATATGATGGAGGAGACAGAACAGAACAACCCAATGTGAAATTCCACCATTAATTTTTTTATCAGCTAACCAAAAATGATGCCGATTGCTGAAGAACTGCAACTAACCTAAAAAACTGCTTAAAGATCGACTAACATAACTGTTATAGGACGCTGTCCATGTACAACACAATCTCTCACTGAACTCTGAGCTAATCCCATCTTTGTACCTCAAATTGAACATTCACCATTCAACAACGTTACTGAATCACTCAGAATAAATGTCTACCCTTCATATCGTTGATGTCAATTTTCATGTATTGTAGATAATTGCACGTGACTACTCTTCCTAGAAGAAACAAGAACGAAGCTTTTTTGACCTGATATCTTTTCTAAGTTGGAAACAATGGAAGAGTCTCTCTTAGAAGCCAGATCTCGCTCACGCGCTTTCACAATCGCTTCTCTGTCGTGAATTTCCCTTTCTCGAACCCTCCAACCTTCTTCCCATTCCGCTCTCTCTTTCTCCATTCTCTCAATAGCTTCCAGCAATTTGTTCTGAAGAACCTCCTGGTGCTTAATCACACCCTTCGCCAACCTCTTGAAAAATGAACCCATCAAACCCATTTCTTCTTCCACTTGCTTCTTTCTCCTCCTTTTCCTACCCTTCTTCGCTCGTACTCCATCAACCCCAGTTGTTTCCGTCGCTAACATTTGACACTCATTGGCCACATTACATGTGTTTTCAACGGCAACGGCTGAATCAGTCTTTTTTTTATTACGAGCGTTTATGTATACAGCTTCAAGTTCCCCAAAGTTTTCGTTTCCCTCTTGGTTTTTTCCATTTGCGTCAGAGAGCACCGTGTTGAATGCTTTCCTGAAACACCAACACAAGCAGAATTACATAAAAAGAGTGTACAAAAAAAAAGGGTTAATATGTAGAGAATGTGTATTACCAAAACGACACTGTGGTTGTGGATTCTTCTTGGGTCTGGTGACAATTAAGTGCTCCCAGATATTGAGGTTGTTGTTCGTGTTGTTGTGATGGTTGAAATTGATGAGGGTGTTGTTGGAACAATTGATAAGAATGTTGATACTCGTGTCGCTGTTTGTGTCGTGGGTTGTAGTGAAATTGTGGATAATATTGGTTAGCACTGTGGTTTGGGCTTAAAGTGGATGATGAGTTAAAAGCGTCAAGTGTGAGTTCCTCAGAAAAGGTGTTGGCCATCATATCGTGGTGAGGCTGCTGCATAAGCAGAGTTGGATTCAATGCTCTCTGGTTCTGGGATGGTGTAAAGGACGCCTGAAGACTGGGAACTGCCTGGCCCTTCCAGTTTTGGACAACTGAACCCTTATGATGCCACGATGGGTTAACTCATTCGTCTATTAAATCTTGAAAAATGTTTTGTGAAACCTCAATCTCATGAATAATTATCAGCACTTTTTTTCTTGGAAAAAAAAAAGTAGATGGAAATAAGATATACAAAAACGAAGAGAAAAACAAATAAATTAAAATTAAAATTTATATTATTTGATTTTAACAGCCAATCAATTAATGTAAAGTTTTTTCAACTTAACTACAAATATTGAATCGAAAGTCATAAGAATGCGGCTTTGTTAATACCAAGGGAGAGCTTTGAAGGAGAATATTAATATCAATAGTAATTCTACTTGAATATGATTGTCTTTAATAAATATACTTATAGTCCTATTTGACTTGAATGAAGCATTAGCAACTCTCTTTTGCTTCAATCATACATCATTTTTTCTATTTGAAAGTGTTTATATTTTAGTAACCTGGCGTATTAAATTTAAGTTAAACCAAGTTTAACCGAAACTCATCATATTTTATTATAATTCCATCACCAAATCAAATATATATTTTATACCAATCACCATCATTTTTATCATCATCTCTATTTTCACTCTTTTCACTTTATTTTTAGCCTATTTCTAAGCTACCAAACACAATGTAGATGTTTTTAATTATCATAACTTTCACAAATCTCTATATAATATGCAATTAAGTATTATTAATTCTTAATTTCTCATACATTTATAAAAAAAAGTACCTTTCATATATAGATTAGCCCAAATTATGAATATATGATAGTCACATGCTATTTAATAATTTATTTATCTTATCTATATCTACAAAGAGATGAAAATAGATGAGAAATTATAAATATAATAAATGATATTTTTATACATATAATATGGTATATACAAAAATAGAATGTAAAGTAAGTGTACATAATATTAATGTCTATATATTAGTATTTTAAATTTATGGATTATTACAAAAGTTGTTTTTGGCGTTTAACACTTTGACCATTATATGTAATCAGTTTGGCCATTGAGAAGTAGAAAGAGAATTTTTAAATAACAATATCATCATTTTAAAATTTATTAAGATATCAAAGTTTTCTCTTATTATAAAAAAACAAACATATTTTCTTGATTAGAAATTCTTTTATTTCATATTCATTTGTTTTTTATACTTTTTCTTTTTCTTTTCATGTTACATTATTTATTATATTTATAACTTTTCGCTTCTTCTTTTGTTGTTATAGGGAAAAATCTATTTTTAAAGGAATGTTTTCAGTTACATTTAAAATTGATCATATAATATGGAAGAAAAATAATCGCGATGTAAAAATCTCTTCCTACCGTGTGAATCAACTGTAAAAAAATAAGTTGATGCTGTTTAACTAATATATATTGCGAAAAGTAAAAAATATAAATACAATTTATAAAATCATACATGATAAAAAGAATATGACTATTATGTATAGTTATTGAATTTTAATTTAAAATTCTAACCATATCAGAATGAGATATATTCTTATATATCTAGATTCACGTTGATCATTCAAAATCATATCAAAATACTAATTAATATGATTTTAAATAAATATTTATATGTTTTGATCTCACATTGAAGAATTGATTTTAAATTCAAATCAAGTTCAAGTTAAAATAATTTAGTGTGTTTGGATTCATATTCAATCATTCAAAATCACGTTATAATGTTAGTTAATGTGATTTTAGAATGTTAATATGTTTTTTTTATTTTATAAATTAATTATCAATTTATAATTAATTTTTAGTTGAAACATATTAAAGTATTTTTTTTTGTTTCATAAATTTTTTATATTGAATTTCTCTACTAACTTGTTATTGGAATAAAAGATACAAACATATAAATCACATTAATTTTAAGATCCATTTTATTCAAAATTAAAATTTATAAATAATTTTTCAATGAGAAACAAAACATATAAACATTGGCATACAAATATATTAACTGAATTTTTTTATGTCACTTCAAATGATCCAATATGAATTCAAAAACGCATTTAAGGAAACTTTTATATTAAATAAAAATATTTTATATAAGTTTGACTTGTAACTTACTTTTAATTTAAAATTTTATTATAAATAATTTTATTTCAAATTTAATTTAATTAAAAAATATTCGTGATCGACTTTCCACTCACCCAAAAACACACTTCCTATTTTCCGTATTGTCCTTTTTTTAATATAATGCATCTTTTTTCCCTATTACTTTTGCTTGGATTCTTTTTTATTATTTTAATAACTATGTTATAGGTGCAATGTAACTATTTGTTTTTATCAATAATTAATGTACATCGAGGAATTGGTTGGTTATGTTTTAATAGTCTTCCTTTTCAATTATATTTTTTCTATTTATAAGAATAGGTATTGTTAGTACGTGAAAATGTCTCAAAAGTATTGTTTAATTAAAAGGTTTACATATATTTTGAATTCTTATAAAGTGAATGGGTTTTAATTTTGGTCGTTGCTTTAAAAAGAAAATATTCAACCTGTTAGTTTTTAAAATAACTATTTTTGGTCCTACAAATAGGATTTAATTTAAATTTTTATATCCTTAAAACATTTTTTTATTTCCTTAATACTAATTTTTATGATAGATAAACAACATTCATGTTAGAAATTTAAAAATAATATAAGTGTCACGTGTTTACATGATACTTGTGACACTAGTGAGTGTTACTTCAAGTGATTATTTGACCTTCTATTAAACATGTAAGTAACTATTGAGTGTTACATGACCATAAACAAAAAAAAAAAAGATTTCATATTTTTATTAATAAAAAAAAATTATTGAAGCATGATTAATATTTCAGTAGTATGTTTTATTAAATAATTATGTTCATTTAAATATATAATTGTAAAATATTTTCTATATTTTATATAATGAATTATTGAATTTCGAAATTTGTTAACAAGAACTTTTAAAATATAATTATCAAGAAATATCAAATTTTGCATTATAATTATGATTTTTGGATAGGACCCAAATATGTATCATAAGACACAATCTTGTACAAGTTAAATAAAAATAAGATTATATTTGTTTGAGTATTTAATACAATAACTAAATTTTAAACAATAATTAATTAAGTTTAAACAATCATGTATTAGTTTTTTTGGCACAAGAATCATGTGTTACTTTATCCATACATTTGCCTGTATATAATTTATTGAATATTTTAATTGGTTTAGTTATATATCTTTTCTTTTT
>PYAF01003099.1:490687-510502 GCA_007407185.1 Glycine tomentella
TATTTTATAGAAAAAAATTTATATATTAAAAAACATTTATTTATTATAAGTTTTAATCATATAAATTAAAAATTATTTTATACATTACACATAATATAATATTCCCTCTGTTCTCTTTTATAGGAAAAAATCATTTTTTTTAATTTTCAGATATAAACAAAAATTTAACAAATTTTATCATTTAATGATATTATGTTAAAAATATCTTTCATTTAATAAATATTGCATTTAATATCAAATTCTAATAAAAAAATATTTAGAAAAAATATTTTTTAATAAAAAATAATACGATTTAATGAATTAAACTAACTTATGAATTAAGTTTTTTTTCTTCTTCTTACAAAATGAGAACAAGAAAAATACTAATTAGTAAAAACATATGTATCTTTAACTTCCATCTACCCGTTTAAATTCCGTGTTTATATATTTCAAGTCATGTTTTATAAATCTCACCAAATATACTCATATATGTTGCATATCACTCGTTGTGTGAATTAATTAGTATGTAATTGTTTAGTTTAATTAAGTAGTGATTTCAAATATGATTCTTGATGCAGTTACATTAAGGAAAACTTTGACATTTATAGTGATATGCAACATATATGCAACATATAGTAATTAAAGAAAAAATAACTTTATTTCTCTATAAACGTCCTATCCATGATTTTATTTTTATTCATGAATTCTTCCTAGTCACCATTGATTGCTTTGGTGGAACCTACATGTCATTGTATAAGGAATCCTCTGGTCATTTCTTAATTTGAGTGGTTTTCTTGTATCATTGTTACCGATGCCGGAGATTAATAGGCAAGTCCTTCGTCAGGCACAAAATTTCATTGTATTGTTATTGTTAGTTAGTTTTATTTATATCAAAATCTAATACAGTAATTTGTTTTATTTCATCGTAGAATACGAAAATATTGTAAATCATACTTAATGGTTAATTGGTTATGCATGGAATTTACTAAGGTTGCACGATAAGTTCTTTAACAAATAATTATATTATTTTAGTGACATTAAGGTTATTTTGGGTAAAGTAGCTTAAAGTTATCTAAAAACAAAAACAAATTAGCTTATTAAATTAAAAACATTTAGGAAAATTAACTATTAAAATAATTAAAATATATAAAATAATTAAAAATATTAAAATAATGACTTATTTAAAAATGATAAGAAAAAAATTGATAAATATGCTAAAGATAAAAATGAAAAAAATATAAAAAATTAAAAGTTAACGTGTTAAAAAATATTATTTCAAGTAGCATTTCAAAAAATATTAGAAATTATTAAAAATATGTAATAGTTTTTATTTCAATTTAATTAAAATATATAATAATTTTAATTAAACATTTAAGTAATATAATTTTATAAGCATGTCATTTAAGTAGTTATATAATTTTATCAGCATGCCATTAATCAAACTATTAAATTGTTGAGATTTCTTTCTTATAGTAATTTAACCCAATTTAATACTAATAATAACATGTCAGAATCATATTGAATATAAATATAAACTTCTTTTACATTGATGGCGTATCTTTATTAATTTTGGAATGTTACTTGAAAAATGATAACTATTCCTATCAACAACATAAATAAATCTGTATTTCGGATTCCGTTGAAATGAGCATAAATGGATTTTTTTGAATTTTATTTGGTACATTTTTTTTGTTTTGCTTTTAAACTAATTAAGACAGATATTTAAATTTACTATTGATACTTAATTAGGACAAATATTTAAATTTGCCGTTGATATTTCAAATTATCATCAGTAATCTATTTTTTTAAAGACATGATAAATATATAATATGTGATGACTCTGAAGCCTGGCGCGGGGTTTAGCGCGGTCAGCGCCAAAGTTTTTCAGTAGAAAACCACGTCTGTGGTGTGGGGTGGGTAGCGCCGGGTTTGGCGCGGCCAGCGCCACAGTTCTGGAGTGTCATGCCGGTAGCGCCAAGGTGACGCGGGCAGCGCCACAAGTCCTCCAGAAAATCAGTTTTCTCTGTAAGTTCACGCGGTCAGCGCCGTATGTGGCGCGGGTGGCGCCATTGGTTTTAAGCTAGCGCGGGCAGCGCCATTGGTGGCGCGGGTCGCGTTGGAAGTGCCCTGGAAAACCATTTTCCTCTGGAATCCAGTGCGGTCAGCGCCAGGTGTGGCGCGGTTGGCGCCACAGGTTCTGGAAAGGGTGGCGCGGTTAGCGCGGGGTATGGCGCGATCCGTGCGGGACCTCTGACAGAGTTGGTATAAAAGGCACAAGTCGCGATTTTTGAAGGGGAAAGCTTCTTCTTCTTCCTTGGAACGTCCTACCTCCATTGTTGAAGCTCCAAGCTTCATTCCTTCACCATAGTTCACCAAAACAAGTCCCGTTAAACACCAATCTTGTGGAAAACACTTAGTGAGCCTAAATCCTTCATCCATTCTCCTTAAAAAAAACCCCAAATTAGAGGATTCCTTTCTCAAAGGAAGTCCCTAAACTTGAGTTCGGCGAGGAACGACGGCGATTCGTGGGCACCCAAGCTAGGGGGAGTCGTCCTTGGGCCTTCCTTGTCATCTTTGAGGTAAGAAACTCAAGTTTCACCAATTAATTTGTGAGTTGGGGTTTTGGGTGAATAGTGACCCATTTGTGATAGAGCTAAAATTAGCCTTGGGTCCTTTAGAAATAGGTGTTTAGAATGTGATGTAGATGAATGATTAGCTCTCATATGTGAATTTGGTGAACTTTGGTTTATTGGCTCTAATTAATGCATGTTTTGTGGTGTGCTGAGTTGCTTAGCCTTGTGTTGACATGCAAGAGCCTTGGTTGATGGCTTTGATGGCCTTAGAGGGCTATTGGAACGGTGCTTTGTGTGTGGAAGAACCGTTTGAGCCATGGGTGAGCCTTTGGTTGGTTTAGAGCTTCGAGCTCCTGACGTTGGCTTGTATCGGTGTCTTGCGATGACACTAGTGCTTTGGCTAGGCCAAGCTAGACCATTGAGGGTCTCTGAGTGGTATAATTGGTTGAACTCTGATAAACCTTAGGCTAGACGACCTTGTGGTTTTGGAAAGGGTTGTGAGTTCTTTCGTTGAAACGGTTGAGAACCGTGTTATGCTTTATGCCTTGTGTGGCTGTATGAATGTTTGATATGTGATTGTGTGCCTTGTATAGAGCGTGACACAGCGGGTGTCAGTGGCGTAGGCCACCGAGCAGGGAAAGAACCGCAGAGCTCGGCTTTGCCAGGTAAGTTCTAAGTCCCTTGGGGATGTTTCCCACTTGTTTGTGCTCCACCATACTCCGAGGGAGTAGTGGTTACATTCATGATGCATGCATTATTGGTTGTTGCATACTCATGATGATATATGCTTGTATCTATGCTTGAGATATGTATGATACCTGTTGTTAGATCTTCTGGCCAGTTAGATAGATATGGACCTCCCTAGGAGATGGTTTCCTCCTAGTTTGGTTTGCTCATGGTTGATTGGATCCCGGGGTGATGATAATCCCCTAAGAACAAGAGATAGGTGTGTCCCGTTGCGGTTGATTGCCTATTCTCGGAGGTACCATATACGTGCGTCCATGCGTAAGGGGTAGCTCCCGATGGGATGGCATGGGTGTGAATTCCGGTTTCACACTGAGGTTTGGTGTTGATTGGATCCACCTTACATTAGAGCTAGATGACTTGCTTGTATTATTATTGTGAGGGCCGGGAGGCCAGTGTGTTGTGAAACCTTGATGACGTGTGTCATGATGAGTGAGCCAGGGTGGAGGAGATGCCTCCAAGGACCCTGAGCTTACTGAGATGTATATCTCACCCCGTGTGGGGCTTATGTTATTTCATGTGACTCTTCTGGCAGACAGGAGCTATTTTAGGGCGGGAGGCCCCAGTAGAGACAGTGTTGCTTGACTATGAGGCAGCAGTGGAAGCTTGGAGCTCGGCTCAGCTTTTTGATTGTTTAGTACCCCTGTAGAGGGAAGACATGTGTGTGTACATGTGATTTCTTTGAGATATGTATATATAGATATGTATATGCCCTCGTGTGAGGAAGGATCTCTGTGATCAGAAAACACTCGGATGCTTATTCTTTTGTGTAGACACTTCGAGTGTCAGATGATGTATATGTAAATAAATCGCTTATGTTATGTATTGGATGTTTCCTCCTGTTTATATCTTTGAGATATTGATGTTATCTGTCTATGGTTATGTTTTGGTCTGGATCAGCAAGGGCTTGAGTAGTTTGTTTATGTTGAGATGTTTTATTCCATACATAATGTAATCAAGAAATATGGTTTTGATTTACGCATCCGTAAAAGGTTTTTAATAATCGTGATTAAGCGCTAAATTCTGATATAATCGTAGTGATAATACACCGGGTGCACACGGGGTGTTACATAATAATTCTTAAAAATATATGTAAGACTTATGTTGTGAGTATTTATCTTTACATGTAATAAATGGTGTTAAAGAGATATACAAAATAGTTTAATGTTTATGTAATAACATTTTTACATTCGTTTTATCATATATCACTATTTAAATTATTTTATTTTTTTTAAAGTCAACAAATTTATTATATATAATATATTATAATTGGATTATTGTGTAATTTTTTTATAAAAATATTATTACACATAACATTTAATTATTTTTAATATGAAATATGCTAACAAAAATTAATAAACTAAATCAATGTCTATTTTATTTATTAAAAAATTAAGTTAATATCCTATGCTATTTTTTTTTTTTATAAGAGAAGAGAAGAATTGCAAGCATCGAGTCCCTTTAAATCATTAATATTAATGGAGTCTTTCTTTATTGTCTTCAAAATTGAAATCAGAAATGAAAATTCTCATCTCATCCAGACAAGACATCATCCTTTGTTTGGTTCCCATTACCACCACTTTTGTAGACGGAAAAAGAGACAGGAACCACTAAGCACCAATTTTCAAACTCAACACGCCGAAGCACCATTTTAAAAACAAATAAACATAACAATTAAATAAAATAAAAACAATTAAATAAATATCAGGTTTAACGCCGTCGTCCCCATCATGCAATCTCTAACTAGCTTTCGGCAGAGAAGCGAAAGAAACTAACACTTCAGATAAACCAAATATCTCGTCGAAATAGTTTCCTAGATCCGATCCGATTCATTTTCAGACCATTCCATTGTTCCATTTTCGCATTTTGGGGAAGAAAGAAAGAAAGAAAGAAACTCTCTGTCTTGGTCTCACTTTCACCCTAGGGTTTCTCTCGCGCGATCGAGACCTAGGGTTTGTTTGGTGTCCCAATTTCGGTGCTGCATTTGTTTCAAGCATCGTCGTTCCGATTCTGTGCGCGGGGAAGGCGATTTCGGAAACAACGATTTCAATAATGAGGAGCAGTTGTGTCGTTTGACGAAATGGAGAGGGTTTCGCCGAACCAGCGTCGTTCCGACGGAGAGAGTAGTTCCGCTTCCGCCGGGGACACTCGCCGGAAGCGCGCCAGAGTTTACTTCGATTATGAGTGAGTTTAAGTGCGAGTCATTGGCATTGGGGATTCGTTACCTTTATGATGTGGTGTTCTTTGATAGGGTTCTGTTTCGACTTACAATTGATGTTCATTTCTGAATTGGGAGAATGGCAACTGCTTATGTTATCGAGAAATGTGATATATTGGATTATTGATTATTCATTTTGTTTTGCAGTAGCACTCATTGTATTGTGAAGTGTTCAAATGCTGGGAAATCCAGTGCATCTGTTGAAGAATTTGGGGATTATGATAATTTTCAAGGATCCTCTCTTCTTCGATCCAACGATGATGATGCCGGCGAAGAGAGTAACTTCGATGAAGGAGATGGCAGTGACATCTCAAAAGTGGATGATCTAGAGGTCAATATGGATCTTACGGATGACTTGTTGCATATGGTAATGTTTTGGGAAGCGAATAGTTCTTGTGCTATTTGTGGTCATTTTAATCGTTTGGAACTCTCATCTTACCTTTACCATTGTAATTTAGGTTTTCTCGTTTTTGGATCATCCCAATCTCTGCAGAGCTGCTGGAGTTTGTAAGCAGTGGCGGACTGCTAGTGCTCATGAAGACTTCTGGAAGAGTTTGAATTTTGAAGACCGGAACATATCTGTAGAGCAATGTGAGCCTGAGTGTATATATTTCATAATTCATAATTTCATGATAAATTGTTATTTGTAAAAAGTAAGTGCCTTTTAGCATTTAACTATGGGAATTGGAAATAATGTCCCGTGCCCCTTGTGAACCTGTAAATGTGCTGATATAAGGCTTGTGTATTTACAGTCGAGGACATCTGTAGGCGGTATCCTAATATAACAGCAATCCGTATGTCTGGTCCTGCCTCTAACCAGCTTGTCATGAAGGCCATCTCTTCGTTAAGGTTGGTAGCTTCTGCTGCCGTATTTGGGTTGCCAATCAAGTTATTTGTGATTCATGCTCATTCTTTTCTTTTTAACCGTTTTCAGAAATCTTGAGGCTTTAACATTGGGAAAAACTCATATAATGGATAATTTTTTCCATGCTTTGGCCGATTGTTCTATGTTGAGAAGACTCAGCATCAATGATACTACACTTGGCAGTGCTATTCAGGAGATATCAGTCAACCACGACGGACTGTGTCATCTCCAATTGACAAAGTGCCGTGCGATGCGTATAGCAGTCAGGTGCCCACAACTTGAAACTATGTCATTGAAGCGTAGTAACATGGCACAGACTGTGCTGAATTGTCCCCTTTTGCAAGAGCTTGATATAGGCTCTTGCCACAAACTTCCTGATTCTGCTATTCGTTCAGCTGTTACGTCATGCCCACAATTAGTTTCTTTGGACATGTCTAATTGTTCGAGTGTTAGTGATGAAACATTACGGGAAATATCCCAGAATTGTGCTAACCTTAGTTTTCTTGATGCATCGTACTGCCCCAACATATCCTTGGAGGTACATTTTAGAGTCTATAATCACTTTTTGACTATATAGATTCAATCTGCCTATTTTAACATGTTTTTGTTTCCTCTTTGAAGACTGTTAGACTGCCAATGTTAACAGTTCTGAAGCTTCACAGTTGTGAAGGCATCACTTCTGCCTCAATGACTGCAATATCTCACAGTTATATGTTGGAGGTGTGCATTTTGTCCATGATGCTGATATTAATATCTCAATTCCTGAGCTAGACTTGCAAAATGAGAAATAACGTTACTGCTTTTGTAGGTTTTAGAGCTTGATAATTGTAGCCTATTGACATCAGTGTCTTTAGATCTTCCCCGCTTGCAGAATATTAGATTGGTACACTGTCGCAAGTATGGCTTCCTTACCTTTTTTTTCTTGTTTTGCATGTTTCTCTAATGCGTCAATTCACACTGTATTCTTGAGTATTTTCTTTTCTAGTTACCTTTTTTAATTTATTTTTCTTGTCAGATTTGCTGATTTGAACTTGATGACCCTAAAGTTGTCTTCTATTTTGGTGTCCAATTGCCCTGTGCTCCATTGTATCAACATCACTTCAAATTCACTTCAAGTATGTCATAATTATGTCTGTCATTTTTTGTTCCCATAGTTTGTATACTATAATAGGCTAAAGGATGGAATTTGTGGCAATGCAGAAATTAACAATACCAAAGCAGGACAGCTTAACCACATTAGCTTTGCAATGCCAATCTTTACAAGAAGTGGATCTCTCTGAGTGTGAATCTTTGAATAACTCTGTATGCAATGTTTTTAATGATGGTGGAGGTTGCCCAATGTTGAAATCGTTAGTTCTTGATAATTGTGAGGTATATTTTTGCTATTTAGTGTTCATTTTGCCAATTTTGCTTGTGCATGATTTACACAAGTAGTATCAACTAATGAGTGTCATGTATTGTACTTTTGTTTGTAGTCATGTTATTCTGTATATCGCATATTGTGAATTTGGCCTATGGAGTTGTTACCTATAACTTATTTATTTTTTAACTCTAACCTATGGTGTTTTGATGAATTCAGAGTTTGACATCAGTTCAGTTCATCAGTACCTCTCTAATCAGTCTTTCGCTTGGTGGTTGCCGTGCAATAACTAATCTTGAACTCACATGCCCTAATCTAGAGAAGATTGTTTTGGATGGCTGTGATCATTTGGAAAGAGCATCATTTTGTCCTGTAAGTGATATTGATTGCCTTATATTCTATTTTGCAAGAGATTAAACTTGTTAATTCGGCTTTTTGATTTGAACATTTAGCATACTGCTAAATCGATAATCAAGGCTACTGAATATATGAAGTTTTCTGGTTGTGGGTTTTCCTGACTGTGTTCTTTAATCAAAAGTTCATACTTTACAACACAAGAAATCCAGATTTTTCTACCTCATACACTGCAATCCTGTTTGCATGAGATTAACTTTTATTAATCTGATTAATTAGCTAGAGGCTAAATTTTTTCTTTTCTTGACTTGCTTCCCAGGTTGGTCTTTTATCTCTCAATTTAGGAATATGTCCAAAATTGAACACACTCAGCATTGAAGCACCGTTTATGGTTTCACTTGAGTTGAAAGGATGTGGTGTACTATCTGAAGCATTCATTAATTGTCCACTCTTAATATCTCTCGATGCTTCCTTTTGCAGGTTATTTTGTACATTATTTTCCCATTTATCTTCCTATCTTAAAGAATTCATTAATTGTCTCTTTGAACATCTCCAGATTGTTCCTTTTGCATTGCTGACTCACTTTTACTGTTTGGATTTACAGCCAACTAACGAATGGTTGCTTGTCTGAAACAACTGTCTCATGCCCACTGATTGAATCATTGATATTAATGTCATGCTCATCAATTGGTTCAGATGGTCTTCGATCTCTGTATTGTCTTCCAAATTTGACTGTTCTTGACTTATCATACACTTTCTTGGTGAACATGCAGCCTGTCTTTGACTCTTGTTTGCAACTAAAGGTTAGAGTTACTGAAGAATGGTTTGTTATTCTAGAATTTTTTATATCATAAGTAGTGGCTAATGAGCTGGGTTTTTACTAGTCGTACTATTCTAGTACTTGACTTAGAATAATTGTACTCATCTTATAACATCATATCCTCTCATAATTTCAATGTCTTTTCTATTCTACCATATTTTGGATAATTTGACATTTTATATAATTATTATCTTCATTTTTTCTGATAGTGCTTACATTTTTCTTCTGTTTCATGAAGGTTTTAAAGCTGCAAGCATGCAAATATCTCACCGACACATCACTTGAACCTCTTTACAAAGGAGGTGCTTTACCAGCACTTCAGGAGTTGGACTTGTCTAATACACTTTGTCAATCAGCCATAGATGAGCTTCTTGCTTGCTGCACAAACCTCACTCATGTGAGCTTGAATGGCTGTGTGAATATGCATGATTTGAATTGGGGAAGCAGTTGTGGGCAAGGTGACAATTTCCCTGCTGTAAACACCCTATCTAGGGCAAGTTCTAATGAGAATATTCCTGAATCAAGTGAGCAATCCACTCGCTTACTGCAAAACCTCAACTGTGTTGGATGTCCAAATATTAGGAAGGTTGTCATTCCATTGAGGGAAAATTATTTTCATTTGTTATTTTTAAACCTTTCGCTCTCGGCAAATTTGAAAGAGGTCGATGTTACTTGTCTCAACCTATGCTTTCTTAATTTAAGGTATGGTTGGCTCTCCAATAAATGTGTTGGTTTCTATCCATTTTATATCAGATAAGCTAATGTCTTAAATTCTCTGTTCAGCCATTGTTCCTCTTTGGAAATTTTGAAGCTAGAGTGTCCAAAATTGACCAGTCTATCCCTTCAGGTATTAAGTCTTACCTGCTAGTTTTAATCTATTGATGCATTTTTTAATTTTGAATATTGACACTTCAATGTTGTTTGGTCTTTTTATTTTATATATGTTATAATATATTACGTATTATGTAGGTTATCTTTTCTGTACAGCTGTTATCAGCCAACATTTTTACCTAGTGAAACTTATTGACATGTTTGAAACATTAACCTGCTTTTGCATCATTGATTTTATTTCACTTACTACATATTTACTTTATTCTCTTGGCTTGGATTGTCTGCCTCCTTTAAAACCTTGTATAATTGAGTATTTTCCTGTTTAAATTTTTTTAATTAACTCTAGAGGGTTGCATAAGTCTTTATAGAAACATGATTGGATTTGCGATTGGCTTTTTGTGCTCCACCAGAAATGTAGCTTGTTTGAAATGTATTTAGCATATTGTGTTAGGATCCAATTACAAGGTATAAGACTTGAGTCCCGCATTGAAGTATAAGATTCTAGTGTAGGTTTACAAGTCCTTGGCCTTTCGAACTAAAATAGCTAACTTTTGTAGTGTCCCTATCAATATAATTTACAATCAAAATTCAAAATGTTGCACCTCATCCTTTATTAATTTGTGTCAAACCTCTTTGTTTCATTAATTTTTAGTGTTTGGTAATTTGGGTTTTCAGTCTTGCAATATTGACGAGGAAGCTGTTGAAGCTGCTATATCAAAATGCACTATGCTGGAGACTCTTGACGTTCGCTGTTGTCCAAAGGTGAGAAAGCAAACTCAGTTTTTGTGATATTCCTTCATCGCGTGTTGTCTTGGGCTTTTAGCAATTTTAACTAATTGACCTGTTCTTACATAATGATAGAATAGTGCTTGAGCATTGTTTTTTTTGGTCATGATCTTCAACTAATTATACTATACTTAATTTTGCTTCATAGATAAGCTCAATGAGCATTGGAAGATTACGCACAATTTGTTCAAGTTTGAAGCGAATATTCCGCAGTTAGTCAACTCTTGTTGGTGATCAAGGATATAAAAAAAAAAAAAAACCCCTAGTGCATCACTTGGATTGAAAGCGTGCTTGGTAATAAATTTGATTATTTCTTCGTGTGTTGTAAATGGCTAAATTTTAAATGTGTTTGGCATATGGAAATCTGTTCTGTGTTTGCAATAATTTATCTTTGTTGTACCTGTATTCTTGTAAAATCGACATTTCAAATTTAAGCTTTCTTTATTCTGAAGCAGTTTAACGTATCCATGTTGAAGAATAAAGGTATCTTTGATTCTTTGTCTTATTTTTCCAGTTTTTGTTTAAAAATTGTTCCCTAAAATAATTTTACATTTTTCAATAATCAATTTCTCATCCAAAATTTATTGATGTTTTCAGAACAGGTGCTTTAAAAAAGAAGCAAAAACAACTGAAAAAATGTTCCCACTCCCCCCCCAAAAAGTGTTCAGGGGATTAACTTTTAGAAAACAAAAATACATTCAGGGGGCAAAATACGTTTCAAATGTGTGCTCAAGAAAGAGAAAGTCTTGTATAGGCACACTGCCCATACAAGGCTCTCTCAAGGGATTTTCTTTCTTAGAAAACAGGAAACTGCTTTTAAAATTAGGAAACAAACAAGGTCTAAGTTTCTGATGGCTATTGCAGTGTTACATTGCAATGGTATATCATTATGCAGTAAATTATGTATCATTGTCAATTACTACAAAATATAAAAGGCATATTCCGTAAATTTATGTAACTTGTTTGTATATCAAGGTGCGGTTGTTATCATTAGGTAATATAATAGTTTTTTAAGTTTTAATGGTTAGAATTGATCGCAATATTTTAAACTGTTATATTTAGACCCAATGTCATTTTCCTCCACGTATTACCTCAGTTGTTCTTTGAAAACAGTTTAAATATATATATATATATATATATATATACATATTAATATTTTTATGCATTATTATTAAAATATATTAATCTTAAATTAATTTTTTCGTAATATTTTTCTATAAATTTATTCTTTTATTAAGTGAGACAATAAGTTTTAAATTAATTTGTTTTACGGAACAGGTTGTCATTTAAATGAAGTTTTAAAATAAAAAATATCAAATAACTTATATTTTATTTTAACAAAATCACATTTGTAGGAAAACTCTCAAATTTCTAATTTAATATAATCTCTTACACACATAAAAGATGTTCAAGTCCTAAACATGACATTGAATTAAGTATTCAAGAGAACTTTGTTGCTCTTAGTGGTTTCTATCAAAAAAGACTTGAAATAACTTTTAAACTGCAAATAAACAAAAATTATTTCAGGTTTTAAATCGATTTTAGGTTCTTGCTGATGGCTCCTTGTGGTTCTTTTCTAAAGAAAGAAATGGGTGAAGGAATGATGCATCGAGTTAAGATATGAATACTTTTCAAATTTAAAGATCACTCAGAAAATCCAAAATAAATGAGTATGTATGGGGGTGCAAACATCAACGAGTTTGTTAATATATTAAAAAAGTAACTTTATCATTAAAAAATAACTTTTGATGTAAGATAATCTAGTAATTATTATTTAAATTAAATAAAAAACAGAAATAAATTTATATCGGGTTAGAGTCATGCAAATTGCTTTTTCTATAAAAAAAAATCAGTTGATTTTAAGAAACTATTCAAAATAGTTTTTTTTTAATCCAATTAAAATTCCCTTAGATTTATGATTATTTTGAAAAACTAAAATAAACACATGAAAAACTTTTAAAAGTGATTATTTTAAAAAACATTTTTTAATGAAAAAATTGTAATAGACACGTACAATTTATTTTTATATTTCGATACACAATGCTATTTGTGTTTTTAAGGTTCTGCCTTGGGAACATAGGTTCCGTAGTCTGAACTATGCTGGCTACTCAAAAGCGAGCATGTATGTTTAGGTATTCATAGTATTGATTCTAGTTGCTTTAAATCAGGGTCCAAACTCCCTGTTTCCTCGTCTTCCGGTTCCCTGTATGAATCAGCTATAACCTTTCCTTTAGTCAGCACATCAGAAGGTACGGTTTGTAAGAGGCTGAAACACAAAGCTTCGTTAGAATCACATCTTTCTCAGTCATATGCGTGTATAGGTTATGTTTGGATAAAAGTTTTGAACTTATTTTTAGCACATTTCTGGATTCCAAGACACAAAATGAAGAAGGAAAAATTTGTTATTTTAGGAGTAAAACTATTTTTGAGCTCTTCCAACTTATATCCAAACATACACTAAGTTGGTATGACACGGAGAAATATGTGCAAGAGGCAGAAATGATATTATGGGCAAGAAAAACAACAAAAACTACACAAATCACCTGTCCAGAGCGCCAAGAGCAGAATTGATTTTTGCCTTCATTGTTTTGACTGAGGCTTCAGGATCATTTCTTGATGCATGAAGAAGCAAGGAATCAAGTTCTTCCAGTGACCTTCACAAACAAAATTCTTTCAGTTGGTGTTTGAATTTTTAATTTTGTTGACAGAATTTTTTTCTGTACAGCATATGGCTCAATGGCTAATGGTGATAGTCAATTCATGCATTTTTTTAAAGGAAGTGGATTATAATACCTCAGACATTCATCAACATCATTGAATGCTGTTTTACCATTGCCACTGTCGGATGCATACTGTGCCACCTATAGAAAGATTGTGACACTCTAATTAACTTTCATACGCATAAATATGTCATGAAGTGAATGGCGATAGACGTGGAGAAGGAGAAATAGATTATCCAAAGATTGATATCAGCAATGGCATAAGCTATGAACAACAATCATTGAAACTGTTGGTTGTTCTGTGTTTGTTTAGGAGTCTTTCGAAATTTGGTTGATAACAAAGTCAAGTATGGCTGTATCAAGTACTTTGCAATGTTGTATCTAATGGAG
This sequence comes from Glycine tomentella, assembly GCA_007407185.1. Taxonomy (NCBI): domain Eukaryota; kingdom Viridiplantae; phylum Streptophyta; class Magnoliopsida; order Fabales; family Fabaceae; genus Glycine; species Glycine tomentella. The sequence continues at coordinate 504,328 of PYAF01003099.1, forward strand.
ATAGTAACAACCAAAGTGAGTAGTTTCCGTATCAAATAGAAGCTTGCCATCAGACTTTAAAATTTTGGGGAACTGTGTATAAGAAAATACTCGCTGTAAATATATGAATACTAAATACTCAATAATAAGAATGAAACCTCATAAAGCTTTCAAATGACTCAATAGTGGGGGGGAAAAAACAGAAAAGATTGATAGATAAAATACATTATCACGTTCATAATAAGAACTAGGAAGTTGAAGGAAGGCTTCACTTACTGCTCTAATATTTACACGAAGTGATGCTGCAGGCCCAGAACGAAGTAGAGACCGGCAGAGGGCAAATTGGGGTTCCTCCACCTCTAATGTTTTTTCTGTAGTAGCAGAAAGAAAAGCCTTAGTAAGTAAACTTCATATTACCTTCAAATTATTATTGCTGCAAACCATGTCACATGAACACCTATACCTCAATAATGATAGCGAGGAGATAAAATGGAAAGGAATGACTTCAAAATGTAGAATTAAGAGATTTTCTAATGTCTAGATATCTAGCACGACAAAGGCATTACCTAAGTCCTTGATCTGAAACTCTGTAAGTATGACAGCTGGTATATAAACCTCCAGAGGATCAAGCTTTTTTCTAGAGCATTTCAGAACAAATTTATTAGATTTAGAATCAACACTCATCAGACTCACTTATATTGATTTAACCATAAATTATAAACTAGAAAATCCAAAACCAAGAAATAAATCAAATATCCCCTCTCCCCAAATTCCTGCTTATATAAAAAAAGAAATGAACAAATAATACATGCACAAACAGGTCTAATTTACACAGTTAACCAATCCCAACATAATTTTGTCATCTATGGTAATTTTGTTTACTTTTATAATACATGAACGTATCTTAAAAATAAAAATTTTAATTGGTTAATAATATAAAAACTCTTTATACTTTAGGTACATACAAATTAAACTCAAATCAAATAATAAGTGGTCTTCAAAGAATAAGTATGGTTAAACCATCTCAAAGCTAGTCAATACGATACATATTAAATTACGAATAATTATCTAGGCAAAGATAATAAAATCTTGTGAAAACTAATAAAAGGAACTAACTAACATAACAGCTAAGTAAAGTAATTATAATTATAGGAACTAATTAACCGTTAGAAGCACTTAGAAGAAATCCATGACATGGTGAATTATGATTCATACCTCTTAACATACTTATCGAAAGGACTTGCTAGGGCAGTGTCACCTGCAACGTAGAAACAGAGAGAATAATAAACAAAACCAATGGAACATGTGAAAGAAGAAAAGGTGAAAGAAACACGTACGGTTAGGAATGAGAAGCAAGTGGGAGAGAACCAGAGACAACGACACCGTGCGCCGCCCTTCACGCCATGTGGGGGGTGACACTGCGCACCTCAGACGCTTCGCCCTCCAACTCCAGCGATGCAAGGCCTTCTTGTTATTGCTAACATGCGCAGGGGTGCCAAGTGACGCCATGCCCACACAACATCATACTCTTTCGCGGCTTTCATGTATTGCCGATAACGTAACCGATTCGCTGGGTCCCACTCTTATCCTCTTAGTTCTGTCTTCTCTTTCACTAACCACTCCTCTTACTCTTCCATTTTTTCCCACAATGTTGCAATTTGCGCATATACCCTTACCATTTCTCATAATTATTCTATCTACTCTTATTTTTTATTTACTTTCAAAATATTTTCTAGTTTCTTGTAACCGATATAAAATATTTTTGTATAAGGAGCACAACACAGCGAGAGAACCTTTCTCATAGAAGAAAAAAATGACTATTAAATTTTATTTTGAATAACTAATTTTTTTAAGTCATCTCATATATATAGTCACTTGCTCCCTCCTTGTGAACAGTAAATTTTTCTTTTCTGCGTTGACTTTCATTTGTTGGACAACAACAAAAGTGAAATTTTACATGAAAATGTTTAATTAATACTAGTATAGTGTATCTGTTAAATGTTTAATTAATGTGACGTGTTACCTACTTTTTAAATTTAAAGCACGTATCGTTTTACATGAAAATCACAATATATAATTACTTGTAATATTATTTTTGGAAAGTTTGAGAATCGTTTTTATAAATAATAATTTTAATTTCTTTTTAAAATTAATAGAAACAATTATTCCTTTAAAATAAATAGAATTAGGCAAACATTTGAAAATGAAATTATTTATCGAATATAATTAGTTCAATTAATTAAAATAATTGTAAAATATATTCCTTTTGTTTATAAAAGCCGGCCAAATGATTTGAAGGTGTTAAATGTATTTAAAAAAATTATTATATTACAAGTAAATCAAGTTTAACATCTAAGATCTATACAATTTTGATAAAATAAAAAAAAAACAGTAGTAGATCTCAATCTTTTAACAATATACCAGAAACCAAAAATGAATTTGCATCCAGTGTATGTTACAATTACAACTACAACTAAAATCATCGACTCATCATAACTTAAAAAAAGAAAACGGAATAAAAAAGACAGCTATGATACTTTGCATTATTTAACTTTTTTTAAACAATAGCGTGATAATAATTTCTTCAGTCTGTCGTCCTTTTCGAACAATATACTGAATTTTGTTTTCCCTTTTGAACAAACCAAATATAACCTCACCGACATAAAATGATCTAATTTGTATGGCAATACCAACTTATTTTATATATTTAATAATGGAAATTCACTTGCTTTAACCTTTTAAAATTTCCAGAATCGTTGAGAGAAAAAAAAAGTTGATAAGGACCACTCGGTTGGTGGAATTTCTTGCATTTTATCATTTTGAAGTTTGAAGCTGAAGGCACCAGTTTGAGGCAGACATAACACAGATCTTTCTTGAACTTCTCTGTGTTCTGAAACAGCAATAATGGAAAAAACCATGACTATGTGGTTTCTGTTGGTCACTCTTTCCTTCGTTTATGCTGCTGCCACTGCTAATACTCAAAGTAAGTAAAAAAAAGAAGTCTTTTTTGTGTTTTTTTTTTTGTTCTATCTAGTGGTTTTGGTTTCAGATTTGGAATGTAACTGTTAGTGTCTGGAGTGCAATATGTTTGATCTGCCTTACAATCACTTTAAGATGTAATTTTTATTTTCTATATTTTGACTCGAGTCTTTCTGATGCGACCCATTGTAGCTTCTTCTCATTCTGGATTGCATTTTTTACATTTTAAATGAACTGAGTGTGTCTGTCTACAATGCCAGTGATGCTCTCAGCTGTTCTATGAGTAGATCTCAATTGCTTAGAGCTTTCGTGTATTTTTGGTCTCTCAGGGGAATTTTTTTTTGTGTGTGTGTTCTTTGCTGGCCTGGAAATTGGTGCCATGTTGGATCTTGCACTATTATGGTGGAAATGTCTGGTGATTCTTGATTTAGACCACCAACCATATTGTCTTCAGCTTTAAAACTCGTTAAACTTTGTGTTTTCACTTTCCTATTTGTGCGGTATTGATTCAATAATGTGCATCTTACGTGTATAATGGCAACAACCCAGTTGAGGCTTACTGTTTTGGAGAGCTACTTCAGTCATTTCCCCTAGATTGATTTTGTCAAAATATAACTTTTGCTCTGTCTTTGGCGTTTCTAGTTCTAGGAAAGAAATAGAAGTGTGTATATGATCGTAAAATGATGAAGTTGTAAAGTACATGATAACCAGGTGGCTTTGTTTGTTTGAAAATGAAACTTTTTTTATGAGGTAAGGAGCAAACAAGGTTAAAAAATGGTCATCAACCACAACTGCAGGTTCAAACTCAAGGTTTTTGGAGTGTATGCAACTTAAGCAATCACATTTGTCCTTGATTTTTTGCATTTCAAGGATTGTAACAAAATACCACAGTTTAAAATCTTGAGAGAAAATGAATTGACTTCTGTAAAAGATTATGATTTTATTAACTTTTCTGCCCTTACCCTCCAATTCCACTGTAACAATAGTTAGTTGTTTTCCTTTCTTTCATTAGCTATAGTGTTTTGTAAAGTGATGCCTGTGGAAATGTCATTAGGATTTAATTTATGGAACTCTTAAATGGTGACCTCTTTTATAATAACGTAGACTGCTTTTGGATTTAGGAATTTGATATTAGATGTTGGTTCAGAGTAGGAGAACAAATTTGGGCAAATGAATCTCTAGCATTCATAACGGCCACTGTAAATCTGAATTTATCAGAGATAAATTATCTGTATAAGCCACACTTTTTAGTTGTCTAAGAAAAAGAAAACATTATTTGTTGCTTTAAAACAAAATCCTGACTGATATTGATCTCAACGTGATAGAAATGACTGGCAACCTTCATTATATTTGTCTTAAACGTGTTTGCCAGATGTTAGGTTCTTCTGTGGGGGAATATATTAATATTTAGCAGTACATAGTTTATTAATTGAAGTTTTCTAGTTCTTTCCTTCTTTGGGATTGTCATATATCATACACTTTTGAGATGATATGCTAGTTTATTTTTCACTAATTGTTTTTGTTTGTGACTGTCGAACACGGTTCATAAAACTTAGTTCATGTGCCTTGCCTTGCTTTCTTATCCTTAGCTTGAGACTACAAATTTTGACATTTTCATTGATTATACAAATGACTACTTTCCTCAATACAAAGCCTCCTTATGGGTTAACGAAAGTTCCCAAGTACATGGTCTCCTTCATTGTTTTATTTTTTTTCCTTACTATATGATTCGATGTCTCTAACTCTAAATTTATCTTGTATTTACTAGTATCTTCCCATTTCCTCGTTCTTTAGATTCCCATTTCTGACATAATGAACAAAACTTTGCAGTCAAAGTTACTAACAACCCCGCGGACAAGTTGGTAGTTGCGATTAACGAAAACAGGACTGCTCACAAGGTGTCAGCCTTAACCGACAACCCGGGGCTTGCGTGTATTGCTCTACAATACATTAAGGCATACCAGGGTGAATGTGATGCTGTGGGTGGACCTGATGGCAAGAAACCTCCTGAATCTCAATTTGCTGAAGTTTTTGCTCCAAACTGTGGTGTTGAGGCATCAACTCTTGCTCCTATAACGGGTCGCTTCTTGGCGTGCCAGACTAAGTATGTCCATGCCCCTGAGGCATTTTCTGATATCCTCATAAGGAACCAACAGAGCTTAGACATACTCTACAATAAGAATCACACTCAGGTTGGTGCTGCTGTCACAGGTACTGATGGGGGCTCTCCTTACTTCTGGTGTGTGTTGTTTAGCAGTGGCAAGCCTAACAAAACATTTACTTTTGAGAGTGGTGTGGCTAAAATAACAAAACCCGGTTGCTTTAGTGGAGCTAATGATGAGTGCAGTGGTGCTAGTGATTGGTCACCACTCAATGGGATGTGGGTATTTGCCACTTCGGTTTTGATTGCAATGGGGTTTGCTTTAACATTATGATCATAAACTGAGATAATTTGTATGATCTCTCCTCTTTGGTTTGGATGCCTTTGTAGTCGTTTGATGTATATGAAAGGCTTGGTCTCAGCTATTCTTTTTCCCCCCTTGCTTGATTTTTGTAATTTGTTAAGAGATTCATGGCAATTGTTTTCCCAACTTTCTTATTTACATATAAAATTTGTGGTATTGGCTCTTGCAAATTCTCTAATGTGGTGGGACTACAAGTTTTCTTTTTCTATATTTTTCCTTGTTTTTAAAAAGGAGAAATTAAGCTACATTAAGAAGATTTCTGTCCCAATAATAGGGATTTGGATCTTTGAAAACATAGCCTAACCCTTATAAAATAAGGATTGAATGGGATCACTGCATATAAATTTTTAAGACCTGAGAATAATATCACAGATTGATTAAGGTAGAAAAAGTGAGACGATTAGTCTTAATAATTTAAGGGATATTTTTAAAAAAAATAATATAATTCGCTAATAAATTTAATTTTACTAATTACGTTAATCAATTTTTCAATTTTTATAAATCAATTAAAAATTATATATATATATATATATATTATATATATATATATATATATATATATATATATATAAAGAGATGAAAATTACATTAGTATAATTTTAACCAATTATTATTTTGTTCAATAATTTTTAATTGGATAATATTTTGTTAAATTTCACTGTTTGATCGAAGCTTTCTTTCAAATAGATCATATATATATATATATATATATAATATAATTTTTATTTATTCAATTATATAATTATATTTAT
>PYAF01003099.1:512236-524842 GCA_007407185.1 Glycine tomentella
GAAAACCCTCAACAAATAAGGGAAAAAACCAAGGGACAAGAACAGAAGAATTTTCACTAAGTGGAAGAAATTTCCACACCTCTCTCTAAAATAAGGAGAGTACAAATTTACCACTCTCTCTTATACTAGGAGAATACACTCAAGGAGAAACCTTACAAGAGAACTTGTCTCTATATTTATTCTCTCTTGGTTTTGGGATAATTACAAAGGGTGGAGGAGGTGTGTATTTATAGCACACCACACCTCTCACTTGTTGGAAGCCCACCGATGTGGGACTTCCACTTCCAACAAGATAGGTCTCGAGACTTAAAAATACTACTCACAAAGATACTTATAGGTTATTCACATCAACAATGAAACTCGAACTTACGAGATGTTTGAGATATAACTCGTAGTCTTATCAATTAGACCAATCTCGCTCGTTCAAGTATTAATATAGTATCACTTAGGAGGAGGAAAAATCGAAGACAATATGCTAACATCTTTAGAAAGAATCTAAAAGATCAATTCAAGCCTAGCTTAATGATGTCCATATTTGACATGAATAGAATACTATCATAGGTTAATTAATTTACAAATGTAGTGCTTTTTGTCTTGGATACTGTTAGGAAAAGTAATTCAGCATTTTTCTATTCCAAAAAATGAACAAGATATAAAGTGCATGCGGACTAGAAATGGTGTGTTGCTGATAAAGCTACGCTTGTTAAATTGAAAGGATGTGAATAGGATTCTCCATTAACAGAGCACAATATTCGCTTCTCTGCCTAAATTTCATTTGGAATCTGATGCCGTTTCTACTACTGTGGATGTCCGTGAAACATCGATTGTAAAGAAATGCAGAAGCTTTACGAATGTCTACAATACGTCACAGATTCGAAGTTGAATTGAAAGAATTCTAGGAGAGAAGATATATTTAGCTTGAATAAAGAAAAATGAGCAGGCTACAAAAATGTTCTCAAGAGAAAAAAAAAAAATCCCTTTTAGTGTAGCAGCGGTTGAAAAGTACGTGGATTTAGACTGAATTTTGTAAATAAGGTATTGATGTTAAATGATTAATCTAATGTCCGTAAGTTGCTAATTCTATTAAGGTTTTTACTTAATTGTCATTTCCATTTTAAAAAGTTAGAGTTGGATCCTTTATCCTTCATTTGTCAACAAAGAATAAAAGAGTGAACGAAGGATTAGGAATGAGGGGTAAAAGATAAAAAGAAAATATACTTGGATTCTTTATCCTTCGTTTGTCCATATAAGCTTTGAAGATTTCTAACCACATCCTGCATTTTTAATTAAAGAACTTTAGCAACTTATATGTTAAAAGAGTAGTTACCACCTTTTTTCCAGAGCAGAATTGTTAACACCTCTTTAAAGTGTATACATTTCATTGAAGGAGAAAGACGAGACTACGAGACAGAAGTGACGAATAATATGACGTAAAAGAAAAAGGCAATAATAAATAAAAGAATAAGGAAATGTAAAAGATATAAGAAAGGTGTAAAAACATTATAATTGTTTACATGTGAGGCTTTATACATTAGCCAAGATGAAAAGAAAAACCTAAATAAATAGATTTGGCCCCATAATAATATCAAGGGTCCGTTTGTTTTAAAGTTAAATAAATTGATTTTGCAACTTTTAAACATAATTGGATGCATGTCTAAATTTATATGAAAAATAGATTTTACATTTGAACTTGTTTATCTTATAGGGAATTGATTCTTAATACAAAACAAATAGATTTTACTGTTGCATTAATATACAACACACACTGAAAACATAACAATTGATAGTATGGAGAAATCATACTCAAGATTGGACACACAGAAAGCAAATGAATTCATTTGAACCATTAGTATAACTTTCATAGAATAAAGCCACTTGGTTCATTCCGTCTAGGTTTGGCAGGGGGCTGACAGCTTATACTGTTGGGCAAGTTCTTGGGTGTTTGTCGTCAGAGCAAGATATTTGAGCCAAAGTCAAAGAAGAGTGATAATTCACAATATGTTTGATATGAGTGAAGCATGGGATATCAACCTGAGATACAATTTGACCCACAGCAAAATTTAAGCCAAAAAGTGAATCATCAGTGCCTAAGATACAATTTACTGCTTTCACTAATCAATAGTTTTAAGATTTGAAAGTCTTGATTCTTTTTCACCTGAAGATAATCTTAACTGGCTGAACAATGAGATCTTTTAGAAGGTTTCTGTACAAGTGATGATGATGAATCACATTGAAAAGTTCCTTGGATGCAGTTTCTTTCATGGAACTAAGAAAAAATTAAAAAGTATAGGATTTATCTAAGAAAATTTTAATTGAATTTTTTTTACCATGATATTAGTACGAATTAGTCTATATCGAAAGCAGTGGTCAATCTTCGTTGAGAATCTCGAGCCACACAAAGTGAGTATTTTTCTTACAACAAAATTTATTCCATACAATTGGATTATTAGAACACAATTGGAAAAACTTGATTAGAAAGAAAAAAAACTAATAATAATAATAAGCTTAATTAAATAATCATTCTAATGAATGATAAAGATGGTGAAGTAGAGTGACAGTAACTTCATTCTAAACAAAATGAAGTTTTAATATAATAATAATGATAGTCTCGCTTATCAATTTAATAAAACACAATAAGAAGAATAAAGTATAACATGAGATTGTAATTGGAATCATTTTATCAAAAAATTGAGTTTAATTTAATAAAACACAATAAGAAGAGTAAAGTATAACATGAGATTATAATTGGAACCATTTTATCATAAAATTGAGTTTAATATAATTGAGGATAAAACTATTCTTTCTAATCCTTGAAGGAGAGGTAGAATTAATATAAGTGAAATTTATATTGTAAAATTTAATTTTATTATAGTTGTGATCGACCAAGAACAAATCACTACAATTTATCTATATTAATCAATGGAGATTACTATCACATACCTATCATCACAAAAAAGTTGTTATCACTGTAGTTTTTATTAGTGAATCACCTAATGTTATTGTCATAATAGATTAGGTGAATATTACCACGTATTTGTTATCACAAAAGGTTGTTATTGTTTCAACTTTTGTTGGTGAATCACCTAATATAATGTTATTACCATGTTATATTAGGTGAATACTACCACACATTTGTTATTGCAAATGGTTGTTACCATTCCAGTTTTTTTTGGTTAATTACCTATTGCTATTAATATGACCATGTATGTTAGATTAGGTGGACTTGATTTGCATGCTTCATCTAATTTGTTACTATTGTAGATTATGGTGAATCACCTGATGTTATTATCACGCTAGATTAGGTGAACCTTGTTTGCATGCTTAGGCTGTGAAGTATGAACTTCTCATTATGCTACTCTACTTTTAGAAAATTCTTCAAGGAGATGAGTTAGCATATGTGCATTCTTTCATTACATGTGATAGTTATCAGTCAGTGGTGTGATATAAATTAACTGATCTGTGTACTCTGTTAGGATATGATCATCTCTCAACTTAGCAACTTGTTTGTTTATCTTTTTAACATATTGATGCCTTAGTTAGAACCTCACTCCTTATTTTTGCTTTTTGTTGTATGTTTGCCTAGCTTCTTTTGTTTTTTATTTCTAGATGACAGGTTCTTCGATTCATTTGGGGATTGAGATCCTTCTGTCAGTTTCGAACCAACCAATGATGTTAGGTCCTTTTTGTTGCCACTTGCCACTACTGAAGCTAACTTGTTCCGGTTGTTTCTATCATTCCTTGCATAGAGTTATTAAAAGATTTATATATTAAATATTTTTTTTAATTTATAAATTTTTATAATTTGAAAGAAAAATAATAATTTTTGACTAATGATACATAAAAAAATAATGTTAATATACTTAATTAAACAAATCAAGTGTGTTATTAGTTTATTATTTTGTTTATGAATAAAGAGGTATGAGCTCAATTTCTATTAAGACATTTTTATTTTTAATTTATTTAATTTTTTTTATATAAACATCATGTTAACAACCTACAAAATGACCAAAATTATTTATTCTAAAAAATAAGAGGATTAAATATCTTGATTTAAAAATAGAAATACTAAAATTGCCAATTTAAAATTATAGAGGACTAAAATTGTAATTTAACCTTTATAAAATAATAATTTTATCTTTTAAAATTAATTTTAATCCCTTTAATGGTGAGATCTAGAAGTGCATAGCCAGCAGTTTATTTTGAAACTGCTGGGAATCTGATTCCCATTTCAGCAAAGATCCTGAAATAGGTTAATTATTTACTTTTTCATTTTCGGTAAAAAAAAAAAAACATTTTCTTAATATTATTTGTAAAAAAGAGCTATCACGATGCTTCATAAAGTCAGGGACAGGGAGACTTGAGAGAATGAATTGGGATCATGCCATTCGATGTTCAAATCCGGTCAAAATAAAATATAATCCTTTCATTCCTAAGGGTCTTTCTTTTTGTTTAACTAAAAATATGCAGTTAGAGTTTTTTAAAATGGAGACCGACAAAATTTAATTGAACTACTAGTATGATTATTCTGTAATCTAATCCAGTCCCCAATTTAAATAAGGACCTTACGTTTATTGACAAAGAAGACCTTAGGATTAAAAGAATTCACAATAGGACTGTGGCAGCTTGAGCCTTGAGCTTTCAACAGCAAACTCCATAACTCTAGAATCTCTGGAATCATAAGCTCAAAAATTGTGTTGCCTAGAATAGAACTATCATAATCGGGATGGAACGTATCTAAATTAATAAACAGACACAGAGGCACAATAAACTCTCCCATGTTCTATTTAGCATCAGCACCAGATGTCCTTGACCTGTTCCCTTGAAACCGTGTCAACCATTTCTTCTGTGAAGTAGTAAGATTAGTATAGTGCAATGGTGCTGCAAGGCCTTGTTTGGATTGATCTGTGACTGGAAGCTCAGCAGGGAGTGCAGAAGCAGTGCTGGTGAAGGCATTTAGGACCAAGAATGCTAGGATGGGAGAGAGATCCAGCGTTCCTCCCAGAGGGGGAATAAGTCCACGGAATATGTTCAGGTATGGGTCACATATGGTGCTGAATGAAACAATAATCATTTTATTTAACACTTGCAAATCCTTTAAATGAAATCTGCTTATACTATCATTAACAAAATGGGAAATCTTACTAGGGTTTATATATGTATAGTTTGGGGAATATGAGTGACCCTATCCCTAGGTCTCTACATAATATTGTTCTCATAAATATTAAGAGTGATAGGTTCAGTCATGAGTGTATAAGCTATTTACTCAATAAAGTAACAGAATCAAACGTTTAATCCCATAAAATATCCTGCTAACTAAAACACAAATCATATATTTTTGTTAATCAATAATTAAATGTATGTTCGTGGTAGTTCGACTAACAGAAAAGGCTTATCTCGAATCAGATCAATGAGAAAAGTGATCTTGCAATAAAATTGGCCATGTGACAACAATCCAATTGAACACTGAATGATATCCTTTCTAGAAACAAAAAAAGAAAAAAAGGCGACTCACCTGAGAGGACTAACAATGGAAGGAGGAGTGTTGGGAAACCATGTCAAAACAAGCCTAACAATGAGCAAAGTGTTGTAAATGTTCAAGAAATTCAGAACCCCATTCGCCGCCACCAGCCCTGCCACCGAATCCCCAGGCAAAACGGCAGCGAAATTATGACCAGAAACCAACCTCACGTTGCTTTGCTTCCCAATCTGAACCCAAACCATCAATAATTAATAACATTATACATAAGACGTACGTCTCATTAATTTTTTCCATATAAAAAAAAAATCAAGAAAGCGGAAGTTTAGAATTACGTCCTGCACGCAAAGGGTGTGAAATTGGGAGGGGAGAGAGAGAATTTGGTAGAGGAAAGAATTTTGAGAAGCGAGGGAGTGTAGAAATCTGAAAAAATTGTGAGCGGCAGTGGTGAATGATGTGTGGAGTTGTTGGGGTGGTGAAGAGAGGAGAGTAGTGAAGTTGGGATTGGGGAGTGTGAGAAAGGGAAGTGCAAAGGGTATTTGAGCATTTCCCCAACAATTCGAAACCTTCTTAGTATCTATCTCAGTGGACGAGTCGTTAGCAGCGTTCGCACCCATTTTTTCAGTTGATGAAACTCAAAGCTGCGTGCCTGCGTTCTGTTCTTCTATCTATCTATAACAACCTTTGGAGGGAAAAATGGATAACGCTAGCGCATGCTATGGATTTTCAGGGAATAGATAATCCTCTGAATCTCAAACAAATAAATAAATATATCGTCTCTTCTCTCACTAAAAGAGTCGCATGTCAAAATTTAACCATTTTTTTTCTCTCAATTCTTTTTTTAATCAGTTTTTTCTCAATTGTTAGTAGTACTCTTTTGGTAAAATGAAAACAAAATCTTATAATTCATATTTAGCTTCAATTTAATCTTTTAATTTTTATTCAGTTTAATCATTTATTTTTTAGAATCCATTTAATTTGGTTCTTTAATTTTTTTTTTCAATTTGATTATTTAATTTTTAAAATTAATTTATTTTAAAAAAAATATTTTGTTGGTTTTAAAAATTTGATCATCTAATTAGTAAGTGATTTTTTAAACCGTTAAAAAGTGTAATTTTTTATAATTTAACAAAATGATCAAATTCAATCAATTAAAAAATTAAAGGATTAAATTAAACTCTAATTTAATTTTTGGATCAAATTGAATTAAAAATAAATTAGAGAACTAAAAACTAATTTCATTTTATAAAAATTAGGGAAATAATTAAGAAAGCGAGTAATTTGATTCCTTGGTTGCCCACCCACAATGTTTGAAATTTCTTTCTTTATTATTTAAAGTTTTATACTCCTATTACTATAAGATTTTGTTTTTTTTTTTAAAAAAAAAGTATCATACATTCTATAATTTTTAAAAAGGAGTTTAATAACAATACACTATTAATGTGTGAAAAAAAAACAAGATACACTATTAGTGTAATTTTTTTTTTATAAAATCAATGTAAAATATTTTTTGTTCTGCTTATATAGTGTATCATTTTTTATTGCTGCAAGGACTCCAAGGTTAATGGTTTTTTGGTAAACCAACTCCACATGAAGCTGAGGCCATGGCACTTTAATTATCAACTATTTCTTGGGTCGAATCTGGTGGGTATCAAAATATAACTTTCGAGACTAATTGCAAACATATTGTGGATGATCTCCAAGCAAGGAAATTTGTCAATTCTGAATATGGTGACGTTCTGGATAATTATAACTTTAAACTTTTTTCTATTTGTAACTCTTGTGTTGAGTTTGTTAGAAGCGAATAAATCAAGTCATTTATTGTTTAGCAAATATGTTTAAATCTTATAGTAGTATGCTTCTTTTGATTGTATATTTTGCATTCCAAATAATATTCAATCTCTTGTTTTGAATGATATAACATAAGATTGTTAGCTTCAAAAAAGAATAATAAAACATGTTATGATATTAACTTATACATAAATTAATTTTAATTTATAGAAGAAATTAATTTATTTAGTAAAAAAAAGAAATTCATTTATTTTCTTTTTCGATAATTACTTATAACACGTTTATTTAAACCAGAAAAATTTCTCAGAATATTCATAAATCAAAGATACAATCAGTTTAGACCAAAAACTCAATAAGAATTTGAGTGTATGGTAAGACACAAATAAGATAGTACGTATGTTTAAAAGTATAATTACCTAATAATACTACTTACTAATAAATTTGGTGCATTGACAAAATTTGTTCACGCAATTAATAAATTTGGTGTAATGACGAAATTCACACGTTCACGCAATTAATCACAATTAGTAAAGTCTAAGTTTAGATAAAGAGTGAGCAACTTAAACTTTAACATTCCAATATTAAGTGTTTCAGGTTTTATTTTTCTGAAATTAAAATCTGAGTCATCCAATATTCATTTAATGGTTCTCATTTGATTCGTTGATTGGTTGAAGTGATCGCAAAAATTCTAGGTCATTTCTTATATATTCCCTTCGTTTTTTTTTAAGTGTTGGATTTTTAGAAAAAAAATATTTATATTAATTATCTGTTATTTATAAAATTAAACATCATATTAATTACTCATTTATCAATTATATTATTATTTATTTTTTAATATTTAATTATTTTACACATACATCTATTTTGGAATGAGAAGAAAAAGAGATAAAAAAAAAAAAAATCTCGTAACCCTTTTATTACAATCAATAAAATTTAGATTTAAATATAATTTTGATCTTCATATTTTATCAATTTTGCAAATTACAAATTTGATTTCTTCATTTTAAAATTGAGACATTTAATATTTCTATTTTAAAAAAATCTTCCTATGTGACTCTCCCTGACACTTCAACAGAATTATAGTTGTGTCCTTCTGTGTCCCATGCAGACACCCGTGTTTATTTTTCTTAGAATCTTGCTATAAGATTTATGATTGTTTCCCAAGTAAAAGACTTAATGTATAGTTCATCTTGCCCCTTATATTTGACAAACTAGTTGCATTTGTCTCCAGGTATTTTGTTGGATCACACATATTTCCTGATGTTTTGCTCAACGATATTGCTGGCCCAGAAGGAGATCCTTTGTTGTTGAGTTTAAAACTATCCGTAGATGTTTTGGTGAGAATGAAGGACCCCCTTTTACTGGCTTTCAGCTTCTGTTGTTGGTTAGGACGTGCTTGACAAAACCTTGCATGTGCTTTTTTTCTGAAAAGTCTTCAAAATTGCAAACTGCCTTCGATTTGGAATCTTCACATTAGTCAAAACTAAGACATGATGCTGTGTAAGATAGTAGTTGTAATGTTATCTATCTGAAACTGATTGCAAACAGTGTGAATAAAAGAGGAATAAAAAAATAGGGTCATGATGGAATTGCTCTTGAAAAAAGAAAATTTTCAGGCAGGACAGAAATGAATATTGGTGTTTACATTTTACTTGTGAGTTAACTTTTTTTATGAGTAATCTCCCACTTATATATATATTTTATTGTGATCTTATCTCTATAGCCCTTGTGAAACTTAATTTTTTTTAATACATTTCCTCACTCAATACTATTGGGCTTAAAGTGACACATTTAATATAAATCAAAGATAAATTTTGATAACATCTTAGAATGTAAAATTTAAGTCTAATTTAATTCTAAAAACTAGTTCATAGAATGACGGTTGACTCCCACTTATATATTCTAATAGATATGAAACTGACTTGAATTTTTATCAACAATAATATATATTAATGATTAAGAGTCACAACTATTGCATTATGAGGGATAAGGTGTCTTTGTAGTTCTCTTATACAATTGAATTTGTCAACTTTTACTGTAAACATACTACCTGGCAAACTGATTTGGTATTTATAGTGTCTTCAACTTTATTTTAACTAATTCTCAGGCATAATACATGTTAATAATGACCAGGGGCAAGAAAAGGACTTCTTATTGGGGGAGGGGATGTGCTGGAGCGCTTGGCTGGAATAAATTATATTGCTCTAGATAAGGTAATTTCATTTTCGTAGACACTATTATCTATCTGTTGTCCCCATACACCTTATACAAACATATATATGCTAGTATATATCTGTGGTCTGTATTAATGACTTTAGTAGGATGAATGTCTTAAAGGAAACGTTATTTGTTGAAAGTTTGTATTGTGCATATCAAATTTCACATTGTTCTTTGATAACTTTTTTCTGCATAAAAAATCTTAAATCTCATTAATAATATACCTTTTGAATAACAGAAAATATCAACCGTTTGATTACATGCTTTTTTGCTTAAAATTTCAAAATTTTGGTGTTTAAGATCAACATGATATTTACTTGTAAATTTTTAATTCAGCAATAGGATTTATCTAAATCATTTTTCTTACTAAATATTTTAGAATTGTGTATTATGCTAAGTGTTGAACCCATGTCAATTGATATCCTTCAGAGTTAGAAAGAAGTGTTAAAATAGATCGAGAGAGAAAAGTCCAAAGAAGTATGTGAGTGACTGATCCTTTGTGTTTGGCTTTATTGATACTATCTAAATGGTAACCTACTAACCTATATAGTATGATGTAATGTTGTAGAACAAAGATATAGTATACATAACTAATGAACAGAATTAATTATTTTGAAAAAACTAGTCCAACTTTTTAGGTTGGATATAATTTCTTTTGAAGAAAATAAAATAAAAATTCTAGCCAGTGTTGTGAAAACGGGTTCAACCGTCAGATCGAAAATCGGAACTTCACACGAGTCGGGTTGGTAAGAGAACCGGAAATGTAAAGGGTCCGGTTTGGTCCGGAAAAAATCGGACGATTTTTTGTTTACTCGGTAACTCGATCGGGTTTAGGATCGGACTGGGTTTTGACAAGAAAAAAAAAAAAGAGAAGAGGGACGCAGAAGGAGTTCATTCGCTCACGGTCACGACATCACGACGTAGGGACGCAGCAATCACGGAGACTCACGGCCAAACTAAAAAATAGAAAAACCAACGAGAAAACGAAACCGCAAACAGAACAACAGCAACATTAACAATGGGTTCTCGCCTTCTCGGTACGAGGTGGAAGTGAAACATGCGCGCTCAAGAACGTGAACTGGCGCCACGGCTCGAACCAATCGACAATTTTTTGTTTCATTGAAGCGCCGCGCAGCCATAACATAACAGCAAGAAGCCAAGAAAACGAAGCTTACTGAAGAGCAGCTTTTATATACATGGGAACTAGTTTTTTTGGTATTTGGGCCCAGATCCATAAACAATTTGCTTCCAGCATCCCATTTTTGCTTATTGTACTCCTGGCTCATTTTTTAATTGAAAATTGGACTTTTGATTTAATTTACGTAGTTATTATTTACACTTTTTTTTATTAATACACTTTATTTATATTATCAACTTTAATACTTCAATTGTTATTTTTATTTTTTTTAGTATACTTTTTTAATCAAATGATATTAATTATATATTTATATATAATATAATTTTAAAATTTTTAATATAGAACGAGCTAAATTGGATCAATTACTAATTCATCGATTGGATCACTGACTCAGCAATTCATTTCCTCGATCTGATCAATGAGTGGAAGTATGATTCTAACACTATGCTTTCAGACAGGAACCCTTACCAAAGGAAAACCAGTTGTGTCGGCCATAAGCTCTATCCTTTATGGAGAATCTGAAATTCTTCGGCTTGCTGCTGCAGTGGAGAAAACAGCATCTCACCCAATAGGAAAGGCTATTGTCAATAAAGCTGAGTCATTAGAGTTGGTACTTCCCGTCACAAAGGAACAGTTAGTTGAGCCAGGTTTTGGAACTTTAGTAGAAGTTGATGGGCATCTGATTGCGGTTGGGTCTTTAGAATGGGTTCATGAACGCTTCCAGACAAGAGTGGACCTGTCTGATTTGACAAATCTGGAGAATAGTTTGATGAATCATTCCGAATACAACATCTTCAAAGTATTCGAAAACTGTTTTCTATCTTGGACGTGAAGGAGAAGGCATCATTTGTGCTATTGCCATATCTGACACTGTGCGTGAAGATGCTGAATCTACTATAACAAGGTATGTTTATTTTGCTGTATGTGTGTCCTCGGGATACTAACCATACCCACTCATTTTGGGCAAATAATATCAAAGCTGCTTCTGACCAAATGTGAAGTTGGTTCACTTCACTCTCTTCAGAAAAAAGGGGCAGTGCTTTTTTTTTTTTTTGGTTCACGAGCTAGGCCTTCATTTCAAGCTCAAAACTAACACAATAGTGCACCGTTTTCTTATGCCATCTGCTAAATTCAAATATGCTTGTATTTTTATTGCTTGATGTGTGCATTTTCCAGCTGACTTTGTTGCATCTATTGCAAGGCTCAGGCAGAAGGTGATTAAAACGGTCCTCTTGTCAGGAGACAGGGAAGAGGCAGTTGCAAAAGTAGCAGATACAGTTGGAATTGAAAATGATTTTATCAAAGCATCTTTGTCTCCGCAACAGAAATCTGGATTTATTTCCTCTCTGAAAGCTGCTGGACATCATGTTGCAATGGTATGTTGGGAGATGACAGCTATACTTACTCAAGTTCTTGTTGGAGGCAAGTCCCACATCGGTGGGAACAAGCCAAGGGAGGAAGATTGGGGGTTATAAATAAAGACTCCCTTCCTTCATATTCTACACACCAAAATCTTCTTCTCTTCTCTTATAATATTATTTGTTATAATATTATTCTTGAGTAAAATTTTGTGAGGAGTATTCCCTAGTTCAAGAGAGAGATAAAATTGTTCTCTCCTTGTGATAAAAGGGAGGTTGTAGTGTTGGAGTTCCCATAGTGAAAATTTTTCTACTCTTGTCCGTGGGTTTTTTATCTCAGGGTTTTCCCACGTAAAATATGTGTCCATTTATCGCTTTCAATTTCCTTTATCTGTTGCTATTGTTCTGTCCGATGGAATCCCTCTTTTTAACAGTGGTATCAGAGCCAAGGTTCTTTCTTAGTATGCTCTGTGGCTGCAGCTTAGACTGATCTGTCACACCAGAAAAGAATTATCCTTGGGAGTTGCTGGGTTGATATCAGTATTAATTTATACTGAGGTGCTGCAGGTGTTATACAGAGAGTACTGCTGTATACAGTTACTGTTCGCAATCGGAGCATTCCTCTG
>PYAF01003099.1:524942-573106 GCA_007407185.1 Glycine tomentella
CCTAGTTCAAGAGAGAGATAAAATTGTTCTCTCCTTGTGATAAAAGGGAGGTTGTAGTGTTGGAGTTCCCATAGTGAAAATTTTTCTACTCTTGTCCGTGGGTTTTTTACCTCAGGGTTTTCCCACGTAAAATATTTGTGTCCATTTATCGCTTTCAATTTCCTTTATCTGTTGCTATTGTTCTGTCCGATGGAATCCCTCTTTTTAACAGTTCTTTCCCCCCTCCCACCTGCTCTCTCTTTGTAATGACTTGGCCTTAGCTCAATAGAGACTCATACAATGATAAATGGTGCACCGAGCTGATAATGCAGTGCTGAATTTAGCACATATTAGTATTAGTAGCTATAAAGAATTGGATTTTGCTTTTTGTTTCCAATGTTGTTGAGATATTTATGGTTGCTCTTAATTGAATAACACGACCATGAAACAGCTCCACACCAAAATGCTTCCGCTATAAGCATCATGCTATGGAATTGCACTCGACTATTGCATCCATCTTCCAACAAACAGAAAATGGCATTTTTACTAAGATATTTTTTTCTCCCCTTCTCTGAGGTGGGTGATGGGATAAATGATGCACCCTCTTTGGCTGTGGCTGATGTTGGGATTGCTCTGCAGAATGAAGCTCAAGAGAATGCTGCCTCGGATGCAGCATCTATCATACTTCTGGGCAACAAAATTTCACAAGTATGTCTTTTCTGATGTCCCAAATTCATTAATTCACCTATACACATCCCCCAAATGGGTGGCAGATGATGAAATTTGAAAAACTTGCGGCAATTCTAATTTCTAAATGTTTTCTCATTGCTTTGAAATTGCACCATGATACAAGTGATCTGCTTAAACAATCATCTGTTTGATACCACAATGGTGTAATGTATAGTTCTTAATGAATGGATCAGTTCTTGTTGTTTTTATATTGGGTTTTTTGCTTGTTACCTTTTATTACTGAAGAGAAAACAAAATAGAAGGGGTCGTGGTGGGGGGAAAAAGAGGGAGCCCCGTCATTTGTATTCTTTTCAAAGATATGTAAATATGTCGTGTTACAAACTCGTATAATAACATAGTAACATACTCAAATTTCAAAATTCTCTCCCCCTTCATTTTCTCACCGTTGAAACAAATGGAAGGTTAGTTTACCAAGTTTATATTTGACAGGTAGTTGATGCATGCGCTAGACCTAGCACAGGCAACAATGGGAAAAGTATAACAAAATTTGTGTTGGGCGGTCGCATACAATGTTGTTGTCATTCCCATCGCTGCTGGTGTGTTACTTCCCCATTTTGACTTTGCCATGATACCGTCACTTTCAGGTAAGCAGCATTATACCACTCCATTTTCTCATATATAATAGTGAGGCAACAAGACCCTATTTTTATGTTGTACTTGCTAATTTACCTTATATCTTCTTTTCTGTTTGACACCCTTAAAATTTGAATCACTGGAGGACTGATCGATGGCTCTGAGCTCCATCTTTGTGGTTGGCAACTCACTGCTTCTACAGCTTCATGGGTCTCAGATCTCTAGAAAAGGTCGGGTCAACTATAGAAAACATATCTCCCCATTCGAACACAGATATGCTTAATTTAAAATAACCGTCTGAGGTGTGTGCATTATAGAGTAAGCCGTAATATACGTTCGAGCACTGCACAGTTACGCTCAACGTAAAATAATCATCGGAGCTGTGTGTATTATATAGAGCAAGCTGTAATTCCCTTACATAGTAGGTTACCATTTACATCAATAATATCGGAGCTGTGCATTATTATATAGAATAATCCGTCAAGTGTCCTAGCATGCATTTAGTATATTTTCTTATACTTTTATCATCAATGAACGGTAACTGTAACGGAATATTAGAAATCAATTAGTTTCAACTGAATAACAAATTAATTTTAAATATATATTTTATCTTTAAAATTTAAATATGCTTTTTGTGTAATGCACAATAAGGAAAAGTGATACTTACATTTTTCAGTGAATGTAAAAGTATATTGGTAATAATTTTCTTAACAACAATTGACGGAAGTTTAAAGAAAAATTTAAAAATAGAGTAAAATATCATTCAAATTCATAAAAATGAAAAAACGTATATTTTTAAAATAAAAGGAGATATCAATTACATAGTTTAAGGGATTTGATCAATTCGAATCTTGATTGATCCTTGAATATGTTCTTGAAAGAGAAATATTCATATTATGTGTGGTATCCAATAAAGATTAATCATTATTTTTGACGGAAGTCATTTCATACCAATTTTATAATAGCGCATAAAAAAATGTCATTTTCTCAAAATCAAAATCAATGTGACAAAAAAACAAGAGATCTTTTAAGATATTCCAAATTAATTTTCTTGAAATGATTATTTTTATATAAAAATTGAATAATTAAATAAATGCCATGAATTAATTATTCAAAAAGAAGTTTAAATTATAAAAATCATATAATGTGGAGTATTCACTCTAAAATTAAAAAATGCTTAATAATTATATAACCATCCAAAAAAGTCACATCACTTTGTGATTTAATTTTAACTCATGATTTTATCCTAATGACTAATATTCACTCCTCTCATTATAATAATGCAATCAAGAAATATAATGTAAATGCTAAATCCTAAACCTTAATAGACATATTAGTAACATACTTTATGACACTATATGAACATATTATCATTTTGGTCCTATCACAAGTATCTTTTAGTTTATAGAATTATAGACTAATTTTGTTCATGAGAATGTAATTATTCGTTGATTCGAAGAATTTATATATATGACATAATCGGATACAGAATTTCTTATTAAATAGATCGTCCTGTTAATGTTGAGCACAAAAATGTATTGAAAATGGAAATGGCAAAAATATGTGCATTCTACTTCATATTTAATGAATTTTATTTATAATTATACATTTTTTTAATAAATTCTAACTAATAAAAAAAATATTCGGAAGGGTGTCGCTAACCTTTCTCAAACCTTGAATGCACACATTTAATGGGCACGTGATTTCGAACAATTTTAGAGAGAGGACATTCATTCATTCTATAACGCGTTGAATGTGATTGTTGTGTCACAGCTGCAGTCATTGCAAAGGGCCCCTGACCCTCCTTTTCCTTTCTCGGGTAAGAAGAAAACAAATCACCCAGAAACAGAGAGAAGGTCCAGTAATCCCAATCAAGCCTTTAGAGAGAGAGAGAAAACACTATGGTTCTATTATCCATGTGCCTACATATTTTTTTAAAAAAAGATTAAATGCAAAATCACTAAGACTAAAAAATTATTATTCCATAATTCAATTAATTAAGTTTTACTTAATTCATAACCTGATATTGACATCACTTTTGTTTCAATTCAACATGGGAGGGAAGCATCGGGCATGCATGTGTTGCACTTGCACTTACATAGTGGATTTGTGGTCTTTTCTTTAAGGATTTTGATAAATAATATTTTCTCTTTGTTTTCTTCAAAATTGTTTATTTGTATCATTTTATTAATGAGTCCCACACAAATGTTTATTCTTTTTTCTCTATTTCTCTCCTTAACTGGACAACATAACATTACTTGTTATTTTTCCTCTTCCCTTTTTTTCATTTTCAATTGAAGCAAACAAAGAGTTGTTGTTGTTGTTATTATCGTACAATTTATTATAGAAAAACATTATTATAATTATAAATAAAATGTATGGAAGCCTTGGGAGGGAATATTATTATTACCTTTCCATGAGAAGTTTATGCCTGGCCCAAGCAGACCAAGCAGAAGAAAAAAACTTGTTTTTTTGTTCTTCTTTTGTGTGAAGTTATGTCCTTAGCTCCCTGTTTGTTGTGTCTTCTAGCCTACGAAGAGAGGAGCTACTCCATATAGCGTCATACAAACAGGCCCCGGAGATTGGAGAGGCTTTTTCCTAAATCAGAAGCATGACTTAATTTAAGAAATAGTACATAGTACATATACTACTTCATCTGTCTTAAAGAAATCTCATATTTATATATATATATATATATATTTTTTAAATAATATAATATTATTTAATTTTTTCACTAATACTTCTAAAAAAGTGTTACTTTAACTTTTTAATATAATATTAATTAATAATAAAATTAATTTTATAAAATTATTATTATTTTTCATCTATTTTATTAGTTTTTTTTATAAAATAACTTGAATCGATATTTATTTTTGGACACAAGAAGTACAATACTAGTACTTAATTATTTTGAAGAAAATGCTAGCGGTTAGGCAAATATTTTTAAGATTCTGGTCAAGAAATTTAAAAAATACCAATTAAACATTTTGGTTGTGATTGTTAATACATTTTTTACAGGGATTTTTAATTCATTTATATCGCAATTTTTAACATTTTTATTTAGTTATTTTTTAATCAATATCTTTAGAAAGTAGTTAACAAATCCTAATTTAAATACCCTTATAATATTTTGGATAAAATTTGTAATCGTTCTCACTATATCTCAGTTTTTAATTCCATCTTCTATAGGTAATCTTTTTCAATTTAGCTCTTATATGTATCAAGATTTTTGTATGATCTTTTTTTGTTTTTCGATTCTAAGAAATTAAGAAGAGATGATATACCTCTGTCTAAAGAAGAGAAAACCTTCGAACCCATAAAACATTCATAGAGAATATAGAATATTACAATTACCTTATCTCTCCCAAACGAACGATGTGGCTTGCAATTTATTGAATGCCAAATTCTTTCAATAACTTAATACTATCAGGTATCAACACATTTCTTGTATAATTTTAATACACTCTTTATTATTATTTTAAAAAAATACAAACTGTTTTTATCAAAATCTATAAGTGTTAGCAGCGAGGTGCATGTCAAATAGTAATCAACCTTGTTAAGGAGGAGAACATTCAAAACAAAAGAAAAGACATTAACACTTAAGTAAATACATTAATTATGAAATTATGAAGGCATAATTGACTTTACATTAATGGTCGTATGTAAATTTATCATTTTATATTGTGCACAAATCATGAGTGAGACATTCAACAAAAATAAGACTCAGTAAATTTTCGATATTTTTGTAATATTATTTTTCAAATTAACGTGTTTTGGGTCTCTAAACTTTTTTTAAAAAAAATTACTTTTAATTTCTAGACATTGACCATAATCCCTCAACTATTTCTTATCATTGTTTTTAATCTGTTTTATAATGATATCACGTTATTTGTCATACAAACTACTAGTTTGAGATGTCAGTCATGTATTAAAATTTTGTTGGTCGAATGTATTTTTGTGACAGTTTTGTTTCTGGCAGCTAAAATTATAAGAAATTTTTTTTCTAACTTCTTCATTATGTGATTTCGTTGTTATTTAATACTTATTTGATGTACTTTTTAAAAAATTAACAACTATTGCATTAATTGTTTCAAAAAATCATGTTAATTTTTTTTATATTAAAATTCCCATTAATGTTAATATTTTAAGTCTTTAAATCTCAATTTTAATTATATATTTTTTCTCAACATTTAACTACTTATACCAAAGCGTTAATATTTTATTTTAATAACATACTCCAATTCTTAGTATTTTTAAATCAAATTAAAAAAAATGTTCGTATAATGCACATCATAATTACTAATACTCCTATAATGTTCATAAGGAGTAGTATTTATGAATTATTAAATATGAAGTACTTGTATTAGATTTTGAGTTTCGTATGGTAAAAATGTGTAGGCGCGTGTTGAGTAAGGTTGTTCCAATAAATGAACCATATTGAAAAACAAGTAAATTTTTAAAGTAAAGGGCAGACATGAAAAGGACGGACAGCAATATTAACGGCGTCAAAGGACCAGTCTAAGGAATAGGCGGGTCCAATTAATATTAAATAAAAAAAAAGGGGGGTCCTGACTCCTGAGTCTACTCCTGACCTATTTAAACACAAGTACATAACCCCAACCAAGTACCAACATGAATCATGATGATTGATCATATAATTTGGGGAAAACAAAAAATTATAAGAAAAAAATAGGATCTCATCTTACAAATGACCTTCCCATTCCCAAGGTGAATACCGTAACTTCATTTCCTCTTTGACGCAAGTTAACCAGAGTTTGATGCAAAATCTTCTTCTTAGATTAAGAATAAGATCCTCTACTTTCCAAATTGTAACTACACAAATCCTAACCTTTTAATTTTTTTTTTTTTTTGTATTAAATTCAAGTATAAAAGTTTATTTTTTTTTTAAAATTTAATCTCCTTTAGATTTAGAATTGTGCTCCCATGTAGTTCAATCATCAAGGGTCCATTTGACAGAATAAAAATCAATAAATTAAGAAATTTTTTTGAATTAAAATAAAATGTAAATATATGTTAATTTTCTGTTCTGTTTTTTCATTTTCATCTTCTTTCTCTTCAAACTAACGAGACTTAACAATAAGAAAACCAATTCCCTTCTAGTTAGCTTCAACTAAAAATTATCATCTTTGTTTCATTTTCTCTCCATTTCTTTTATTAGTGTCCTATTTGATTGTGTAGGAAAAAAACAGAAGTAGATAGATTAAAAAAAAAAGAGTAAAAAGGTAGGAAAAAATAGAGTAAAAATAATATTTGAATTAAAATTAGTTGATTGATAAGAAAAAATATTAAAGAATCTACATAATGACATAATCGATTAATTACCATAATTGCCTGTGGCACGCAAGCATCACCAATTTTATTTTATTTTTTTATATATTCCTGCATCAAATTTTTTTATTAAATCTTGGTGGATTCTACATTTTTTATATTTTTTTCCTATTTCTATCCTATCAAATAAAATTCACTTTAACTTCCTTCCTCTCTTCTCTTTCAAGAGTACCAAACATATTTTAAGCTTTAGAGAAAAAAATGTTACTCTCCATTAAATATGTTTCATCACCAAATCATTTATTTTTCCAAAATCTTACGAAATAGAAGGAATAAAAAAATAATTGAAAAGGATTCATTTCCTGTTTCAACCCCAATTTCCTATCTCCTCTTTGTGGACCTTCTTCTCCCTTACCCCTCACTATGACCAATAACAATATTTTCATTGATAAGCCAGGTGAAAGCAACAATTGATATATAACAAATAAATAGTATACTAGAAAATACCTAAAAGGCTACCATTAAAGCTATAAAGATAATTAAATAAATATTTTGCGTTTTCATTGATAATGAAATGGCAGGAGAAATACACTTCTATAACCTACTGGATGCCAACAATTGAATAATGAACCTACAAATGTCACTCTCCAGTTTTAGGGAACTTAAAATAAAATCTAACTGACATTATAAATACTAAAATAATATTCAAATACTAGTGTTATGTTAAATTTTATCAAAATTAAAAAATAAAAAAATGATTGAATGATTCATATATTTTAGTATATTTAAAAATATATAATATATTAATTTCAATCTATATGAATTGATCATCAAATAATTCTAAAAAGATATAAATTTTATATGCATAATCTATATTTAAGACACTGTCAATCTAAATGTCGATTTAAAAAAATATTATTTGATTAAAAATTATTAAATAATGTAATAATTAATCAAAATCATATTAAGATAATTTGATTCTTTTCTATACGCACATAACATTATTTCGTCTTTCATCCCTAATATTTTCAATTCTCATTTTGTCACTCATTAGACTTGTACCGAACAAAAACAAGATATCTAATGTCAGCAGATATGATTTTTAAACACAATTTGAAATACTTTTCATTAATTTTTAAAGTAAAATAAAAAATTGTGATTTTTCTATAATTTTGAAAAACACTCTATCACCACCAACATTATTATTGTCACCATAAGGGTTGTATATATTTAGTATTATCTTTGTTGTGTCATTTTGTTAATATATTTATTTTTGTTCTAAAAAATTATTATTTTTTCATATCGTTCAGTATTTTTGTTATATTTTAGCAAGTTTGATTATTTTTATTTTAAATATTTTTATGTGTCACTTTTTATATCACATTGTGTAATAGTATGAATCGATATAAAATATAATAATTGACTTATTTTATGTATCTTTTAAGATTTTTCTCAGAATTAAAACTGATTTTAGTTCTTGAAAAATTTTAAACTAAAAATGAAAACCACCTAACGGGGCCTTAGTAAATAGGACATGGTCTCCCTGGTTACCCACGGGATTTTTGCATATTAAATAAGACCTCGTATTTTCATTTTCATGGGATTTTTGCATATCGAACAAGGCATTAAGACAGGGGTGGTCATTGTCGTGATAGTATAATTTACATGGTCGAAGTGATAGAAACTTTCACAATCATTAACCTTGTACGTTACTATAACACAAAATACTACTACGATTTCCTTTAAACACTAGATCGCGCACTTATGTTTTCAGACACATCATTCTTCTTCGTTCATAAATAAATTTGCAGCTAGTATATGATAATTGTACCAACTTATGTAAGTTATTTACAAAGGACATTCTTATCTCAATAAAAAAACTAAATATTAAAAATATTCTCTAGCACATTTTTTAAAATACATTTTGTCTAATTAATTAAAATTTATTAAAAATTATACAATTAAAGAGAATCTTTAAATTTGATGTGTGACTTTTTTTAATATATATTTTTAATAATTTTTAACTAATAAGTAAATGTACGTTAAAAAAAGAGGGTATAAAAAATGTGTTGCTAACATCTTGAACATTTCCGCAATCAATAATTTATAATCTATCTGAATATTTTTGCAACTGTATACAAAAATCTCAGAACACAAAATTATTGATTAACCTGGAAGAATTTAATAACAGTTGATTCACGTTTGTTTAGTGATTAAAAAAATCATAACATTACACTATCTAACAAACGCAGCATCCATAACTACCAAACATAGCTCCCTCCAAATAAATACCAAACATTAAACGAGAGAAACAGACAAAGTCCAATAATCACAGAGACACGCAGTGTTACGAGACTCATAAAGAAAAGAAAGAGGGAACGGTAAAGAGAAAGGTGTCTCTGTCATCTCATCTCAAATAGATTGCCATTACTCCCTCCTTCTCTCTCACAAGCTCTTGCAGAGTGAAAGCGACCCCTTTCCGATCTCAATTAAAAGCATGGCATAATTTACAATGGCTGAACTGAACGAACAATAATAAGAGATAACATAGTTTAGAGAGAGAAACACAAACATGGAAAAAGCTGGGCCTCACTCCCTGGGTGCACATAGATAGAGACTATGGTGCAGTGTTGCAGGTTGTAGCAGAAGCTCTGCCAAAATAGTTTTAACTTTATTCGAGAAAATTATTATTATTATTATTATTATTATTATCTCTCTCTCTCTCTCTCTCTAATCTATTATCAGTGGTAATTCAGTAATGTTGTTGCATTATAGAGAGAGCGTGGTCTATGTGCCAGGGTGATGTGATGTCATTTCACTACCTTCAAAGCCAGAAAAATGAAACAGAAAAAGCTTTCATCCCATCACATCATTTGAACCATGAATCATTAACTAGTTTTCTAAACTAAAACTAAAACAACACCTTCGGTTGTTGTTGTTGTTGTTGGCTATGGCGTTTCGGTTTGGACTACTCCTTCTGGTTTCTCTTTTTTGTTTGGATTCAATTAGTTCTGTGAATTCACACGTCGGTGAGTCATTCACTCTAACCAAACACGGTGTTATTTTCTTTTGTTCCTCTGTTTCACAAGTTCAAGGTATGAGTATGAATATCGGAAATTCTGAATTGAAGGAGAAACGTTGTTGGAGATAAAGAAGTGGTTCAGGGATGTGGATAACGTCCTGTATGACTGGACAGACTCAACTTCTTCTGATTATTGTGTTTGGAGAGGTGTTACGTGTGATAATGTCACTTTCAACGTGGTTGCACTGTGAGTAACACTATTCTTAACTAGTTTTTTTTTTTTTTTTTTTGGTGTATTCTATAAGCGTTTACAAGGATCTCGTTTTCATTTTTTTTTTCCAGCAACCTTTCGGCGTTGAATCTTGAGGGCGAAATTTCACCTGCAATAGGGAGACTTAACAACTTGGTCTCTATGTATGTACTTACTATATTTCATATTTTTTTCACTTTAGTGTCTTAATTTCATCGGCATTTCTCATACTTGTGGTGGCTATGTAAACCAAGGTTATTTGTATGTCTTGTGTTTAAACAGTGATTTCAAGGAAAACCGTTTATCTGGCCAGATGCCTGACGAACTTGGTGATTGTTCCTCTTTGAAAAGCATGTATGTTTCATAATTCATACTCTGATGAACTGAATTCAATTGATAATAGATTAGGTTTTGACTGCCAAGTGAAAATGTCATAATGGGGAACTTTTGCATTTTACTGTGTTGTTCAGAGACTTGTCATTTAATGAGATTCGGGGAGATATACCTTTTTCGGTTTCAAAGATGAAACAGCTGGAAACTCTGTGAGTTTTTTGTGTTTTTCTCTTCCACTGAGGTTTTGTTTTGCCTCCTAGGCTGTGACAAGGTTATGACAAGGTTTTTTGTTTTGTTAAATGTGTTCTCAGAATTTTGAAAAATAATCAGCTAATTGGACCAATCCCTTCAACACTCTCTCAGGTTCCTAACTTGAAGATTCTGTAAGTTACTTTACGGTTTTCTCTTCAGAAGGATGACTTTAGTATCTATAACTATCATAGCTATCATTCACTAAATTTTGAAAACTGTTTCTGTTCCAGAGACCTGGCACAGAATAATCTTAGCGGGGAGATACCAAGACTTATATACTGGAATGAAGTTTTGCAATATCTGTGAGCATTACTAATTCACAATCAAATCTATCACTTAATTGACGTATTTGTCTGTGCTTCTTTTAGGCTCTATGATGTGTTCTTGCTGTCAATCTTTGTTTGTGTCTTTCCTTTTCCTATGCTAGTGGCTTGCGAGGTAACAATTTGGTGGGTTCA
The DNA here is from genome assembly GCA_007407185.1 of Glycine tomentella. Lineage (NCBI taxonomy): Eukaryota > Viridiplantae > Streptophyta > Magnoliopsida > Fabales > Fabaceae > Glycine > Glycine tomentella. The sequence continues at coordinate 535,849 of PYAF01003099.1, forward strand.
CTTTCTCCAGACATGTGCCAGTTAACTGGATTGTGGTATTTGTAAGTTAGAACATCGACTCTTTATTTCAAGCCTTGAAAGTTTACATTTCCTTAAACAAAATGTAATTAGTTTAATAATACCATTTTGCAGTGACGTGAGAAACAATAGTTTGACGGGCAGTATTCCTGAAAACATAGGCAATTGTACTACTTTAGGGGTCTTGTATGTATATCCAACTGTATCTGTGTGACCGACTTTGCCTCATCATGTTTTCTTTTCACTTCTTTAATATATTCTATTGATGTCAGGGATTTATCCTACAACAAGCTAACCGGAGAGATACCATTCAATATTGGGTATCTGCAAGTAGCAACTCTGTATGTACTGCATTATCCTTTTTCAGTTACTTTTAAAAAAAATGGTATGTGGTCTTCCATTTTCCTTCTTTAGGAAGCTCCTTTTAAACTTGTTTGAGCTTGGTAGGTCATTGCAAGGCAATAAACTCTCAGGGCATATTCCATCAGTGATTGGTCTGATGCAAGCACTTACTGTCTTGTAAGCATTGCACTAAAGCAAACTTATGAATTTTCTTTGTTGACTTGATATTCTTTCTCTTATTTACTAATCCGTCTTTCGACATTTCCTATAGAGATTTGAGTTGTAACATGTTAAGTGGACCAATCCCTCCTATCTTAGGAAATTTGACCTACACAGAAAAATTGTAAGTATATGCTAGTAGTTTTGAATCTGTATCTTTTAAGTTTGATTTTGCCTTAAAGTGTGTGCATTAAGTCATAATTTTTAGACTCATTGGATAAAATATGCAATGTTTGAAGGTATTTACATGGAAACAAGCTGACTGGCCTCATCCCCCCAGAACTTGGAAATATGACAAACCTTCACTATTTGTAAGATGCTTTAGTCATTAGTTGACCATATGCATCCTGTATTTCTTTTATGGACTCTTGAAATCAGAAGTAACGGCTTGCTGACAATAGTTAATTATTTCCATTTTGAATTTTACAACTTCTAAAAGAACATTTTGTCAGTTGCCTTTTTACAATTTTCTTAAGCCGACATTTGTTTTGAACAAAGACCACTTACCAAGAGGTGCAACTTGGTTTAAATTTGTCATCTAATGCTTCACACTTCAATTACAGGGAATTGAATGACAACCATTTAAGTGGACATATCCCACCTGAGCTTGGAAAGCTTACTGATTTGTTTGACTTGTAAGTGTTGTTAATATGAAGCATCAACTTTGTTGGTTTTTGAGTAACTTCATGAGTCAAACCTTGATGTTGTAGAAATGTCGCCAACAACAACCTTGAGGGTCCAGTTCCTGATAGTCTTAGCTCGTGTAAAAACCTCAACAGCCTGTAAGCAATAATCCTTGTATATCTATTTGCAATAAGGAATTTTATATTATGTTAAGCTGATGGATTTTCCAACTGTCGTGTATCAGCAATGTGCATGGGAATAAGCTGAATGGAAAAGTCCCCTCAGCTTTTCATAGCTTGGAGAGTATGACCTATCTGTAAGTTTCATCTTGACATGGTAGTACATTTGTTCAATATATATTTGTAATTCCACTGTGATTAGTTCTGTTCCTTCTCTAAACTTGTCAATACACACAAACTTCTATGCTAGCTTATCTGAATTCCTACCACAGTTGGCCAATACTTAACAGTTTAAACATCAACCTATTACTCATTTGCTTAATTGATTCTTATTCTTTCATGACTTTGTGGTGCCCATGCTTAGGAATCTTTCTTCAAACAATCTTCAAGGCTCCATTCCAATTGAACTCTCACGGATTGGTAATTTGGATACACTGTAAGTATGAATGATTTAACATTCGTCGTTATATCAATCCTCTGATTTCATTCTAATAAATGTTTTATTTCCAGGGATATATCAAATAATAATATAATTGGTTCTATTCCTTCTTCCATTGGTGACTTGGAACATCTTCTGAAGTTGTGAGTTTCTTTAGCAAGTTACTTTTGAAATCTAGAATGTTACTTCTTACTGATTGCTATTAATCATTTTGCTAGGAATCTGAGCAGAAATCATTTAACAGGGTTTATTCCAGCAGAATTTGGAAATCTAAGAAGTGTCATGGATATGTAGGTCCATTAACTTTCTGGCGAAAATAAAACAAGTCTTTTGTTGGTTTTTATACCAACTAAATGACTAATTTCACATTTCTGTATGACAGTGATCTTTCAAATAATCAACTCTCTGGCTTGATTCCTGAAGAACTTAGTCAGCTTCAGAACATTATATCCTTGTAAGCTCCTTTTTGTTTCCTTATTCATTGTTTTATATTCCTTTTATGCTCTTGGTAATAGAAGTTGATGGTATTTTTTGGACTTGGCAAATCTCTTTTGGATGTACATTGACTACCTTAAATTCTACTAATTGTTGTCTAATAATAGATGGTGGAAATATATAATTTTTTTTTTGTAATATATACTTTATTTTTGAATGAATTGCTAAAAAAAAAATGCTCAGCAGTCTTCTATTTATCAGATTTGGTTGAGTAGTGAGACCGATTGCACTTGAAAAAACTGAGAACTAGTCATTTGTTCCAGCTCGTGTTTATTTTGTAAATTTTGGTTGACAATCACGATAGACTAATAATTTTACTACTATTTTTACTATGTTTTAATGGTATCTCTTGGTTTGGAATTCTACAGGAGACTAGAAAAGAACAAATTATCTGGGGATGTGTCTTCGCTTGCAAATTGCTTTAGCCTTTCTCTACTGTAAGTTCTGTCTCTTTTGTTTTAATTATTTAAATAAACTGCCATTATAATTCTCTGGAAAGATCATGTCACTTGTACCTAACAAGTTGATTATGGATTTTGTAAATTTTGCAGTAATGTCTCTTATAACAACCTAGTTGGTGTTATTCCCACAAGCAAGAATTTTTCCAGGTTTTCCCCTGACAGGTTAGGTTATTTACAGTTAAACTTAGCCTTTGTTGCTACTATTTTTTCAACTCAACGTAGTTTTCCATCAGCATGTTTTCTTGCATTTTGATTGATGTAACCTTTTATTTGCAGTTTTATTGGAAATCCTGGTCTTTGTGGCGATTGGCTGGATTTGTCTTGTCATGGGTCTCACTCTACAGAGCGAGGTCAGCTGAACTTTCCAGCAGGAATAATACCCTGTTGCTCCCTCCCACCTATGACTTGTTGCATGTTTTTATACTTTAAGAACCCAAAAATCTGAACCTCCTCCTGCAAAACATCTTCCCTTGTTATCTTTGGTTGTTATGCCTGGGAGAATACGCTCAAATGATAAGGGATTGTTGGTGTTCTAAGATGCGATTCCATTGACTGAATGTAGTATCTGCCACTAAGTTGTTAATGTTGAACTTTTTAAAATATCAGCAGTTGAAGTGTAAAGCAAGGTTTCACATGTATCTTTTAAATTTCATATGATTGTGTATGTATCATTCAAAGTGCAGGATGAGCTAATATGTGTTATTGCCCATGCAGTTACCCTGTCCAAGGCAGCTATCCTAGGAATTGCAATAGGTGCCCTTGTAATTCTTTTTATGATATTGCTAGCAGCTTGCCGACCACACTATCCAACTTCTTTCTCTGATGGATCTTTTGACAAACCAGGTACTTTATCTTAACTGTACCTATTGAAACTGAAGATGATAATCTGCTGATTGTTCATGCTTGAAAATTGACAGTCAATTACTCACCTCCGAAGCTAGTGATTCTTCACATGAATATGGCACTTCATGTGTATGATGATATCATGAGGATGACTGAAAACCTAAGTGAGAAGTATATAATCGGGTATGGTGCATCGAGTACAGTTTATAAATGTGTCCTTAAAAATTGCAAGCCGGTGGCTATCAAGAAGCTCTATTCCCACTATCCGCAATACTTGAAAGAGTTTGAGACTGAGCTTGAGACAGTTGGTAGCATTAAGCACAGAAATCTGGTCAGTCTCCAAGGCTACTCTTTGTCTCCGTACGGAAATCTTCTCTTTTATGACTACATGGAAAATGGCAGTCTATGGGATCTTCTGCATGGTAAGTTCAAGCCTTGGCTTGAAAGATGCCGATGTACTTCGTTGCATACTTTTCTGTACAATCTACTCTTTACATTCAACCTTGCATTGATTTAGCAATATTTCCCAATTTTCCATATTCTCCTCTTCCAAATAATTTCTGTATTAGTAATGCTGGCAATTGTTCCAAGGTGCATAACTCCTTTAATGAGGTTTCTACTTTCCAGTTGCATGTATGACTTTTTACTTGAGGTTGACCATGCATTCTTTGTTGTGTTTTACATCCAGTTTCCTACATGTGTTCCTGTACATGTGATTGAATGATAGTTAAGCCGAATCCCCATTACTTTGATGGGGTGTCCTGCCAAAAGTCGAGAGGAAGAAGACAAGCATATCCCTTAATTTGTATGGTCGTGTACATTTAGGCTGCATGTTGCACTTACCTGCTTATGAACCTAATTGATGCATTAACATCTTTTGAGTAAAATGTAAATAAACACTTTCAATCCAAGCAATGATTTTTTATTCATGATTTTGATATGTACATTTTTTTTTCAGGACCTACCAAGAAGAAAAAGCTTGATTGGGATCTTCGTCTAAAAATAGCACTTGGATCAGCCCAAGGGCTTGCTTATCTACACCATGATTGCAGTCCACTCATCATTCACAGGGACGTGAAATCATCTAATATTTTACTAGACAAAGATTTTGAGCCCCATCTCTCTGATTTCGGCGTTGCAAAAAGTCTATGCCCATCTAAGACCCACACTTCAACTTACATAATGGGCACAATTGGCTACATAGACCCCGAGTATGCTAGAACTTCCCGCCTCACTGAGAAGTCCGATGTGTATAGCTATGGTATCGTATTGCTTGAGCTTCTAACTGGGAGGAAAGCTGTTGACAACGAATCAAACCTCCATCATCTGGTGAGTCTTCTAGTGTGTGTCTGGTTTGTAGGTGTCTCAACTTACATAGCACCCCATTGGAAAAGTATGTGTCTTGTTGGATTGGCTCAAACGGATGTTTGATGTGTATAGCTATGGTATCGTATTGCTTGAGCTTTTTCAATGTCTAAGTGCATGTTTGAATTGAAGTTTATAAACTTAAGTTTGGGTTAAACTTAAGTTTGTAAACTGAGTTTGCAAAAAGAACCCAAGTCTTACTAGCTCTATAAAACTAAGTTTCCAGGCAAAATTTTCATTTGCAAACGTACTTTTAGGGGTAATTAAACATGTCACCAAAATAAGTTTATCCTCCAAATCGAGTTTGGAGCTCCCCACAGGCAAACCAAACATAGCCTAAGCAAACATAAACACTTGGGTTTGACGTAAAGCCATAGCAAGTTAGTAACACTTTGGTGTAAATCTTGTGTTGTGACCCTTTGGTGTTAGCTTAGTTGGTAATTTATGGGATACTCCTAACTAAATTCTCACGATAATTTTCTTATACTATAACTAACTATCATATTCCTTACTTGCGTAGATTTTGTCCAAGACAGCTAATGATGGCGTAATGGAAACCGTTGATCCAGATATTACTACCACATGCAGGGACATGGGAGCAGTAAAAAAGGTTTTTCAGCTTGCTCTTTTATGCACAAAGAAGCAACCAGTTGATAGGCCTACAATGCATGAAGTGACTCGCGTGCTGGGAAGCCTTGTGCCATCCATCACTCGACCAAAACAAACTGACTCAACACAAGTGCTGCTACCTGATTCACAGTCATCTGCTAAAATGCAATGCTACAAAGATGAATATGCAAATCTCAAAACTCCTCACTTGGTTAACTGTCCTTCCATGAGCACCTCTGATGCACAACTCTTCCTCAAATTTGGGGAAGTAATATCACAAAATAGTCACTGAGGATTTTGAGAATCAAATTGAGAATTAATGAATCGTTGTATATTTTAAGCCACAAAGCAAAAAAAAAAAAAAATGTCAAATGTTTTTATGCAATGCAATCCGTGTGGATAATCTAGGAAAACAATCACTCGAGTTATTATTTATACTGCATTAATTGTACTACGTTTATTTAAAAGTCAAGTTTTAAAATAAGTAATAATAGAAGTGAAATAAATTTATGAGAATATACCATAACGAATTTTGGAAGATAACGAATTAACTACTAGGCTTTGGACTGGTATCTTGCATTTCTGTCGAAACCTGAAGGACCAATTCTTTTTTTTTTTTTAAAATACCCAGTGGACCAAAAAATAAAATATTGGGTGAGTTTGTTTTAAAAAAAATAATTTAAAATAAGTATTTTTTATATAAGTGTTTTTTAAAAAGTAAATATGATTTGTTTCTTAAAATAAATAGAAAAATATTTTTTTAAGTAAAAGTAATTTAGATAAATATATTAAAAAATAAAAAAACTATTTTATTAAAATAAATGTTTTTTTTAACAAGTAAGTTTAAAGAAATAAATAATAAAAAATATGCCATAGGCTTCATTGCAATAAGCTCAAATATGTTGTCCCCCCATTATGTGATTTTTTTAAGTTCCAAATACGTAATCTTGACACATTAATGGTTTTAAAGATTAATTAATTTGGATTAGAAAAGATAGTTACCCATTCCATTTTTATGACGTTGGTCATGTGATTAATTTTTTCTCTGGTAAGCGATGTAATTTTACCAACACTTAAAATTGAAAATGATTTTAATAATTTGAGTACACGTTTTTCCCCTAATACGTACCAACGGGAAACTCCGAATTACATCTTTTACGTTTGATTATTGGACAATTCAATTCTGTCACATACTCAAGGATATTTCCATGCAAGTAGTTGGTCTAACTTCTCTTAAAGGATAAAATGTTTTGTTTTTGTAATTTAACTCAATCATATGTAATTATGTAAATAACAATTTCTATCATAAATTAATTGTCAAGTGTGTCATACTAAAACTTATATGTAGAGATTAACTTCACGAATAACTTTGGGTAAAAAATTATGAATTAATGTTGTACTTTTATTAGTAAAACTGTACTGAAAAGTGATGTATATTTTTTTAATGATTTTATGATCTCTTACCAAACTAACAAGTGGAGTAAAAGGTGAAAATTAAAAAGGATTGAAGCGTAAAGGAAGGGAGAAACAAAACTGAAGGAAGAAAAAAAAAAACTGTTCTTTGCTTCCTTAATACGTCGATGCGAATGGCATTTGTTTCGATTTGTTTTACTGATAAAAAATATTCAACGAAAAATAAAAAGTTGAGTGTACGGCAGGTAGACTGTGTTTATAAATATCAGAGTCTTATTAATAAAAAATTACAGTAAAATTTATTTAAAATTATAGTGAGAATGTATTAGTAACATCAAATATAAATATAAAAATAGTAATACACTTCGAAAGATAACGTCTATGTTGCCTGGATTGGGGATTCCGTTCCTTTATTTTATAAAATGAGATGAGATTTTTTATAATTGTTAGAAAAAAAATGATATAACTGTTTTGTACTTCTGTTTGGTTTAAAAAAGAAAAATGGAAAGAAAGAATTTGATAGAAAGAAAGAGGTAAGATATTTTTTTCTTAAGAAGCGATATGAGAAAAATATGAAAGGAGTAAAGAAAAGAAAATAAAATTTATTAAATGGACAATTATATATATTTTTTTATTACCAATAATGTCTAGTAGAATTTTCTTTTGAGAGGATAATGCGTAGTAGACAGGACACTGGATAATGCACTAAAATAAGATGCAAGGATATTTCTCTCCCTTTTTCTCACATTAGACCAAAGAGGTGATAGGTGCCATATATATATATATATATATATATATATATATATATATATTCTTTTTTTTTCTTCTCATTTCTCTGCTATTAAAAAAAAAAGGTTTGAATGTAACTTTTCAATATAGAAGATGAGAGATATATGGTTGCAATTTGCATGTAGGCCCGTTCAGTAAAAAAAAAATATAGGCTTTTTTTATATCAGAGAAAATATAACTGTTATTCTTCATTAACTTTTTTTTATACTTATTGTATTTTAACCGCATCTTTGACTTTTTTACAATCAATTTAAATACTTATATTAAGCTTTAATGGATAATGATTATTCAAAAAAATTATATAGATTTTCTTACAAAAATATTAACATTTTAATTTTCATGAATAAAATAATGTTTATTCTATTGCCACGAAAAAACTAAATAAATCTAATAATTATAACAATTATATGAGTCTTTCAAAAAATAAAAACTAAAAAGGCGTCTATTAATGTATCTCTTATGTAATATAGCTTTTGAGTTTTTTTTAAAAGATTTAAAAGAAACCAAATTATCTCATGTGTTAACAAAGAATTTAAAAAAAATAAAAAAGTTAAATCATAACATCATTTTTATTTAAATTAAAAATACTTTAAAATTAGTCATTAAGTATTAAAGTCATGAAGATTTTTCAAATAAAAACAAAGAAAACACAGAATATTAAAAATATAAATCATTAAAAAATATCAATGTATGTTATAAAGGATACCATTATTAGAGAAATCGTTAAAAGATTGAATTCACATCCTATAACAAAAATGAATGTAAACATCATTTTCGTAGGACTTGTGAAAATAAATTTCATTAATTTTAAAAATGTATTTATTAAGGGATTTTAGTTTAATTTATCGGAAAAAATGCGTAATTATTGTAATGATATTTGTCTTAAATTCTTATAAAAAAATAAAATAATAACTTACTCATCTGATAATAATTTTTTTTAATAACAGTAATTTGGTCGGGCCTTGATCCTAGCAACAAAAACAAGGGGAAGAGGATACGGTAAAGCGAAACCGCAAAGTGAAAAGCGGAAGAAAACCAGAAGCACAAACACTGAGTACGGTGGTGACGTGTCGACTACGTTATAAATACCGTACAGTTTCGCCATTTTTGATTCATAGTCCATGCCAATAGGGCGGGAACCGCAATTTTCAGCAGAACTACCTCTAATCAACCTCATGCCAGTAAGTTACTCTCTTCCTCCACTCTTCTCTTTCGTCCCTCTCTGTCTCTAGGATTTCACTCTTGAATTCTTCTTCTTCTTCTTCTTCTTCTTCCCCCATTTTCCCCTTTGCAGGAACCAACCATGAATATGCGCCACGGCACCAAGGTTTGGGTCAACGACAGAGATTCCGCTTGGATTCCTGCTGAAGTACTCGAATCTTCCGGAAATAAAGTTACTGTTGCAACCGTTTCGGGCAAGAAAGTGAGAGTTTTGTTTCTGCCTAATTCTTGCCGCTTGCGTGTGTGAATGGCGGTACCGTGCATAATTCGGATGATGAATCTGTGAGGTGCTTTTTTTGCAGGTTGTTGCTCTTCCGGAGAACGTGTTTCCCCGGGACGTAGATGAAGAAGAGCATGGCGGAGTCGAAGATATGACGAGGTTGGCTTACTTGAATGAGCCAGGGGTGTTGTACAATCTCCGGAGAAGATATGCGCTGAACGATATTTATGTGAGTGTTTATTGAATGGATTTGTTGGTATCTATGTGGACAATTAGGGTTTCTTCATGTTCTCAGTCCTTATTTGTTGATGATGAGATGAACGTGAGTTTATAGTTGTGTTATTGTGCTGTGTGAAATTGAAAATGTCTAATGGTGTTTGGTGAGCCGAGTTGGCATTAGAGGATTGACACATTGGTGAAAGGAAATCTAACTTTCTGAACTAGATTATCAATGTAAGATTTGTTATTACTTATTAGAGTTTAATTGAAATGCATTGAGAGTGTACAGATTTTTTAAACTAAATTTTTTAAAACTGACAGTTCATAGAAATTAATCTCTTTAAAAAAACTATCTTAAATTTCATCCCTTTGATGGCTTTTGATTGATCAATAGTGTAAAGTATTTTATGTTGACACTGCATGACAATTAAACTCTTATTATTACTGGAAAATTTTGTTCGGTTATGGTACTATTGCTTTTAGAGTTTTAGTCACTTCACACTCTGCCGGTATTTGAACAACTGACATGCCATAAGCTGACATATGTGCTTTGTTGTCACTTTCTGTTTATGTATGAAGTTAATAATTAGAGCTTTCATTTACGAGAGCTTTTTTGGTAGTTCTTTTCAGGCGCATTACTTACCTGACCAGGTAGCCAATACTGATATATAAATTAACACATAATCAGTAGCTTTTAACACTTTCATTTGCCTTTTGGCAATATCCCCTAATGAAATTTACTTAATATATATTATTATTTTTCTGGGGACTGTTATGCTTATCCTTTGCATTGCATTCTGTACTATTTTATGCTTTTTGCATGACTTGTTTTTCTTTGTTAGACTTATACAGGGAGCATTTTAATAGCTGTTAATCCATTCACAAAGCTTCCTCATTTGTATGATATCCATATGATGGAGCAGTATAAGGGAGCTCCGTTTGGTGAGCTTAGTCCACATGTATTTGCTGTTGCCGATGCATCTTATAGGTTAGTATGCATTTTGTTTTGTATATTATTTGATTTTGTTGTCATATTTACTACTTGCCTTTTCATTTTGCAAATTAGTGAGTTTTTGTTGGGCATGATTTAGAGCAATGATGAATGGAGGTCAAAGCCAGTCTATCTTGGTCAGCGGTGAAAGTGGTGCTGGGAAAACTGAGACAACAAAATTGATTATGCAATACCTTACCTTTGTTGGTGGGCGTGCTGCTGGTGATGATAGAACAGTTGAACAACAAGTTCTTGAAGTAGGCTGGCTATTCTTGAATTCAATGGATCACATGTTTTGCAATTAGTTCGCTTCTAATTTTAATTTAGGCATCAATAGGGGATAATAATTTCACTTTTTGCTTGATTCAGTCGAATCCACTTTTAGAGGCATTTGGAAATGCAAGGACTGTCAGGAATGACAATTCAAGGTAAACTTGATTCTTTATAGTTTGTAGTTTACATCTTCTGCCAATCTCTAATTATTTTCACCTCCCACTTAGATCTAAGAAATAGACTTGTAATTTTTCTTTAGGCTATCTTATGATATTTTCTTATCTTTTTATTAACTAAAGCATGCTATGTGTAGTAATCGTGTCTAATATCCAATCCATCCAAAAACCATAGTTGACTTAATGGAAATGTAGTTATGTACCTAAAGAAGTGCCGTTTTCATGGAGTGTCAGATATTTTTGGGACCCAGATTTGCTAGCATAGTGAATTGTGACTGCACCATTGTTGCATAAAATAAAATATGCAAGTGTGAAGAGAATTCTGTGACATCGTAGAAAACTGATACCCTTGTGTATATTCTAGGAATTAGTTTCAGAAGGATTGAAAGTAGGAATGGTGATGTATTGATGTTTGTGATTAAAATCTGAGGTTTAAGTTGGTGAAGTGGAAGAATACTACCTAAGTTTGTAAGATAATTTTGATTTTCAAATACGACCTACCATTATGGATGATTTAACAGGGTTTTACATTTTAATGAAACAGTAATTACAGTTTAACAGGGTTTTAGATTTTAATGAAACAGTAATTACAGTTGAGCACGTCAAATACTCTTCCATTGAAATTGTTCTTGCTCATTGCCTCATGTTATTTCTATTTTTCTGGTTGCAGCCGTTTTGGGAAGTTTGTTGAAATTCAATTTGATTCAAATGGTAGAATATCTGGTGCCGCAATTAGAACTTACTTACTAGAAAGATCACGAGTAGTGCAGATAACAGATCCAGAAAGAAACTATCACTGTTTTTATCAATTGTGTGCATCTGAAAGGGTATATTTCAGTCTTTGGTGAAGTATTTATTTGATTATGTATTTAGGTGTTAATATGCGGTACAAAGCTATGTTTTGCACTGTGCATGTGCAGGTTACTGTTTTCAGTATGTCATACTATTGTTATACTTTGTTATTGGGATGCTTCATTTTTAGGATGTAGAGAAGTATAAGTTGGGAAAGCCAAGCCACTTCCACTATTTGAATCAAAGTAAAGTCTATGAATTAGATGGCGTAAGCAGTGCTGAAGAGTACATGAAGACGAGGAGAGCAATGGATATTGTTGGCATAAGTCACCAGGATCAGGTATAATGATGCTACCCATTAGTGTATCTTTTGCTTTATTGTATGCTGTTTTGGTTAATTTTGTTGATTTGCTATCCTTTACTCATAGTTATACTTTCTTTTATTACCAGGAAGCCATATTTTCCACCTTAGCTGCAATTTTACATTTGGGAAACATTGAATTTTCTCCTGGAAAAGAGCATGACTCGTCAGTAATAAAAGATGAGAAATCAAGATTTCATTTGCAGATGGCTTCTAATCTTTTCAGGCAGGTGATTTATGTTTGGAACATTATTTAACTTACATGGATTATATTTTTACTTGGTTTAATTTCATTTCTCTCATTCGCATTTGCTTTCAAATTAATTTATTTTTTTAAATGTTCATGATATTTCTATAAAAGATTTTGATAATATGACCAAGTAGGGTGCATGAACAGTGTATAAAACTAAAACATGCCAGGGAAGTCTGGGGATAATAAAATTTGTGTACAATACAATGGTGCAAAAATGACTAGGAAATGCTAAGATTTGTACCAAATAGAGTTTCAACTACTATTGGGTATTGACTTCGCAAAGGTAGTATTAAGTCTTCAGAATTGGTATGTCCAAGAAAGAGACTAAGCTTTAGAATAATTATCATTGGTTTCTTTAGTCTGTGAGAGATTGGATTTCTGTGTGAACAGGTAGCGCAACTAGCACATATTTTGTATCTTTGAGGAAATAATAAAAATACCAAAATGAGATGGATGGTTGGTTACTTGTTTGTTTTCATTAACATCTAATGACTAGACATAATTTTTATATAAGTTTTCACTTTTCATCCTTTTTTAAACTTAATGGAATGGCTGCCAATTTTCAATCTCTAGGTGTGATTTGAACCTACTACTAGCAACACTATGCACCCGCTCAATACAAACCCGAGAAGGAAATATCATCAAAGCTCTTGACTGTAATGCTGCTGTAGCTGGTCGGGATGCTTTGGCAAAAACTGTCTATGCTCGTCTGTTTGATTGGTATGCTTATGGACAGTGGTGAATTGATACATTTTTTTTTATCATGCACATATTAGGGTGAAAATACTAATAATTTGTTGTTCTACCAGGCTTGTTGATAAGATCAATAGTTCTGTCGGGCAAGATATCAATTCCCAGAAGCAAATTGGAGTTTTGGATATATATGGTTTTGAGTGTTTTAAGGATAATAGGTAATTCGTTGTCAATTAAATATCTCTGAGGAGTAGGAATATATATATTTTTGGGTTGTATGCATTGTGGAAACTTGAAGTGAGCGGGTTATCCTGGTGCATGGATCTGGCATGTATTACTCTAAATACTTTCCACTTCTCTAGTGCTCTTGTAAATTTTAGTACATACACTAGTATGAAAAATGAATTGTGCTTGGACATTTGAGTTTGACTAGTACCATCTATTGATTTTTTTCCCTACTGTGTTTTGATTATTGAATTGTTTTTCTGCTGCTGTTATTTTAATTTGGTTTCTTTGTTGACATGATTCCCTTGCTTGATACAATTATATTTAAACAGTTTTGAGCAATTCTGCATCAATTTTGCAAATGAAAAGCTCCAGCAACATTTTAATCAGGTATACAAGTTTGTTATTATATGTGAGTTTGCTTTCACCAAGTTACCTTTGTTTGTTATAATTAGTTGAAAGCTAGAGTCAAAAGTATGGAGTTCAAAACTCCAGTATAAAGTTTATGCATAAAAATTTATTATTGTTGTTGTTGTTATTATTATTAGGTAAGGTATATTTCATAAAAAATTGAAACAATAAGAATGCACATATGTGTGTGTATGTATATAAATTAATGTTAATATTAATATATCTTACTCCCTCTGTCCCAAAATAATAGTGATCCTAGGTTGTTTTACACCGACCAAGAAATATTAATAAATAGATGAAAGAATAGTAATTTTACAAAATTAACTTTATATCATTAATTCATTTCTAGATTTTGTAGTTCATCATTAATTTATACGGGATATAAGTGAAAAAAATAATTAATGTTTCATTGAAAAACTAAAATGACAATTATATTGAAATAATTTTAACCAAGTGATTGGGTACAAGTGATTAATGTGTTGAAGTTAAGGTTGAATAGTTTGGGTACTACCCAAGTTTGATCTTTGGCGGAAACAATTCTTGACTAGACTTTACTTACCTCCCGACCGAACTCTAGATTAGTCAGGGCTCATTTGCCTTGCTGAACTGAAGGGTTAAGATCAAAAAAATATTGAGACAACTTTTTCTTCTTACACGACATTTATAATGGGATGGAGGTAGTACTGTATAAATTATATTATTATATATAAATCTTTTATAAACATACTATTCTATGTTGTTTCCTAACCAAACTCCTTTTTAGGATAAAAATTACAATTGACCAACAAGATAGAATATGTAGTAGGATAATATAATCATATTTTGTTGGTGTACCAAACAACCGATCAAAACAAAATAGGATAATGTATCCTATCATATCCTATATGCTGTCATTGAAACAAATCTTTAACTTATGAAATTAGAGATTAAAAGTTAGTAACTTTTTCAAAATAAGCTTTTCAAAATAGCTTCCTAATCAAACACCTCTAGTAGCTTATTTTTGGTCAAAATAAGCTACTTGACTAATTAGAAGCTACCCAATTATCTTTCCAAACACATTCAATGCCTAGGTGTCTTAATGTGAATGTGTGGATTTTTTTTATTTTTTTTTCTTATAACTTGTCTGTTGCTTGTCATTTCTTTCAGCATGTTTTCAAGATGGAGCAGGAAGAATACAACAAAGAAGAAATCAACTGGAGTTACATTGAATTTATAGACAACCAAGATGTTTTAGATTTGATTGAAAAGGTTTTTATTAAATTGTTTCTTTAGCTGGAGCTTTTTGATTCCATGTTTCTATGTTCCCATGTAGTATTATTCATTTCAAATAGATTGCTTGTTTCACGCATAATATGTGGTTAATACATGTGTCTGAAATGTTGATGTCTAAAGAATTGTAAACAAACTATGTCTTTTGTCAATTTATTACAGTAGACCAAAATACTGAAATTGAAAGGAGAATTTGATTAGAATTTAGAAAGTATTAGACATTGATAAACCAAGCCAGAAGAAAAGAGCACAGTTAGAGAGAATTCTGATTTTATTGATAAGAGAAAAACTGAATTAAAATTAGTTGAGTCTCTATCTATGGAGGATCTGAAGTATTGATTCTACTAAAACAGTAAGCCTAACTAACTTGCTAGTTACAATTGACTGAAAGTGACAGGCAACTGAAATCAGAAAATAAAGGCTACACTACAGCACTACTACATATGGCTGGTTGATCGACCAGCTCTAGGGTACACGTGGTATATTGATTAGTTCTCTCTAATAGAAAGCAACTACTTGACAGTATTCTACCACTTTGGTGGGAATGTTTGTCGTGGATAAATGTAGTAAGCGTATCTTCCGTAACTCCAAAAGAACACTTCACTCAACACTCTTTCTATGGATACAATGGAATTAGATCGATGAGATGGCAGACTTGGTGGGTAGCTTTGACCTGGACTATTTGGTGTCATAGGAACAAAATCACTTTTCAAGATGCCAGTTTCAATAGGCATAAACTGATGGAGGATGCGCTATTCTTATGCTGGTCTTGGCTTAGAAATCTGGAGGATGGTTTTACTTTTCCTTTCCATTTTTGGTCTACTAATATGGGGGAGGCTTTTGTAATCAGGGGAGGAAAGGTCTAAGATGTATTCTTTTTGTTTGTTGACCTAGTCTTAAGTCAGAACTCAGGTGGCTTTTTCCATGCTTTCATGTTTTAAGCCTCCTACGTTCTGTTTTTGCTGTACTAGGTTATATGTTTTGCAGTACTTGTAATGCAGACATTTCTTCATATATATATATATAATTATTTTTGCTGGACAAAAAAAAAAATTAAATCCTTTTTGTCTTATTCTGTGCTTTTGGTCTAATGTTTGGATCTCTTATATATATGATTTTTGACATAATATTGGGAATAAGTGTTGGATTGGGTTCTTTTAAAGGATTAGTTGTTAAGATCTGCACATCTCCGATTCATTTAACCATAATCATGCCTAATGAATATTATGTAGCTTCATTTGGAAATTAAATTCTGTTGCTTTCATCATTGTTATGTACAAATATTTTTTTTTCCCTTTGAATTGCATTTTCTTATTGACTTGGTTCATTCTTTTGCAGAAACCCATTGGTATTATTGCCCTGTTAGATGAAGCTTGGTACAATTTAAGTTAATTTAACCTGAATTAGTGTATATTTATTTATACATTACCCTCTTGCAAATTATCTTTAATCCTAATTTTTGTCTCCTTTCAGCATGTTTCCAAAATCAACGCATGAAACATTCTCAACCAAGTTGTTTAAGCACTTCTTGTCACACCCTAGGTTAGAAAAGGAGAAGTTTTCTGAAACAGATTTTACCCTTTCTCATTATGCTGGAAAGGTAATCCAGTGTTGCAGACTTGCAGTACTTTCTCTTGTTTTGAAAATGAAATATTTTGATGGGTTATATCTTCCAATACTTTTATGTAGGTCACTTATCATTCAAACACCTTCTTAGAGAAAAATCGTGATTATGTAATCATAGAACATTGTAATCTATTATCCTCTTCAAAATGCCCCTTTGTGTCGGCTCTTTTTCCTTTGCTAGCAGAGGAATCTTCAAGGTCATCGTACAAGTTTTCTTCTGTGGCTTCCAGATTTAAGGTTTGAATATATATTTCCTTTTGTGAGTTACTGAATTTAAGGGGATTCATTATGATGAACAAACAAAATAGTATAGGAGGCTAAAGTATTTGGTCATTAATTTTATGTTGTTGATCTTTTCCTGTTTCATGTCCTGTATGTGACACTGGTAATGGGGACTTCAGCAACAACTTCAATCACTCATGGAAACGCTTAACACAACAGAGCCTCATTACATTCGATGTGTCAAGCCGAATTCTTTGAATCAACCACAAAAGTTTGAGAATACTAGTGTCATACACCAATTACGCTGTGGGGTCAGTAGTTAGATATTCTAACTCCTTTAGTATTACTGTTCATCTAAAGTTGTAATACAGACACATATTGCCAGTATGCCAAATGTTAAATTTGTTTCCTTGATTGCTGTTTGCTGATTTCTTTGTCAGTCAAAGCAGTTGTTTATAGTTTTATCCAATGTTACTGTACAGATAAGGTTACTTTTGTGGTTTTTCCTTTTAATGGTGGCGAATATCTTTTGTCTTAGTGCATTGAATTTTTCCTGCTCAAATAATTTGTAAGGTTTTTAATGGCACTCAGTTTTATTTGAATGTCATTTTGTTTCCCCCTCTTAATTTATATTATCTATTATTAATTTCTTTTCCTTTTTAATATAAATTAATAGACTTCCATCTACATGTGTACATGCATAAAAAATTGACGTGGGCGGTGGGTTTATTCAAATTTTCATACTAATGAGCCAGCCATAATTATCTTGTTTTGTCTTGTCATCTAGATCTACTTCCTAGCATGGTATCATTTATTAATATTTCTTTTCATGGCCGTATTTTATTTAGGGTGTCCTTGAGGCTGTTAGAATAAGTTTGGCAGGTTACCCTTCTCGAAGGATTTACTCAGAGTTTGTGGATCGCTTTGGATTAATAGCTCCCGAATTTATGGATGGAAGGTGAATTTTGTTAATTTATATAACAGTTTAACTCTATAATTACATGATCTTTTTATTTTTGAAAGTGAAATGGGAAGCTTTGAATTACTCCCATAAAACCTAGATTTGCTTCTCTTATTTACTCCTAGATTGGCTGGTTTATTTCGTTATTAAACAACTAGTGCAAAAGTTGTTCTACTTGTTAACGTGGACATATCATGGGCCAGTCCAATTATCTTCTTGAAATAGCCAACTTGATCTTGTTATAAAAATATTGGTTATGATAGTTCCATGTTTATTGGTGGTTTTAATTTACTGAACCAAATGAAAAAGAAAATGCAAGTTGGTTTTACATCTTTTTAAATTTGTGATTCTTCCTTTTCATTCAGTATAGGAAAATGTTATTGTTTGTAGAAATTTTACCTTGTGGCATTGATTGGATTATTTGTATTGACTGCACATGCATTTTATTTATATGAATGCAAGTGAAGCAACAGAAGCTTCTTATTTGATAATTATTTCACTTCTCATCAATGTTTGCTTATACTTTTTGTGTTGACAGTTATGACGATAAAGCTGTAACTCTGAAAACATTGCAAAAGCTAAAGCTTGAGAATTTTCAGGTGTTCTTCTTTGGGCCCATGCATACTGCTGTTTTTCATAAAAACTTGGGTGTAAAAGCATAAATGAATTTATGTTGGTCATATTTTGATTTTTTTTTTTTTTATCTGTTCAGTTAGGTAGGACCAAGGTATTTCTCAGAGCTGGTCAAATTTGCATTTTAGACTCTAGACGTGCGGAAATTTTGGACAATGCTGCAAAGTGTATTCAGCGTCGACTGCGGACATTTATTGCACGCCGGGATTTCATCTCAATCCAAGCTTCTGCTCTTTCTCTTCAAGCATGCTGCAGGGGTCAGCTTTATTGACATTTATAAAAATATAAATTAATTCCCCTTTAATTACTTTTTAAAACTTATGGTCAATAAATATATCTCAGTTGTGATTTTTTATTTAATATAATGACTTAAAATGTGCTTGATTTGTACTGCATTGGCCATTGGCCATTTTAGAACTTCATGAACTAAATGATCATTGTTAGTGCAAGCATTTCTCATGTAGATTTAGGATCTTTAAACTGTATGTAGGATTCAACTCCTCTAAAGTGGAGATGGCGCAGCAGTAACAACTATTCTCATTCAGAAATATATTTGTATGTCTTTTATAAATATTAATTAGAAAATCAATGGTCGTGGTTTTCATAGCTTTGTAGTTTGTTTTACATGTGCATGTTTTTAATCACAATCTCAACCATTGATTTATAATCAATGGTTATAACTACACTTTATCTTCCAAGTGCACTTCACTTTAGAGGAACCCAATCAATTAATTGTCCTGGTCCTCATCAGTTTTTGTTCTTATAGGATGCATTGGCCGAAAGATATATGCTTCTAAACGGGAGACAGCAGCAGCTATCTCCATTCAGAAATATAGCCGTATGTGTCTGATGAGGCATGCTTATGTGAAATTATATTATTCTGCTATTGTTGTACAATCCAATGTTCGTGGTTTCACAACTCGGCAAAGATTCCTGCATAGAAAAGAACACAAAGTTGCCACTTCTATTCAGGTATTTTATCAAGAGGAGTTGTATCATATCCTTTAAAATGTCGAAGCAATGGCATGTTCTGCATTTTAATATATTCATTCCATTTTGCATATTATGCTTATAGCATTGAATTAATGAATTATGTTTGTGTGTAATTTTGACTGGTCGTGTAAAATATTATTGTGTAGATTTTTTAGTTTCATCTCTCATGTATTCATGTTTATAAGCATGATAATGCATTATTTGGTTTCAATTGCTCCCTGCATTACTTTCAATTACTTGCCATTTTTATTTGGTTGGCAAGATGGATTCTGATGTATTATTTTGTTTATAATACATAACATTGATATAAAGGCGTATTGGAGGATGTGCAAGGCTCGGTCTGCCTTCCTAAAACATCAAAATTCAATTGTAGCAATACAATGCCTTTGGCGGTGTAAACAAGCAAAAAGAGAGCTTCGCAGACTTAAACAAGTGAGGTTTTCTTTCTTTTTTCCAGGTTAGGGGAGAATCAATTAGAAGTTGTTCTCACTACCTTATTGTTTTTTGATGTATCTTTTTTAGGAGGCTAATGAAGCTGGAGCCTTGCGTTTAGCTAAGAATAAACTTGAGAAACAATTGGATGAGCTTACATGGCGTTTGCATCTTGAGAAGAAAATAAGGGTATTACTTCTGAAAAAAAAGAGATGTTATGGCTTGGTTGTGTTCAATTTTGATTCCTTGTAAACGAAAGTGTGTTTTTTGACATGTTATTTTGTTTCTGCGCCACATTCTGAAAAAGAATAAGTTTTTCTTTTGCTAATGTCATGCATATGTTTTTTGACATGCAGTGGTTTATGACTTATGAGTGTACCTGGTTATTTCTGTGTTGAGTTTTTTAGTAATGGTTAAATTTTTTTGTCAATTCTTAGTTTAAAATTATCCAATTAACATTATATTTCAAGCATTTTTTTCATTGTTTCTGAGTCTTATGATTTGATGCAATTTATAATTCACAATTCATGATTTCAGTTTTGATTTGTATATTTCTTTTGGCCTTGTTTTCTGGTATGAGACTTCCTTTTCCTCCATCTTTTTGTTGTTTTATCTTTATAACTCTAATAGAATTTGTTTTATTAAAAAATGTGTCCTCATGCATAATTGCCATTTTTTTCGGTAAATTATTGGTTATGTTTTCAAATTTTCTGTCATTTAATTTTACTGTCCATCAGTTCTCTTTGATTATATTAAAGAAAGAGTTTGATTTATACAGGTGAGATTTGGGGAACTTGTGATAATGTATTCTTCATTGTCATGCAGGTTTCTAATGAAGAGGCTAAGCATGTTGAGATTTCCAAGCTACAGAAGATGGTAGATGCTCTGAATCTTGAATTAGATGCAGCTAAACTAGCAACAATTAATGAGTGCGACAAAAATGCAGTTTTGCAAAATCAGTTGCAATTGTCAGTAAAGGAAAAATCCGCTTTAGAAAGAGAGCTAGTTGCAATGGATGAAGTGCGAAAGGAAAATTCTCTATTAAAGGTGCTTAATGTTGAATAGTTGTGTTCATTTGAGTTTGTTTGATTTTGACAATACATATGAATTTCAATTATTCTTGCTATGCAATTTATATGGCAGGATTTTTCAACTTCTTTGTGTGGTCTAGAATCTAGCTTGAAATACTTTACAAATCTATTTTAATTGCTTTTTGCAAGAATTTATCCTTTTAATCTGTGTGATGTATGAGGACGAGCCCTGACACAGCGGTAAAGTTGTGTCTTGGTGACTTGTTGGTCATGAGTTTGAATCCGGAAACAGTCTCTTTGCATATGCAAGGGTAAGGCTGCGTACAATATCCCTCCTCCTTACCTGCGCATAGCGTGGAGTCTCTGGACAATGGGGTACATAGTTTTTTTTTTTTTTTAATTTGTGTGATGTATGCAAATTGGGGTAGAAATGGGCTGGGCTGTGCTATACAATGCCTGAACCTGGTCTATTGCCCAAATTAAAAGCCTGACTGAGATTGACCTGTTTACCTTATATCCCTTGTTTTGAGGCCTAAATTGGCCTGAAAGCTTATTAAAAGCTTTCTTTATTTACAAACATGCCTAGGCTAATTCCAATGATATGTAA
Source organism: Glycine tomentella (assembly GCA_007407185.1). Taxonomy (NCBI): domain Eukaryota; kingdom Viridiplantae; phylum Streptophyta; class Magnoliopsida; order Fabales; family Fabaceae; genus Glycine; species Glycine tomentella. The sequence continues at coordinate 557,254 of PYAF01003099.1, forward strand.
GCCAGCGAGTTTAAGTCTTCCAATAGACCAATGGGACAATATAGTGTGAAATATTTCACTTGATTTTTAGGTTCATTAGTTGTTAAAAGTGGTTTTACTTGGTTCATCTTCAGGTTCTAGGCTTATGGGTTGGACATGGATCAAGTGTTGATTTTTTTTATTTTTTTTATGGTTTTAGTTTCCTTGTATGATTAGGAGAGAATTAGTTGGATGGTACTTGTGTTTGCTGGCTGCTACATCTTCATCTAGTGTATAAATAATCTTATTTGTTAGGTTAAGGATATATCTACTTTTTTTTATCTGTAAGATGTAAATGAAAATATGTTCAAAATAGGACATGTGTTGGTTTCTGGTATAATTTTTTGGTAGTTCTTTTTCCCTTTTTAATTCATTTGCATTCAGATTGGATTGCCTTTTTTTTTTCCTGGGCTCTGTTACTACTCTAGTTACATATAAAACCATTTAAATGTTTTACCCACCAAAGTAATCTTTTAGGATAGTTGGTTCATGATATGGTATTAGAGCATTTATGATCATGTGGTCTGTAGTTTGATCCTTGGCTCTATTCTTCCAAGTTGGTAAAAGATTAATTTCAGCTTCTGCATGAGGTAGATGGGCTTGTGCACTGTTTACCCTTAAAACTCAAAGGGCTCTTGCTTGAAGGCATGTGTGAGATATGAAATCATTCATTTGCTTTCACTTATTAGCTTAAGCTTTTAGAATGAATGGTTCAAGACATTTTCATCCCTATCTCACTTTCTTTTTTGTCTGTCCTCTCTAATAAATTCTGTTACATAGGATTTCTTGTCTGACATGTGTAGGGTTCATTGGATGCTTTTGAAAAGAAGAGCACGGCTTTGGAGCTTGAGCTTGTGAATGCTCGGAAAGACCATGATAAAACCATTCAGAAAATGAGGGAGTTTGAACATAAGTGTTCTGAACTTGGGCAACATGTCAAAAGGTGCCTTTTCTTCTGCTTTCATTTTTCCTGTTTTACAAATTCATTTAGTTTTAGTGCCAAAGGTGCTGTATCTTCCCATTCCAAAGTTTTGTTTGCTTGCCTTTATTAGAGTTTGAGCTTTGTTAAAAGTTTTGATGGTTCATGTGCAGTGTGGTTTACTTAATGGCTAGTGTTTTTTTGTTTGTAATTCTCATTTCCTATTTTATTTTTAATGTAGTCTTGAGGAAAAACTATCAAGTTTAGAGGATGAAAATCACGTGCTTCGTCAGAAAGCCTTAAGTGTATCTCCTAAGAGTAACCATCGGGGTTTGACAAAGTCATTATCTGAAGTAAGTTTCCTCATGCATATTGATGTTGATATCAGTTAATGTTTACAGAAGCTGTTTTGCATTATTCCTTATTAATTTGTATCTTTGGTTGGGTTTTCATTTCCCAGACAGCCAATTTAAATGTTTCAAATGTTGATGAAAATTTAAATTCTGGTATAATAACATCAGTATAATTTACTTTTCTGAAACAGAAATACTCAAGTGCGATAGCCCCCCGCACCGAGCAAAAGCCCCTATTTGTAAGATGCCTACATTTTTGGCTTCTTCTGTTGAAAATAATGACTGAACACAATTATAGCTTTTCTTTTGCTGCAATTTTATGCAGGAATCACCCACACCTACAAAACTTATGCCCCATATTACACGTGGCGGCTTGTCAGACTCTCATCGATCAAAATTAACAGCAGAGAGGCACCAGGTATTATTTGCACTTGAGCACTGTTGTGTTCATACTTCAGATAACCACTTAAAGTGTAGGAAATGTGCGAATCAATTGACTTAGGCGTGGATACAACACTAATAAAACTGAAATGTGGTGCAAAACAAGAATGAAAGGTCTATATTATCATTCTTATACCTAAACATATTCATCAGAAGCTAGGATTGACCGTGCTTTGCATTTTGCCAAATATTGTGCCCTATAGGCTTATTGATACCATGTGTTGTCAGGATAACTATGAACTCCTCTCTAGGTGCATCAAAGAGGATTTGGGGTTCAAAAATGGTAAACCTCTGGCAGCTAGTATCATATACAAATGTCTTCATCATTGGCATGCATTTGAATCTGAGCGCACATCCATATTTGATTACATAGTTGATGGAATTAATGATGTCGTTAAGGTAAATAATTTGCTCTTATACTACAGTATTTGAATTGTGGGATGCTTCTGTAATATTTATGAGATTTATTTCATTAGAGTGGCATCTGTTTCAGGTTAGAGACGATGGCATTGTCTTGCCATATTGGCTGTCCAATACATCTGCACTTCTATGCCTCTTGCAAAGGAACTTGCATTCAAATGTTTTTTTAACAACCAGTGCTCAACGTTATACCAGATCATCTGGCTTGACCAGCCATATAGGGAATGTGAGTTATCAAGTTGAATATTGATATCAGATTTTTTCCCCTACTTGCACATTTGAAATGCTTTTCTTCTACTTTGAGGGTGATGCTTGACTTGGTTCAAACAATTGCAGTTCTCTGATGGGGCAAATACACCAAAGAGCTGAATAGATAGTACACTGTCATATAATTTTTCCCTGTCCTGGTAAACCTCAAATGCTAGACATTGAAAGCTACCAGATAAGTAGTAGTAGATGAAAAGAAATGTAGAAACAAATGAGCAACAGCTTCTGCTGAACCTACAAAATAGACATATATCTGGTATAAGCTTTGTAGGGCGAATCTTTAACATCCTACTTAAACTTTTTTTCTGAACAGCTTGATCCTGGACACTTGACAAAACCTAATTATCATTTCACTTTACAAAATTCCCAGCTACAAATTTCCTTCCCATTACTGGTCTTGAGCCTTAATTCTGCAGTGTTAATTTCCTTCCCAGTACCAGTCTTGTGCCATGATTCTATGCAGAATACTGGATCAGCGAATGATAAACTTGTACTATTGTAGTATCTTCATAGACAGAAAGCCTGTAATGATTGCAACTTTATCAACACTTTTGAAACCCTTATTGCTAAAATGCTTTTCCTTCTAAAGATTTTTCTCTTACAAGCTTCTGCTCATTATGCTGACGATGGCTGCTAGAAGAAAGCTCAATGATGCAGAAAGTGGAGAACAACCTATTTATTTCATTGTTTAGAATGTTTGACGATTTGATCATTTTATTGTATATTCAACTTTCAATTACTTATCATTCGAGACAATATATGATATAAGTAACAATTATTGGATTCTTTTAGAGGTTATGTGATTATTGCATTGTTTTTATCTGTTGATTTATTTGGTTTTGGTGCCATGAGTTTTTTTCTTCAGATTTTGCATTTCACCCTAGTTGGTTGTTTCCCAGTCCCTGCTTTCTTTATCTACCTGCTTATTTAGTTTGACTTCCCATTTTCAGGGAATGAGGTCTCCCTTGAAGCTTCTTGGATACAATGATAGTACATCACATGTGGAGGCAAGATATCCAGCTATTCTTTTTAAACAACAACTAACTGCTTGTGTAGAGAAGATTTTTGGCCTTATACGGGATAATTTGAAAAAGGAGCTGTCTCCACTTCTGGGATCATGTATTCAGGTGGCATTTCTTACTCCTTGCTGATTCAAGTAATGTGTGACTAAATTGGCAAGTCATATTTTGTAAATCATTGTGGTTTTATTCTTGGTTCCACTATAATCTTATATTTCTAAACCATAGTTGTGAATCAAAATTTTAATGACTGTTTGACTTGATTTCATTACTTGAGTTGAATTTAAGTTCAATCTTAAGATGTTTGTTGTGGGAAGCTAAGGATTAGAGTTTATAGAGGAATGTAAAGAAACAATTTGGTTGTACAAGGTAACAAACTTTTCATTTTGATGGTTAACTTCTTTCTTGTGGCTACTACGTGATGCTGTTAAATACGAGAGTTGGAAAAACTTAGGTGATGGTTGAGGTAGGCAGAGATGCCTTCGTTTTGCCAAGTGATTTTCCAACCTCCATTTTTGGAACCAATTTTACTCATTACTTGCATTGATGATTTTATGGCTTTGGATTGTTGTCTTTCAACAGCTGCTATATATTTTTCCTTAATTTCAGATTCTTATGTTACTAATATACATAGAATATTTGCAGTTATAAATGAATTGATCATTTTTTTTATGCATCCTTATAATAACCTCTTGAAGACTTTTTCTGTTTTTATGAATTTAAACTCAGCACTAATAATTTTAAATTAACTGATAAAAATATCTAAATTGGAATTTAATTGCAAATTTACATTAAAATGGGACTTAGATCTTAGTGTCCCTTTTTGAAGACTTGCTAGTTATAAAACAATGGTGTTGTTTGATTCATGTAGCCAATCCCACTTAGTGCGAAAGTGCTTTTGTTGTTGTCAAGCTTTAATTTTTTGGTTTTTTAAATGATGTTTTACAAAATCAATTTTCTTATTATATATGATACTGGTTAGGCACCTAAAACAGGTCGAGTGCAAGGTGGAAAATCATCTAGATCTCCTGGTGGGCTTCCTCAACAATCACCTGTTGCTCAATGGGACAACATCATCAATTTTTTGGATTCACTCATGAGCCGCTTATGTGCAAATCATGTATGTTATTCATTTTTGTATTGATTGGTGTCACCATTTGATCTGTGCTCTACTTTTTTTTTTGCCATCTTTGTAATCATTTGTTTGGACATTGAGATAGAATGTCCAAACAAATGATTACTGTTTCATTATTTGAACTATGGTTATCAAAATTCAAAACTATAACGGACCAACCAGGAACTGGCCCAGCATCCTGTCCAAAACCGTTCTAGCATGAAAGAACTGAATGAAAACTGGACTTGAATCAGGCAAACCGGTAGTTCCACCAGTTTAATTAGTTCTTCAAAACACTTGTTTATTTTATTTTATCAATGTCTAACAACATATTTGAATATGAAGGAGTCAACCTCAATGAATGTTATATGAATTATTTTGTTTCTATTTGTAGATGTTACTATTGCTAATGGATATTATTGTATTGTTGAACTAAAATGTTGTCATATTTGATTTGACTTTATGTGTACAGTTTTGAATGTTGGTGTTATAAGTTTTGACATTCATAAGTGATTTTTAATGTTGTGAAGTTATCAATTTTATGTTGTTTTTAGTTTATTATATTAAAATTTATAAAATACTATTTGATTACTATTGGTTCAATCACAGTTAGAATATTTATTATTGAACTGATGCTCTTATCGGTTTAATGACTGCTTTGGTTTTCAAAATATTGACAATTTTAAATTGAATTCATTTGGGATTTAGTTTATCTAGCTTTGTAGTATTCTGCTCTTGGTCTTTTTAGTTGGGTGTCTTTGTTATCTTTGAAGAGATTGGCATGCTGCATTACTATGTTTTCTTCTTCCTTTTGTTGTTGCATCATTGTTAGTTTGAGGATTTCTTAACCACCTTTTATATCTTACTTTTCTATATTAATAAATTCCTTACTAGTCTAAAAATATAATATGATCTTATCGTAAAGTTGATGTACAAGTGTTACATATTATGGTTATTTTATTTGTTAATAATATATGTTTAAGGTAAATTAAATTTTGGGAGAGGTTGTTCCAATAGATACCTCAACAGTTGTGCCACCAGAACCACTCATCGGTGATGTACTTGTTTCCTGTTTGTTCAGTGGTGTCTTTACTAGTTGAAACTTCAATTTTGAAGCTTTGGTGTTGTAAGCTGAAATATTATAGTTCTTTGAAAGCAGAGATATCCAGTGCTTCTTTGTTAGACACTTAGTTGAGAACATAGTATCAAGTCACATTTCTGTTAGAAAAGACAAATAATGATCCTATAAAAAAAAGAAACGAAGACTAGTTTTTTAACAGCAAATCAAAATATTATTGTATGCAGGCCACAAATTGTGACCTTAACAAAAAGTAACATGTTACAAATCAGACTAGAGACTTTAACGAAATAATCCCTAGCTAGAAATCAAAGAAATGAATAATGATATGTTGTGGTAATGAATTTAGCTACCCGTTTTAATAAGTATCAACCATTCAATATGATCTATTTTTCCCCATCATCCTTTCTTACCCTATGTTCAGGTACCACCCTTCTTCATCCGCAAGTTAGTTACTCAGGTTTTTTCCTTCATCAATATTACACTCTTCAACAGGTAAAAACCTCTATTTACTAGATGGCATTTTTTGTTGTCTCAAATCACTAACTCACTTTGTTTATTGAATTGATTTTCTGTAGTTCAGTTCTCTAATTTTTTATTTTAATTTCCCCATAATATCTTTTAGCCTTCTGTTGCGGCGTGAATGTTGTACTTTCTCAAATGGTGAATATGTAAAGTCTGGTCTCGCAGAACTTGAAAAATGGATAGCAAATGCAAAAGAGGAGGTAAACTGTGCTTTGATATTACTCCATGATTTTAGTTTTAAGGTTTAACCAGGTACTTCTGAAGTGTAGTATGCAGGAACGTCCTGGCATGAGCTGAATTATATAAGACAAGCTGTTGGGTTTCTGGTATAAGCATTACCTTAGTTTACTTTTGTCTCAAATAGCACTGCCATACCATATTTATTCTTTCATTTGTTTGAATTGTACAGGTAATACATCAGAAGAGGAAAAAATCTTTGGAAGAAATTCAGCAGGATCTTTGTCCGGTATGATTATCATTAATTGTATTTATTATTGCAACATCTCTTATATCACATATTGATACTGAATAGCTTTTCAATCTCAAATTTTTTAAGTTCCGTTATTTCATTAAGATGCATGAGAAATTGAAGCTTATTTTTGGGGAATACAATTACAGCAACTTAAGGCCATGACCCATGGCCCGTTGGTTCTTGATTTTAGTTTTGTTTCACACTGGTTTATTATATGGGTGAGAAGTGAAAACTCTTTGGAAGCTAGGTAAAGAAAGTTTGGTGGTATAAAATGCCTGTATGTGAATGTCAATATTTGCTCCAATGTAATTGATTCATTTATTTGTTAAATTATTAGTTTCTTTCAATAAAATATGTTGGTGTCTTTTATGCCAGACATATCTAAGAATACCAGGGTAACAGTTGGACTATCAATGCAGTGTGTTGGGAGGGAGGAACTTGCTTCCTTTTTTCCAATTATTTATGCATTTATTATTTTTTCGTTTTGTTGTTTCATGTGTATCTCATCACTTACATGCATCACAAATGCAAGTTTCTCATTTGTGCTTTTGCTTAAATAATACAATTTAAAGAAAGGTTAACCTATTCCAAGTCACTTAACAGGCATTGACTGTGAGGCAAATTTATCGAATCAGTACTATGTACTGGGATGACAAGTATGGAACTCAGAGTGTGTCCAATGAGGCAAGTTGTGTTTTAGATTGATTTAAAATGCTTTTATGATGGTGATTTTCCTTGGAGTTCTAAACTGTATATGGTGAACAGGTAGTTAGTGAAATGAGGGAAATTGTGAGCAAGGACAATCAGAGTTTGACCTCTAATTCATTCTTGTTGGATGATGATATGAGGTAGTTTGCTTTAAACTACCTAAGTTCTTTTCAGTTGCTTGTAGTTTTAGCAAGTGATTGGTGTTCTAATTATTGACATGCTACAAAGCAAATTTGGTTTCTAAGATGTTTTAATTATAATTTCCTACTTGGTAATAAGCTAATATCATTTTATGTGGTTCTGAAACAAAGCATAATCTAGTGTCTTAATTTGATCATGTCATGTAGCATGTCTAGGTTAAATTGCATTGAATACTTGATTCTTCTTTGGGTTGACAGAACTACATTTGTCACATTGTCACTGATGTGTAGGATTTTCTATGCTTACTCAAGAATATAGATCTCTGATTCTTTAGACATTTCCTGCGGTAAAATATTTCCATAGGATCTATAGTATTATTAGAAATTCCATTTGCTTTGATCCCCTCATCTTAACCTTCAATATTTTTTTGTGCAGCATTCCTTTTTCTGCTGAAGACATAGACAAGGCAATCCCTGCTATAAATACTGATGATATTGATCTTCCATCATTTTTGTGTGATTATCCCTGTGCCCAGTTTCTTATTTTACATAAGTAATTGATCTGCACTGCAATTGGAAGATCGTTGCTTGAAACTTAACTTCAATATTTGATCTCGGGAATTAAATGGCAGCACAACCCAGTCGGAAATGTTTCCATTCAAGTGGACGGCATTCTTAGTTGTCATCAGGTTTACTGGTCTGTCACCAAATACATTTGGTAATCAGTTGATATTAATTACCAATCAGAGAAGAAAAAATGATTTTCTTGGTTTGATTTGTTACTTCTCTCCGAGTTACATAGTTAAGCCAGCAAGCTCTGGAATTATCTAAAGATAGGACAACAGTATATATAGTCTTGATGTGCTGCTTCTATTATTGCAGCCCATCGTCTCACGTATTTATCTTTAAATTTTATGTTGTATTCTATCTAGGTATGCAATTGTAATCCGAGCCTTGGCCAAAGAAATTAAAAGTTTTATTCTTTGATGTAAAAATGCTGATGAACTTCAGTCTTTCGAGTTACATTTTTTTATTCCTTTCAAATTTCATCATTCAGCAGTGTGATGCTGGTGATGCTTCCTTTGAAAAGTTAGAAGATCGGCTATACATAACTTCGTAATGGAAGATCAGCTTATGGGTATCTTTGGCTGAATTTCGATGCCATTGTTTAATTTTGGAAGTGTCACAGAGTTCTGCTGCCAATTAGAGACGGATAACCAATTTTTTTCTTGGTTGTGACACTGCCAGATGCTAAGATGTACAGCAGCTACACCACAATTGAGTAATGATATCAAGGATCGATCCTTTTAAAATCTTGGTTAGGGCGAGAAAAATGACTGATGAGCATATCATCATTTCAATGGAGTATAATGCGTGTAATGAGTTCTTTTGTGGCATTATTTTTGCCTTCACGGTGCTGAGCCGCCAACGGTTATTTATTATTATTATTTTTTTGCCTCAATTTCTATAAATGTTTTTCCTATCCTAACATATAGTGTCTACGAATGTTTCGATAAATTGAGTAATTTAACAGTAACAGTAGCAAGCCTTCTGACGAATAGGGTTTCTACTTTCTATGGAGAGTCTCTAAATTCTGAAATCTGAAGTACTAAAACCAAGAGGGAAGTAGACAAGTAGTTAGTGCATGGTCTGCCGAGGCCGTATGATAGGTTAACCTTAGATCAGATTTAAATACCTACTATTGGTATCTCTGCCAGCCTACTGCTCGCATAGACAAATAGCACATCAGCAAGATATTTCATTTAAAGTGGTTATTATAACATGGTTGAACTAATGAGTCAGTTTATTATGATGGATGAGCTGCTTCATTCCCCAGGGACGAGCTATGCATCTTTACTGTTGCAGCAGTGAAACAATTTTGAATATCAGCTAAGGAAAAGGACCAGCATGATGAGAAATTGTGCTGCATAGGAGAGGATGAAGCTGTACTTGAACTGCATGCTCAATTTTGGGGATGTAGTGGTGGAAGAGATTGAGGTGACCTCGGATTTGAGCTTGAAGATGAATCCTCGCTCGCACAGCTACTGTTACTGTCATAGTTAATGGCAAACGCCAGAGTCACTGTGCTTCGGCTCGAGCTTATTGTTGTTCTCTTGGAAATGCCACCATTGTTGCTTCTCAAAGGGTGGTTTCGACTCTTTTCCCACATCAAATTTCTACGCCTCCTGGTGTAAGCATTCTCTGGTTTTGCAATGTCTTTGACAGATGGGGTAGAACCAGCATCCGCCAGACTCGTAAAGGACTTGGACTTGCCATCATAGAACTTTGAGATGCCCCTCCTGTCCATGAAACAACTCAAACCATCATTCATACACTCGCCACATATAGTTTCATTAAACATCTTATTACTATTTTTAGCATAAGCTAGCTAAGAAATTTATAACTTAAATTCACCTATGATCACCAAATTTCGGAGAAGGAAACCTAGTTTTAGTTGCTACAATGTGTTTTTTTTTTTTTTTTTTTTTTTTTTTTTTTTGTTGAAACATGTCAACTTGAAAGTGTGATCTAAGAAGGGAAAGAACCTGATGGGAAGAACCTGTTGGAGAGAGTCCATGGTGTCCAAAGGTTGATGACATTTATAAGCACTGTGAGCCTCATTGTCATTCTCACCACACTCTGTCTCCGACAACACACCACTGTCGCTTCCAATGGACGAAGTAGCGGAAGTTGAGCAGTGCTCGTTATCATCTTCAACCTCAAACGACGGCAATGCTTCCATCCAAACGCTGAAGCCACCAACACTCTGAAGTGAAAAGGAGAGTCAGATGAGGAGGTTGGAACAGACACAATACAACACAACACACTCTATTGTGTGGTCTTCCTTTATATGTTTCGTTATTTATGTAAATCCAAACTACTTCAATGAATAGAGTATTCAGCAAGATAACCTAACACTCTATTTCTTTTACTTTTGTTCAGTCTCATTAAGTTAATTAATGCCAAAGTGTGGAAGGCTAATGGCCTGCCCTTATCCACATCCTCAAAAACACGTCTTCATGCTTCCACCCTTAAAATCTCCTCAAACTTTAAAGCATACAAAAATATCAAATAAATCTAATATGGAGAACTTTATTGTGCGTCAATATATAAACACATATACTTGAATAATTCGGTGCATCTTATTAAATGTTGTAAATTAGCTTAAAATTAAACATTAAATAACAACTCTTTATATATTAATTTTTTTTTTTGTATTTTTAACTTCTTATCATGTGTTTATGACACACACTAAAAAATATTTCGTGACAATATATATTCATTAGTAATTAAAGGAGTATAGAGTTGGATATTTGCATATTCTGATTAGGTATTTTAGGAAGCTTTCATTAATGGAACAAGACGAGTAGTGAGAGTATCAAAGGCTAGCTTAGGAGGAGGATAATTAATTTGGGAAGCGAGTGGGTGATCATTGCAAGACAATAAATGAATAAAAGGAATCAGAAATGGAATATACCAAATGCCGCTTGTGACTACTACCATGTATTATTAATAATGACTAATGATCCTGTCGTAAACATATAAGCCACGTGTATCTCAATAAAATCTATCGTAGCCAATATCCAAATCCAATGGCCACACGTACGAAGAGTAACGTCGACGGTTTATGCTTTCTTAAAATATTTTTTAAGAACAATTTTTCAATATCAGATACACTATCCTAATGTTTAAATACTAAAAATACAGAAAAAGATATCTAATTCACAGAAGCATCAACTTATTCGTGAATACATGTTAAAAAAAAAAAAAAAAAACCTCTTTTTGGTATATACAAATTTCTAAATATTTTATCCTTGAATCACTTTTAAAAACCATCCCCACAATCAAAAGCAGATATTTATACAAAAGCTTTTCAAAGATGATAGTTATTTACAACTATATATAATTCTAAAAATAAATAAATAAATAGTTAAGGCAGAGAGTGCCTGTATTTTAGCTAGTATAGATAAAAAAAAAAAAGTCTATAAATCAAGCAAACACTTATGAACACATTTTTAAATGTTCAAGTTTTTTTTAAAAGAAAAATTAGCATATTTATGATATTAGAACTAAAGTTAAACCCTTAAAAAAAAACTAAAGTTAAAGAGTAATAATTAAGTAAAGTTATCTCGAAAATATTTTGTAAAAAGATTTAGAAATTATAGATGAAATTCGTTAAAAAAAACGCTGTTAGTTTTCATTTAAAAGAGTTAAGAGTGTGAGGTAGCGTAGACTAGTAGAGTGCATTGGTTAAGCTTATCCATTCCAGGAGTAGGGGTAGGTGGGACCCGCATTCCAATAAACAGGTATTTGTCAGCCTAACTGAATTGTTGCTCCCTATTTTCAATCCTTCTTCTTTTGTTATCTTCACACACTCTTTTCATGACGTGGATATCATCTACTACCAACTCTATTCTTAAACCATTTGTGTTGTACAGGGATAAATTAAATAGAATAAGAATATTTATATTTAAATTATGTAATAGGTGAGAAATGATGGAAGGAGCGAGGGAAGGCGAAAAAATAATGTGGATTCATTTTATTTTATTTCCTCACTCAATAGGCAAAATTTTCAATACTTTTTATTTTTAATTACTACTATAATCCATCTTTAATGTTTCTATTGAAGTTTGAAGGAGAAAAAATGATTTTCATTATTAACAATTTTTTTCTTTCATGTTTCCAATTTTTTAATTTTTTATCTTCCATATTTCTTGACTTCAAATTCCGGCTTCTTTCAAATTAAGTACACGATATTAAAATCAATTATATTTATTTATTTATTTCTCTCTTTCCTATTTCCATTCACCTTATTTTTCTTCCCTTTGCCAAATAGAGCATTGAAGAGACATTATACAATATGAGATGAAAAAATATACTGTATTATTTTATTGATGTTTAAATAAATTAATTTATAAGAATTCATGCAGTCTAATCATTTCAACTAGTTTTAATAAATAGTTTTTCAAAAATTAAAACTGATCAATATAGTTTAAATTTAATAGAATTATTAACGACTAATTTAAAACAATTACTAATTATTCAAATTAAAAATTATTAAATATTGTTAAGTTCTTAATATATTAAATTTACATTTTATGAATATTTTCATAAAGAACTAATAATCAATATTCTTAAGACATTAATTTAAAATATTTATAAAAATCATTATATTAAAAATATATAAAATATATATCAAATAATCAGTAAGTGTTAATGTTCTTAATGCACAAGTTTGTAATATTTTTTCTTTCTTATAAGTAGTTTTATGACATTTATTAGTATTTTTTTTAAAAAGAATATACTTATAATTTTATTAATATCTGTTTATTTTTTATGCGTATGATAATTTAAAATATTAAATAACATTTACTTTGAAATAAAAATATTTAACAATCATTTTCTATCAAAAGATCAAAAGAAAAAGAATAATAGTGTTATTTTGTTAAAATTAAAAGTATTGATATTTATACTCTCAAGTCTCAACTACTTCAACTTATCGCATCACACGTGTTCCGAATCATGTGGTCTAGAGTCACTAGCAACTACCTACCCCTTGGCTCTTGTGTCGGTGGTTAGCCTACTCGTAACCCTTCATTCAACTCTAAACAGGATTACTGTGAGTGAGCAACACCAAAAAACTATATATATAATTTTTCTAAAAATAAGAGCTAAGTTTACTAAAGATAAAAGTGAGTTATACATTATTTTACATTAAAAAGTCTAGCTTATTTGTTTTACTATAGTAAACTTAAACTCTTATTTTAATTTATTTTAGAATCAGATTGATGGAATATGATATGTTGAGTCTTTTTGACAGACACATGTCTCATTGGCTCCTCTCGTTGTGTCTTTATATATACTAATTTTCACCTTTTGGTCACAATATTTTTCAATGCATTGTCCGTTAAAAGAAAATTGATCATTGTAGTTTAATTCTTAAACCTAACTAAAAAAATTAATAGGAAAATGTTGGCGTCTATCTAACATTATTTAAGCTAAAAAGTTGAGGTTAAGAAAATGCAGACTTCACGGTTCATATGTTTCTTAATTCTTATCCTTCAATTTACTAATAGCAATTAGGAGCAAGGTACAACCAAATTAATTTTATATGCTAATTAAAAACTCCACACACTAAGCATGTAAGAGACTCACAAAAGTAAGTTACAAAGTCTTATCCATATGTGTCACAATCTATGTACTACTAATTTAGAAACATGAAAATCAACCCAAAGATGCAAGTTTAGCTAGAGCTCCAGCAGCTAGGGAATTGATGTAGGTGCACGGTTCAGTCTTAGGCGAATCCCAACGTTTATCGTTGAACTTGTCGTTGATGTCAGGTCCACCCAAAATGGCACCGGTGAGTTCATTGGGGTTAGGTTCATCTTTTTGAAACCATTGCGTGAAGCTCGAGGCACAAACCACCTCTTCACCCTTTTTCAATTTTGAAACGGAAGCACCTCTATGGTGAGCTTGCGTTGGTGGGTTCTTTCCAAATCCTACCATGTATGATCTTCCTTCAGGGTTGTTCCCTAGTATGTAATCCATCTGTACAAATTGCAATTTCACCACCCAATTAATCAATTAGTCTGTGTTTAAAGTACTAATTAATTGTTTGTTTTCAAATTTATATGTAATATTTAATTAATGTATATATATGTACTAACTTGTTTCTTAGCAAAAGTAAGAAGATGGGACGAGCTAAATTGTTTGTCTCCGCATGTGACTTTCTGATTATGTTTGGCAAGCAAATCACTATATACAGTGAACAAGAAAGAAGTGCCCGTGGCATACTGTGTGTTGGCTCCATCTCTTAAATGAATAAAGCCACCTGCATGCAACATTATTTGTAACAAACTATTGATAATATGTATATTAACTGATCAAAGTTCAGGCCCAGGTCATGATAGCTTGTAAAGATCAAAATCTATTTTACAAAAATTTAAATTAGTAACGGGGCATTAACTTCTACAAATTTGTCGCTAAACTACTCCATAATCAAAAGGGAAGAAAACATTTTTTCGTCAGTAGATTCAGTCGCTAGCTAATTTATTAATTTTTAGTATAAATGTACTGGAAACACTTGGAAAGAAGAGAGAGTACTGACCAGGGGACAATTTAATCTGGTGGTAGGGACTATCAGGTAGGACAGAGCAAATGAAACTATCGGCATGACTTTTGAATGTTTCCAAATTCTTTTGACCTTCGAAATGTAACTGAGCAACTGTATCATTTGTTAATTAGGACTTAGAGGAAGGATTAAATACATATGAGAAAGAAAGAGTAATGGTGATAGAAAATTAAACCTGGCTGAGAAGGATTTGAGCTCCAGCATATTTAAGTTCCCAACTAAATTCTGCTACACTTGCACTCATGCATTCTTCTAGAATGTATTTCATGTACATAGACTTCCTGGTAGCCATGTATAACCATGTTGCTGCCCACATCATCTCGTCCTGCATCCCACCAACACCATTCTCATGCGTTAATTTGCACTAATTATGAAATTAACGATTCATAATTTAGGAGAAATTGTTATATGATTCGAATCATGTGATCTGATTAATTTTTATGTGACAAGTTATTAACTTTTTCATAAATTGAATAATATGATTTTTTTTTACAGAGAATAATATAATTATGTGGCATAGAAATAAGCTAACATCACATTGTCTCTCACCATGTAATAATTTTTTCATAATTTAGAGATAAACTTTAGTGGAGTAATTACTTACATTATAGCCGGAATAAGAGCAGTAGAAGGGACACTCTCCATCATACGTTCCTTCATTCGATTTAGCCATTTGGAAAAGCTGCAAGATTAATGTGGAAAAGAGAAAAATAAGCTATATATATATATATATATCAGATTAAGGAAACAAATATTTCATGTATACATGCAAGTGGTGGACGTACCAATTTAGCTTTGTTGAGAAGACGACGAGCATATATACGATCTTTGGGCCTAAAAACAATGGAAGAAGCAGCCATTGCTGCTGCAGTTTCAGCTGCGATCTCAGTCCCGGGAGTGTCACTATTAATCATCTTAACACTTCTCTTTGTCTTCATATTTTCTGGTGGTGCCCAACAATGGTGATCATCATCCGGGTCCCCAACCTAATACGATTACAATGTTATGTTTTATTTCTAAGATAAAAGAAATGAAGCACGTTAATTATTTAAGAATGGCACTGCGTACCTCCACATATAATCTTTTGTGTCGAGAACTAGCTTTGAGAAAATAATCGGTACCCCAACGAATGGCATCTTGAATATTATCGAACTCATTTGCAGCTTTAAATTCTGACTTGTAAAAAATGGCACCCCATGCTAGCGTAGTAACGGTGAAAGCCATGGGGAGCCCATATTTCACGTTGT
>PYAF01003099.1:577943-617151 GCA_007407185.1 Glycine tomentella
CCTAACCACAATTGTTTCTTCTATTGGTAACTTCTTTATCTTTTTACTTATTTTAATTTCTGATTTTATTCAAACACCAACCACAACTCAACAATTACTTCTTTGTTCTTTATTTTTCTGTTATTAATTCCAATCATTTAGAATTAATATTATTGTGAAAATTACCCCAATCCCTGTGGAGACGATAACTCTACTTACATACTTTTATTACTTGTTAACGATCGGTGCACTTGCCGTATCAATTGCGCGTTAGCGCGCAACAGTGGGATTGTATTTATTCTTAAATTCATTTTTTTTTCTCAAAAATAAGAACAAAATGGATCACTATGTTTATATTTTAGTTCTCAATCTACCGCAATAAAATGAACATATTTGTGTTTCTGATTAACAGTTTCTAATGTTATTAAGCATCAGAGAATTATAACAAATTAGATACATGGACTCTTCTATAAATTTAATAAATTATAAGAAAAAAATAGAATGTGTTCCTGAATATATATATATATATATATATATATATATATATATATAACACCTGTAGTTTATTAAACCCTGAAAAAAATGTGTTCCTGAATATATCTTTTCCTGCCCACTTAATTCAATGCCCCTGTAGTTTATTGTTGTTGAATCATGAAGTCCAGTAAATGTGAGAATATCATGATTATAAAGTAGTAGATAAGAATTGTTAGTCCAAATTGAATAATATATTGAGAAAGATACAGTGAAGCTTACATCAAATCGAAAGTCGTTAATCCAACCTATATTAGAGGATTAATTGTTGTTTTGATAACAGTTAGGTATTATAAATTTCATTTATTTATCCGAAACTCAATAATTTAATGTTTTTCAGCCTCTAGGAATCTAGCGATGAAAAATCATAACAGGTTACAAAGGTATGTTTCATTTAATCTCTCTTGAACTACACTAATACGTACATATAAAACATTGATACTTGTGATAAAACAAAGTAATATCAAAACTAAACTCTGACATGACAAAGTGATCAAATTGTCAAAAGTGACACATGAATCAAAGAGACAACTTGGATTCCAAGCTCCAAACACACTAGGATTGTTCCTCGGCCAATTCCATTGGTCCCTACACATCTCCACATCATTTTTTACCCTCAAGACAAGATACAAAGTAATAATAATAATAATCAGGAAACATAAACAGGCATGAGTATTTGACAGTCAACATTATAAGATGATGGAAAGATCACCAAACTATAAACAATCATGAGTATTTTCAAGAGTTTACATGAGTAAACTTAATCTAGTCCCACTTTTTGTGAAACATTATCAATATTATGGTGGATGATCAGGGATTGCTAAAAGATAGGAAAGTAGCTAATATAAAAGTTCTTTGAACAAAATCAAGTCAAGTTTACGACACATACAATTTCTTTCAATAAACTTTTTTTAATAGACAATAATTTAAAAATGATTTAAAAAAAATGCATGATTATTATGTTAAATTCATTGATGACGTTACAAGTCAATAAATTACAAGGATAAAATTAAAATTAAAATCTTTAAAAGACTAAAATCAAATCTTCCTACGTAGATTTTAATTAAACATATTTCTTTATACAATAATTAACTTAAACTCCCTTCATGTTTTAGAATCAGATTGATTACTCAGATGATCTGATACGTTGAGTTTTATTGACAGACACAAATCTGCCTCCCTCGTTTATGCCATAATACTAGTTTCCACAAGATTTTCTGATACGTCTCGTTTAAAGGAAGTTAACCTAAGGCAGAAAGCGAGATTTTGTCGTATAAAGAGATCAATTTAATTCTTACACCTAACTAAAGATAAAATAATAGTAAAATGTCTATCTCACACTATTCAAGCTAAAATAAAAACAAGTTAAGAAAATGCTCACATCACGGTTCATATGTTTCGTAATTCTTATCCATGTATTTACTCATAAAAAGGAACAAGATACAATATAAACACCGACTCACTAAGAGACTCACAAATCACTAGAGTCGGCCTGTTGGTATGAGGTTTAGACTAAAATGTACGAGGTACTAAGTTTAAATCATAGTGTGACTATTAATTGTACAACAAAAGTAAGAGACTTACAAAAGTAAGTTGTAAGTCTAATCCATGTGTCACAATCTATATAAAAATTTTGAAACATAAAAATCAACCCAAAGATGCAAGCTTGGCAAGAGCTCCAGCAGCTAGGGAATTGATGTAAGTGCATGGTTCAGTCTTAGGCGAGTCCCAACGTTTATCGTTGAACTTGTCGTTGCAGTCAGGTCCACCCAAGATGGCACCAGTGAGTTCATGAGGGTTAGGTGCATCTTTTTTAAACCATTTGGAGAAGCTCATGGCGCAAACCACCTCTTCATCCTTTTTCAGTTTTGGCACCGAAGCACCTCTATGGTGAGCCTGAGTTGGTGGGTTCTTTCCAAATCCAACCATGTAAGATCTTCCTTCAGGATTTTTCCCTAGTATGTAATCCATCTGTGCAAATTGCAATTTCACCACCCAATTAATCAATAAGTCTTTATTTTAGATTAATTAATCGAATAGTCTATGTCTTGTATATGTAATATTTAATTAATTAATGTATATATATGTGTGTGTGTGTGTACTAACTTGTTTCTTAGCAAAAGCAAGGAGATGGGAGGAGCTAAAATCTTTGTCTCCACATGTGACTTTCTGATTATGTTTGTCAAGCAAATCACTATATACAGTGAACAAGAAAGCGGTGCCCGTGGCATACTGTGTGTTGGCTCCATCTCTCAAATGAATAAAGCCACCTGCATTGCAACATTATTTGTAGCCAGCTATAAGGTCACATCACATGTATATTAATCATAGCTTAGCTTGTAAAGATCACAATCTAATAGAAAAATTAAAATTAGTAACGAAACAATTTACATGTCTAACTTTAAAAGAAAATACGTCACTAAAATTTAGTGACTCCATAATTAGCAAATGGAAAAATATTTTTTTGGTCTCTAAAATAGTTACTAATAAAAGAGAGCACTAACCAGGGGACAGTTTAATCTGGTGGTAGGGACTATCAGGTAGGACAGAGCAAATGAAACTATCGGCATGGCTTTTGAATGTTTCCAAATTCTTTTGACCTTCGAAATGTAACTGAGCAACAGTATCATTTGTTAACTAGGACTTAGAGGAAGGATTAAATCAATTAAGCGCAGGCACACACATACACATGAGAAAGAAAGAGTAATGATGATAGAAAATGAAACCTGGCTGAGAAGGATTTGAGCTCCAGCATATTTAAGGTCCCAACTAAATTCTGCTACACTTGCACTCATGCATTCTTCTGTTATGTATTTCATGTACATAGACTTCCTGGTAGCCATGTATAGCCATGTTGCTGCCCACATCATCTCGTCCTGCATCCCACCAACACCATTCACATACGTTAATTTGCACTGATTATGAAATTAAATGAAAGGTTGGTAAATTCAGGAGAAATTAATGTATAATCTGAACCACGTGATTTGATCAATCTCTACGTGACACATTATCAATTTTTAGTAAATTGAACAATGTGACATGTCATGTGAAAATTGAATAAGAGCACATGGTCTAATTTCTCCGTAATTTAGAGATGAAGTTTATATAGTAGTAGTTAATTACATTATAGCCGGAATAAGAGCAGTAGAAGGGACACTCTCCATCAAAAGTTCCTTTATGCGATTTGGCCATTTGGAAAAGCTACAAGCAATGTGGAAGAGAGAAAAATAAGCACCCAAATTAATGTTAATTAAGGAGACATGAATATTTCATGTGTGTATATATGCAAGTGAACGTACCAATTTAGCTCTGTTGAGAAGACGACGAGCATATGTACGATCTTTGGGCCTAAAAACAATGGAAGAAGCAGCCATTGCTGCTGCAGTTTCAGCTGCGATCTCAGTCCCGGGAGTGTCACTATTAATCATCTTAACAGTTCTCTTTGTCTTCATATTTTCTGGTGGTGCCCAACAATGGTGATCATCTTCCGGGTCCCCAACCTAATATGATTACAATGTTATGTTTTATTTCAAAGATAAAAGAAATGAAGCATGTTAATTATTTAAGAATGGCACTGCGTACCTCCACATATAATCTTTTGTGTCGAGAACTAGCTTTGAGAAAATAATCGGTACCCCAACGAATGGCATCTTGAATATTATCGAACTCATTTGCAGCTTTAAATTCTGACTTGTAAAAAATGGCACCCCATGCTAGCGTAGTAACTGTGAAAGCCATGGGGAGCCCATATTTCACGTTGTCCCCTGCATCATAGTATCCCCCAGCAAGGTCCACCTATATATACATTATATATATTATAAGATATCACAAATTATTCATTGTCTTTGCAAGTTGATTTGTGCATATATGTGTTTTTAAGAGATAGAAAGATATGTACATTAGCGAGTTTGCCATCATCGAGTGCTGAGTCTCCTCTCCAAGGCACCCTATTATTTGAAGGGAGCTTCCCTGAACGTTGTGCCTCTAGGAAGATAAGGGACTTGGTCAGAGCCTCCTTGTAATTAAAATCACCTTTAACAAGCATTGTATTTCCTTCAAATAATGTAAGCCATACTACAATGATGGCCCAATATACGTGTTTAGTACCCATGAAATGATGCAAATAATTTAAATTTACACACTGCAAGTTAGGGGAAAGAGAGGGAGCTAGAGAGATGTGGTTGTAAGATGTGGCTTGGGATGAGAGTTTTTATAGAGAAAAATATGCAAAGAACTGGTGAAGTTGATGGTTGGAAATTTGTTTTAATTTGTCTCCAAAAGGAACCAAGAAGCATGAACTATTGCTTTTTGATTTGGGTGTTTCGTTTGTTTTTTACTTGCAAAATGAGATGGTTTAAAGAGGATGAAGGAAACTAGGGGATGGTTGCAAGTAAAAGAGGCCTAAAAGCCTTTGTTATTTTAGTAGGGATTTTCGATCCTCCATTTTTAACCCAATTTACCCACTACTATTCTTAGCATGCGGTGGTAATATGCATAGCTTGTTATCTCATTAGCAAAGTGGAGAGGAAACCAAAGATAAAATTGGCCAATGAAGATGCACCGCTTATTCTCCCTCTTGCTTTTAATTCACTTTTTATCAACAAACAAAACGGACTCCTTTGTTTGTAAAGCCTACGGTTCTTGGATCAACTTCAACTCATGTAAATTAACAGCATTAGATTCATCAATCATATTTTTTTATATTTAATTATGTTTTTTTATTCAGATTCATCATTCATATTTGATATATAATATAATTTTTTTATTGTTATCTAATTAAAATAATGTTACAATAGTAAACGATTTTTATTTATATTATCTAAACAATAGTATATAAAACATTTACTTTGTTTACATATTCTAATTAAATTCTTCAAATTTCTATTCCTTGATACCTTAAAGTTATCCTTATTATTCTTAGATTGCATTTGACACATATGTTGCATTTTCATTCTCAATCACATGGGAAGAATAGTTCGAAATTTTAAATGAATACAATTATACAAGTCAGAAAAATTTAAAAGATGCATTAATTCCAAAATATAATAAGATGTGCCGTTACTGATAAAAAAAAAAAAAGAAAGGAAGATGTACCGTTATCATGATAAAAGACTAACTAAAAAGGTGTTACAATAAAAGTCGACTAAATCATATTTATGAATGAAATCATAACTTTTGTTATTTAAAGGAGTCATGGGAAGAAAATAATCACCCCAAGTGGACATGTGAAAGGAAAATTCCAGATAAGGATGTGAATTCAAGAGATGAGAGGGATTCTCTTGCGAGTGATTGTTTATCATTTTTTTAGCTCGATTTTTGTAGGGTGATGACTATTTAGAAAAAAGTTTTTCAAATTTGTCCAAAAAAACTTATAATTTATATATTTCCACTGATTTTAACTATATATGGCTTCTTTGGGCGTGTTACCATCTTTAATCCATATTATGTACAGGTTTCTTAACCCTAAAAGATACCCACAGGTGAAAGAAATATCTCTTTTAGACAATTAACAAGTATAGTTGCCGCTCGCCAACATCAATAAAATTTCGTGCAAGTGTTCAAAAGATTAAATGGACTCACAGAACAAAAGGCAGGTAGCAAGCAAACAAAAAAAACCTCAAATTAACTTACATGCTGAACCAAGGGCAAAACCTCATCAACATTTAATAGACATAAATAAAGGATATGAAATATATCATTAGTGACTTTCAATCAATGAAAAAGATAATCACAAAGCATAATGTCATCTCTGAAAATTTGAGCGCAACTAATTTTCCTTCTGGTTGTGGTGATCAAGTATTCAGAAAGGATTTCCCTATCCACCCAGGATTTACTAGGCATAAAATCAACAAATCGATTTTATATTGTTGTATACCTGACCTCTAATATACCCAACAAAATCAGATGACCTTTTAATTTCTCAATGTAAAAATATCATCCCTCTTAAACATACATACTGTTGCAAGGTCATAATAAGCCAGCTTCAAAGAGATTCCTCCGTCTCAAAGTCTCATCAACAAGCTTGAAAGTCTTCTTCACAAGCTTCTGATCAAGGGCAGTCGTCCGATAGATCTTGAACACGCGATCTACACGGTCAGGAGCAGTGCTCTGGAAATACAATTCCTCAAACTTTTTCTTCACAAACCTGCAGACATAGTTTATACAAGTAAATCAATAGTTTAGGTTATAGAAACTTCATCATCCAGCCCTTTTGAAACCTATATTTAGATATTATCAAAATGTAATGCTGAATCGGGAATGGTTTCACTACTATGCCATCAGCAATAACACCCTTGAGTCCATATCCCTGAGGTATAAAGAGAAGTAGCTTACTCGTATGCATGTTCGATCTCTTGTTTCCCTGTTGAAACTGGCTGGTAATCTTTAAACCACTCACATACATTGAGCGGAACCTGCACAATGCAAGGTATTAAACTGAAATGATAATAGACTCCACCTATGACAAAGTGTACTCATCTGGATGATTCTTACATTTAAGATCTTCTTTTCAAATATGTCAAACTTGTTTAAAAATAACATGAAGGATGTTTTCTGTCCAGAAAAGAAAAGACCATCATTATTCACAGGGAGATATAGATACAAATGTTAATTGTCATATAATAAAGGACACGGATATAAAGAATTGTTGATATAAAACTTCCTATGCAAATGTAGAAGTTACAATTACAAAAAGAAAAAGAATAAAATAAAACCTCAAAACATGGTTGCTTCAGGACCCACTCGAAAAGTTCCTTAGTCTCCATCATTCTGTTCTTGTTTTCATCCTCATAAAGCGTCTGATCATACCTGGAAGGTAAATGTAAAGTAAATATTTTTTACTTTTAAAAAACTCATAATTATAAATCTCTTGAAACACGACTTAAAAGATAAGTGAATTACTTTTTCTACTCCAAATCTAACCAGACACAACATTTATTACCAATAATATGCACACCAACCTTTTTTTAACATTAGTAACTAACATCAAACATGCACGGTAACCGAACTCGACTAGGCTTACCTCTCTCTTCTTTCAAGAAGAATATGCTTTTGTTAATCATCAAGCATTTTGATCTTTGAACTTTTACCGCAAAACATCAAACAGAAAGTGTTTGCTTGTAAGTTTGTAATTGTGGATGTGCAACTGGAATGTGACCTTTTAATTTGGTGTGCAACACAATCCAAACAGATATGCAGACAGGAAATTGAGATGCACTTTTGAGATTTATATATTTTTAATAATTTGTGCTGACTTTTTAGTCCAAAGAGACTTTATCACTATCATTATAAACTATATAAAGATATGCAACCAAATGGCAGACCATACTCGCTAATTGCAGCACAGAATATTACAGCTGTAACTCCTTCAAAAAGATGGATCCATTTTCTCCTCTCATTTCTCTGACCACCAACATCAAAGAGTCTATAGACTTCACCACTTCTCTTATTTTCTCCAACAGGGCTGTCAAAATAGCAAAAACATTACTAATAAAGTTGGTCCACTCTGTATATCATAGTGCGAATGTGAAAAAGACATGATTTCGTCCCACCCCACAAAAAAAATAAAAACAGAAAGACAAGGTCATAAGAACAAATGAGTAGTACAAATTGCCACAACAAAATCTGTTGTACAGCTCAGGAACTAAAGAACAAATTGGGGAGAGTAATAGAATGTCTCTGCATCATTTTCAGTACAAAAGTTGTTAGCTCAGCATGTTCACCTGAACTGGATCTCAACGACACCAGTTGTACGAACTCTTGCATACAAAACATCCTCCTGTAATTTTCAAATAGAGTGAGAAATATTAAGAGATCCATAACTTCACCTTCAAATTTGAGGGTCCATAAATGAAGACAAAAGCAAAAACACAGTGAACTTCTTGCAACATATGTTGTATTTGGTGTGCTGAATTAGCATATAATATGATTCACAACATAATGGTTGTCAATTCTAGACAATAAGCTGATATATGGATAAATATAAGTAAAGAACAGCAGCGCTATCCAGGAGAGAATTACAAACCACTTATTGTTTATGAGATAAAAAAATAACATATGATCGCTTGATTTATTTATTTATTTTCAAATAAATAAAACCAGCACAACCTTAGCTTTTTTCTAATACCCAAAAGGAGGTGCATTGCTCCAAAGGCAGAAGAGGGAGACATCCCAACTATGTTGGCAACCCATCACAACCTTAGTAAATAGCAATTAATTTGTCAAAATTTATTTTGATGATTAGTAACTACCTATGCATGTAGAAAACAGTTTGTACCCTCATAATTGAAACAATTAGAAAATCCAAAATACAACACCCTCCATAAAGAAAGAATTTGGGGTTGGCTTTTGTATCTTTGTAAAGAACCAAATAATGGTAGAATTTGAACACCTTTGTTGGAACATAGTTTGCATCAGACAGCCTCTCCAAATTTTCCATGAAATAATGGGCACAATCTGGAACTTGGAGTTCATTACCACGGGCATATGTTTCCTACAGCAAGTAGAATGTAAGACATACATACTAAGTAACTGATGACAAAAAAGATAACTACGCATATGGATTAAGGCAAAGCAATCAAATGGTGCAATCTGGCCACCTGAATTGCAGCATCCTCCCACAGTCTCTCTATTTCCTGTGCAAGCTCTTTGGTAAAACGCGGGTAATCCAGCCTGGCTCCAATTTCTGAGAGCTTTTCACCAATGTCCTGCCAGAAAAATTAAGCTCTATTTGAATTAATAAGCCTTTGTCATATAACTTTGACAGAGCAACAGATTCTTCCAAAAGAAAGAAGTCTGTTTACAATTGATCATTCTCTAGATCTTTATTGAAAAAACTTTGCAACAACATACCAAACCATATAAACTACTCAATTATTATTAACCAACCGTATTGGGGAATAAAAGAGGTGCTAATAGTGAAGTACCTGGTTTTCATTAGATATTACATACTTTGAAGAATCAACATCATTCTGCGCCAACTCTTTTGACCCATCATGCAGTACCTGTTTTAACACATCAAGTGCAAACTAAGGATTACAGTTTTATGGAACTCAACTCACATAAAACATTTTTTCTAACTATGAACAGTGGACACTTTAACTCTGTATTTTTAAGAGAAAAATAATCAACACACCCTTTCAAATATTGCGTACTTTTATTGTCTGATACACATTAGCATGAATGACTGGTATGTAGCTTTTTAGCTCAGCCTCGTCAAAGCCAGTTTGAAACAAAAGTTTTATCTGCATATTATAAACAAATAAATAAATAACAATAGCAATCATATACTATCATAATTCACAAGCAGTTGAGAAGATGCAATTTCTTGCCTGCTTAAAGATTGTAGACTTCCCAGACTCTCCAGCACCTAAACAACAGAGATATTAACACACAGATAAGTTCAGATAAGAAATAACAAAAGCTAGTATTTGCACAGTATATTAAGAGATTGTGGCACGCGCATATGATCCCTTCAAACTCTGGGGAGTACAACCACATTACGTATTAATGCTACTTGCTAAACTCCAAATAATTCTACGGATTGCTATATAAAATAAGGAAAGTCACCCCTAGTAAAACACACCTAGTAATAAAAGTTTCTGAATATGCTTTTCAGCCTTTGTTTCTAACTCGATTCTTCTTTCAATTTCTGCATCCTGCAAATGCACGCCACATTCATCAAATTAAAGCTTTTTTAACAGTATTAATTCTAATATAACAAGTGCCAAATTTATAAAGGACAAAAGACCTGAGAATTTTCTTCAGCATCAGCTTCACGAAAACGACGACTTCTGCTGCAGACTAAGCCCATGTTATCTGTTACAAAGAAGTTGCATTAATCAAGCTCCACCAGAAACCGGTGTTTCAATTTTCAATACTCTCCTTTAATGCATACTTGCATTATGCAGCATTTATTGGAGCTTATTTAGACTTGTGGAAGTAGCCTATTATGACCTTTCCATAGAAACTCTATTTATTAGTTCAATAAACTTCATGGTAAAACTTAACAAAATAAGTTCTTTTTGAATTAGTTTTAACTAATTAACAACATAAGTTCTTTTTAACTAATTATACTAGTCTTCACAATCAAGCTTATAAACAAATGCTCATTTGACAAGAGCTTATTGAATCCATTGCTTAATTTAAGGTGTTTACTCAAAAACACACCCTCTATGGACTTGAGTTCACCTAACAAGAAGACATGAGCAGAGCAAACAAACACAAGCAGGCTCTCCCACCTCAAAGGAATATCTCAAGTCAACCACAAGCTAATACTTCATGCAACTTGCAATAATATATGCAAATAATAGATTCTCAATCCACAGAATAAGACATCTGAATAAATCAAAAAAAGACTCAAGGGCACAGCTGGATAGCAAGAGTATCTTGAAACAAACTCTGAATTGACGCTTTAGCCAGAACAGTTCCCGGCCCACACACCTCAGATCTGAAGTTAATGATTATTCTGAGCAAGTTATTCAACCAAAATGCTACATTTAACAGACATTGGAATATTCTACTCCTTGCATATGGGAAACGATGTGATGATCACCTACAACTTGGATTTATTTATTAATATTTTTTTTTTGGTTACATACGTACAACTACTTGAATTTTATCAAATGGATAAACCCCATTATCAGATGCAAAGAGTGAAGTTAAGGATAATTAAGATGCCCATGAGTGTTAAAAAAGAATTAGGGCATGGCGCAGAATCAATGAATCATCAAGTCATCAATTCATTTATAGGGGCAAGAATGGTCCTTTTTTTTCTATTTTCTTTTTCAGGGTAATTATTTGATGCTTTGAATGCTGATTCTCTCCACACGAAGCATGAAAGCTTAGCAGTTGAAGTACCATGAAAAGCAAGAGCATGCAGGGTACAACCACCCTATCATCAAGGTTTACACCAGAAAGAGAAACTAGTCGAAAATGGTACCCAAAAAAAATCTACTGTTAAAAAACTATACAAAAAGTGAAGAAAAAAGGAGAATATCTTCGCATCTCGATCTACATATGCAACACCAAACTCAGAGTTCTCCTAAGCCAAAATCCACCCTCCGTAAATTATCAACAACAGAAAAAAAGAAGGATCTTGAGGGAGAGAGAGAAAGATTGGGAATGCAACAGAAGAAAGAGTTGTTACCTGAAAAGAAGCAAAAGGGTCTCTTTCGCAGAGAAGTGGTGGTGGAATGGAATATGCCCCTAGATTTGGCGGATACGTTAAGTGTGAAGTGTGAAGTATGAAGCGAGACTAGAAAGCAACAAGTTCAGTTTGTGTTCTTCTCTGTGGAGGAAGATATAGTATATAACAATAATAATTGTTGTTTAGTTTAAGGTAATGATAATAATAATAATAGTAATAATGGGATTATAATAATGTTATAACATAAAGGAATTCAGATCAGAGGAGTGTGACCAATGCCGTAAGTGTACATATAACATAGACATATATGAACGAATGAATATATGATGAAATTAGTTAATTAAAATTAAAATAGAGAAAGAGATTAATGAATTAATGAATTAAAAAAGAGAAGAGCGCCGAAAGCTGTGAGGGAGGGTTCTTGGTTGGTTGTTCCTGCTCCCTTTCGTGGGTCAAAGTTGAGTTTAGAAAAGACACAAGAAGGCAGCAGCAACAGCAACAGCAACATCAGGCACAGCAATGACACTTTTTTTATGTCTTCTTGGGAAAATACACTCACTGACC
This sequence comes from Glycine tomentella, assembly GCA_007407185.1. Taxonomy (NCBI): domain Eukaryota; kingdom Viridiplantae; phylum Streptophyta; class Magnoliopsida; order Fabales; family Fabaceae; genus Glycine; species Glycine tomentella. Next base: position 590,164 of record PYAF01003099.1, read on the forward strand.
CCTCTTTCTCTCTCAGCCTGCCACTCTCAACTCCAACATCTTAACGCAGACCAAGCATCACTATATTGTTTTTATCAGTTAAAATATTCACCATTGTTGATAAAAAAAAAAAAAACATAAAATAACTTATCCAAAATTTTGTTAAGAGTTATACTATTGTTTTCATTAAATAAAAATAAAAAACTTTTACGATTTAAAAACTGTAATAGTAACTTTGAATTCTTAAAATTAAATTGAAAATGTGAGAAATTATAGTATCTGAGATATGGAATCAAGCATGGTATACATCACATCGCACTGATGCCATTAGATTCCTTCCAAGTCTGAAATTGCATGACTGACTGACTCGTTTGACTGAAGGGCAGCAGAATGAAAATTTGCACGATTTCAAGTGTAGTTGAAAAGGAAAAGGAGAGAGAATTGTGTTGTGATTCCATTCTATCTGTGTAGTGTTGGCAGTCAAAGGAGACAGAAAAGGACACATCTGCATATGCGTGCGTTTAGTTGAGAATTGAGATGCTATGCTGCTAGTTGGCACTTGGCACTTGCAAGTTCAGTTGCCACTCCCCTGACTCCTTCAACCTGACCCTTTGTCCTAACTTACACTTTCATCACTAAAATATATTATTATTCCAATAGCTCAAAAAAATTAGATAAATTATTTTCATTTATTTTAAATAATAGAGAGAATAAAATAAATATAAAATCATCTTTATAGTAATTTTAAAAAAAAATAACAAAAAAAATTGTCCATTTTTAAAAATAAAATATTTTATTTTTATGTGAGAAAATTATTTTTTAAAAAAGGCAAATGAATGGGACATTGTCCCTTTTCCACTTTCTTTCCTATTTTTTTAATAAATAGTAAAGGTTTAGTCTTTTAGACCTTATTTGATTTCTTTTTAAAAAAAAACTATTTTCTAAAACATTTTTTTACTTATCAATCAATTTATACTCTAAAGTTTATTAAGTTTTGATAATTATTTCTAAAAGAAATATTTTAAAAATCCAAAAACATAAACAACTTGAACATTTTCCCTTTTCACTTCTCAGTGACAGGAAATGGAGACGTTGCATAGGCTTCTCTGAATAATTAATCAAAAAAGGAGTATGGGGTAACAAGGTAAATAGAGCTGGAGCTGTGTACGAGGCTTCTCCGTGAGACACATCTAACTAACAAAACTGTTGCTTTTTATTAAACTGAAAATTTATAAACAAAGACAAAATTGTTTTCATTCACCAAAGAGTCGTATCATCCTTTGGCAAAGGAAGAATGTATCACAAAAGTAAAAGGGACGCCTATTGAGATTATTATGAGTTCAAATTTGTCAATAAGACTAAAGAAAAATAACAAAAAAAAATGTAGCAATACATGCTAAAAGTAAAGTTGCAATGATTTATGGAAATATATGATAAAGTTACGTAAGCCTATATATATGAAATGTCAAGCTTTATGAATGATGATAATGTTTATATGTTTTAATATCATCCATGATTATGTATGAAGAATAAGATGTTGAGTATGCCATATTTATAGTTGTTTATGCATGATATGTATGCTATAATGTGTCCCTAAGGCACTCACTTATACATTGTCTCCTTAATTTATTATATTCTAACGTTTCACCTTAGGCATGCAGGGCTTGTAACAAGAAGAAACGGCTCTTATAATTTACCTGTATATGGCTTATATGATATGTTTGAAATAAACAAGTTAACAGACAAAAATAGGAGTTGAATTGTGTGTTTGTTATCTTTAAACTTTTTCGCAAATATATAAATTAAAAAAAAATTAATAGACATAATGAAAAGAAAGAAAGAAACATTCCAATTTCATATTGGTTTGTCTCCAATCTGAAATTGCATTTAGTCCTTTCTTTATATATAGATAGTGACCAAAACTTTCAGCGACCCTTCTGTTCGGTGGCTAATTCGGTCGCTGATGTAACTTAGCCACCATGTTAAGATTCAGTCGCAAGTTGCGGCAGAATGTTTTCAGTCTCTAATTTCAGTCGCTACATTAAATTTTTCTAATAATAAACCAAATATTCTTATTTCGGACCTTTCAACAGCCTGATCTTATCCCAAAATCACTAGATACAAGTATTGTGTAACATTATACCTCTTCAGGCTTTCAGAAACCACAAAGGTTTAAGATGTTTACAAGAGTAGTAAATCTCAAACAAAGAGAATATACACGATCAAGCACAAGTAGAACAGCTTTGCAACAATAAAGTGCATGGAAGATTTAGGTTAAAGTAGTGTCCAGAAAATCAAAGTGATTGGGATCAGAGCATGAAATCGTCAAAAAAAAAAAAAGTGCTCGTTGTCTCTTCTTCTTACTCTTCTCTTTATAGGTGGTGAAGACATATATAGTCATTAAGGAATAACTTTTTCTCTAATTTGATTGTGCGTTAAATGCATGAGCACATTCTTCACGTGAAGAGGCTTTACTTGTCTTGTTTGAAAGAAAGAGGCTTTACTTGTCTTGTTTGAAAGAGAGAGAAAAATGTAGCAAACTGAGTAATGACAATTAATACAAAAAAGATGCAATTGTTTTACTGACCCTGTTAAAGAGCTATTTGTTTTTTCTCATTTCTTCTTCAAAAGGTACAGTTGAATCGAGAGGTTGATTTGATACATGTTTTTTATTCATAGTATGGGGATTTGCGGGTTCTCGCGGCTGATTGCCAACGTCACTTTTGGCAACACAAGGGCTTACTCGAAGGAAAAATGGCAACTAAGGTTTGGTGGGCAGTATGGGCTGCAACTATATGGTCAATTTGGAAGCATAGAAATGGAATAAAATTTAGAGGGATTGGCCCTGATATTGAAGCTATCATGGATGAACTTAACTTCTGTGCTCACATAAAAGAATTTGATTATTCTCTTTATATATTGCGTATAGATATTCAAGCTTGCTTGCAAAACTCTGGCTAGTCTGTAGCGTGTTTATGATTGGGAATGGAAATTAAAGAGTGCATAAAGGGGAACATAATCCACTTTGTTACTGCAGTTGCTTTGTTGACAGCAAAGGAATCACAGGGATGAGGTGTCGGGCTATGGCCTTATTTGGGGGAGGTAATCACAGGGATGGATCTATGTAAAATGTAATGCCACAATTTTCATCGCTAATTAATTTTCTTTTACTTACATATATTAAATACATATTTTTTAACCCCATAAAAAAATAGATACTGTTCCCATTAGAAAATTACTTTTAAATGGTAAATGTAAAAATTAAAAAAAGACAAGAAAAAAAATTGATACTAATTTTATTCTTTTAATTTTTTTTATTTTTAATTTTTCTAATACTTATTTAATAGAATTTATAATATTTTTTGTCTAAGAAAATATTAGATTATATTTTGGTCTCCTAAATTTTTTTGTATCGTCACTGAATGAAGGACTAGAGGGTAAGCAATGAATCTTTAAGAGGACGTATTTGTTGGATTTGTGTAATAAGAGTATCTCAGTAACTTTTCGGATTGTGGCAGTCATCACCTAGTGTGACAATGCTCAATCCTTTATCAATGAAATATATGTTTGCTGTTAAAAAAAACATGAAACAAACAAGCATAACTTTATAATAAATGCAACAAATATTCGAATAATTAGATACAAGATTAAAAACTTAGTTGTTTTTGAAGATAGTCTACTTCATAATATATAATGTGTTAAAATGAAATCATCAAGGTATATATAAAGGAATTGAACTTACCTTTTAATAAAACTTTGGACGTTTTTTGTTATTATACGCATTGGACGCTTTGTACTTTTAGGTGAGTTTTATACTTTTTTCTCTACTTTAATTCAAATACATTTTTTTAATCATCTTTCATTTTTTTTCACTTCCAGACAATTAAATCATCCCTTAGTTGGACCGTTAGTAGGTCTTTTAAGAATTGGCCTCAGTGGCTGTTAAATTCATAGTATAAATTGATTAAATGGTGACTTTTTAATTAATTTTGACTCATTTGAAATGAAATAACATTTATTGGTAATGCTTGTAAAAAGAAACTTATGTTACTAGTGAGAGTGTTCTTTTAATTGTTATGTGCAACTCTAAATTCTTATAAATAAATAAAATCTTTGTGGCAAATTCATCCCCTCCTTAACTTATCAATATAGTGACGTGGCATTCCATTTCTTGTCTTTTCTCTTGATTTTTCTTCAGCCTTTTGTGTTCGTAATCTAGCTTCGAAATTAAGATGCTAACTTTTTTATTCATACAAAGAGATTTTCATCACAAACGCATATTAAAAGTAATATGATGATATTTTTTATTGATTGCGACAATTCATGACAATTAAATTTTATTTTGTGTTCTTACAAACATTTGTTACACTGCTTTGATCAGCATGTTCCCATATTCTAATCACCTTTCCTAGCTAGTTAGTTTGATTCATATTGTTATTAACATTTGTCGAAAATTCAAAACATGACATAAACAATATTAAGTTTTAATGAAGTTTAATTATTATTACCTGGATTGAAAAATGAATAATATCTCACAAAAATAATTATGCAGACAAAAATGGCCATAATATATACAACAATAATGCTCATATAAAATACTCAAGAACTCCCTTGTAAGAAATTTAGGATAATTTTGTTGAATTCTCCTGGCTTTTCCATTTGAGGCACATGGGATGTTTCCTTTATCAATTCCAATCTTGCATTTTTACTTATTACCCTGCAATACGTTAATTAGAACCAATAATTCGTGTTAGTCACACCACCATGGCTTTATACCAATGAACCATTATATACATACGTCAATTTTGGTTTCCATTTCATTTCACCTCATTCTATATCTTTCTTTTCCTTTTTCATCACATCACTTATATTACATTTATTATCTCTATATACAATTTCTTTTTCTTCCTATCTTCCTCTCCTTCCACCCAAAGTGGAGCATACGTTTATATTTTTCCTATACTAATTCCACACTCAGGTTCTCACCCTCTAACAAGGTACACTCTATTATTTACTAGTTAATTCAGTTATAGATGGAAATGTCAATGGTTGAATGAAAATTAAAAATTACAAAAAAAAAAAATATAGAAGCATTTAATAGATGTCATTTGGATTATTTATTTTTAGTTGGAGATAAGAAAGATATCATTTGGATTTGGAACAAAGAAAAAACTACATTTTTCAAGGAATAACAAAGGCACACAGTTAGAAAGATACTCTTTCAGTTCATGGGCCAATTGCACGGGAAATATCTGGTCTTGTTCCCCCCAGACTATGAGAACCTCCTGGATATGATTATAGGAATCAGCCATGGTAACAATCGAATGTCATGTTTCAATTACTAATTTGTATATAAGAAAGTATGTATGTAAGTACGAGCTTAAGGAGATTTATGCATGTGGATATACACCATGCACTATGGCTACCTGTTGAAGAGGTGAAACATTTGAAGTATCATTCCTTCCGATGGTTATCCCCTTTAGAAGCTCCAATTTTTCCTTCTTATTTTCTCCGTATAATTCCTACAAATCATAAAAACTATGCATTAATGAAAATATAGAATTCTTAATTTTTAGTATTTTCATTTCAAAATAATTGTTATGCCCACACGTGCACAAAATAGTCAAATTTCGGTTTTGCCAACCCCGGCCGTGGAACAAAGTACAGGAGATTTTTTTTAAAAAAAGAACAAAAATTAAACTAAACATTCACACATGCGCATGTAATTTGCCTTGTTTTTAAAGCATAACACGTGAGGCTAGCTACTAGCATGTTTGGTTTAACATTTCACGTGTAATTTTTTACATCTCGCATGTAAATTTTTTATTCTAATACTCAGCACTGGACTTAAGAGTAAGGATGTGTAAATATACCTCTCCCTAGCTTTGAGAAAATTATAGGTATATTTAAACTGGTCGTTTTCAATTTCTCATTTTGTCATCAAATTTTGGTTTTTTTTAATGGCAAGCTTTTATTTTTCATTTCCATTTTATTCAATTCTAAAATAATAATAATTTGTCTCACCACTTAGATCCGTCCCCACTAATAGTTGTAGTATCTATATCCCAAATCCCAATGGTGATGATTTTCTTTTTCAAGAGTTTCCAAATATACTATCCATGTCTTAAAGTTCCTTATTTCACAACTAGTTTCCACATAGATCTCATACTCAACTCCTTCTTTCGCAACTAGTTTCCAAACACCTATAGATAGATTGTAAGTGTTTTCAAATAAAAAGAAAAGAAAACCCACATTGGAAATTAAAAAAAAGTGAGAAAGAAGAAAAAGAGAACTTACGTCTATGAAGCCTTTGAGCATAAAATCGGGCACTAGCGGGGGAGGGTTGTAGATGGAGAGAGACATCAATTTTCGCAATTGGTGGGGCTTCGTAGGCAACATGAGGTCTTCGATGCTCTCCATTTCAGAACTTTGCACCAACGCCGTGTTGCTACTCATCGTCATATTCACACCGGAGCTAGCAATAACTACTTTTTGCACCCTCTCTTCGCCCAACATCTTCGCCAAATTATAAGCCACCATGCCACCATAGCTGGTCCCCACCACGTGGAACTTTTCTATCTCCAATTTGTCCAAAAGCTTACCCACCGACGCTGCCTGAAACATTTCGCTTCTTTCGCTCGACTTCGTGTGCGACCCTCCGAAGAATACGAGGTCGGGGACGTATAGGTTGAAGTGTGGGGCCAGGAACTTCACCTGGCGACGCCACTGCCACATGGCCGCGGGCCCAAACCCGTGGATCAGAACCAGGGAGGGCTTCTGGGCCGCTTTGACGTTTCTCGGGCCCCAAAAGTGCATCGTGGTTTCGCCGTCCTTGTCCAGGCTCAGGGCCTGCGACCAGAGCCCAGCGCTCGTAAAACATCGTCGGATGTACTTGCTGTACAACGACACGAAGCTAAATGACGACGAAGGCATCTTCGAATTGAATTGGTTTGGTTCCTTTGTTGGATATCAGAGATTAATTAGTCTTAACCATTTATGTTAATTGAAGGGAGTATCGCATTATGCATTATGCATCCCTTTTGTTTCGGCTTATTTATCGATAACCGCGTTTGTTTCGCATAGGCTTTGCCACTAAAAGAATTTGTTGTGTACGTTTCTTGATTGTATATAATCAACTTCCAATTTCATATGCATGCATGTGGGATCATAATCTTGTAATTAACCATAATGACACGAAAAAATATGTCTTATGTCAAGTTTGTGGACTAGTTAATTAACTTGTTGAGGGTTCGCAAGTATAATTTAATTTAATTTAAAATAATAGTATAATTATAGCAATATATAAAAAATTAGAAGTCACTCCATGCGAATTTTGGTTTTCGTATTCGCTTGTTGTAGCCATTCTCGTTCACATGTAGACAAATTATCCCCCTAATGTATATAACACTCAAGAATGCTCCTGTAAGAAATTTAGGAGAATGTTGTTGAATTCTCCTGGCTTTTCCATTTGAGGCACATGGGATGCCTCTTTTATCAATTCCAATCTTGCCTTTTTACTGATTATCCTGCAAAATTTTAAATAGAAGCCAACAATTCCTGTTAGTGTATCATCATGGCTTTATACAATTATCTTTAGAGAAAGAATTAATACCCCACAGTTCTCACTCTTTAACACTGTACTCTTTTATTTACTAATTACTATCGCTAATTCAATTATAGAAGGAGATGTCAATGGTTGAATAAAATTAAAAGAAAACTAAAAAATTACAAAAGCATTCAATAGAAGTCGTTTGGATTTGGAACACAGAAGAAAAAACCACATTTTTTAAGGAAATTAAAAAACAAGACATGCACAATTAGAAACATACTCTTTTAGTTCGTGGGCCAACTTCACCGGAAATATTCGGTCTTCTTCTCCCCAGACTATGAGAACCTCCTGAGTATGAATAATATAAATTACAATAAAAATTGAATATCAAATTCTATTTATTTACTAATATGTATATATTGGGGTAGGTATATAAGTATGAGCTTTATGCACATAGATAGACACTATGCTTACTTGTTGAAGAGGTGAAATTCTTGAAGTATCATCCCTTCCGATGGTTAACCCTTTCAGAAGCTCCATTTTTTCCTTCTTATTTTCTCCATATAATTTCTACAAATCATAAAAACAATGTATTAAGGAGAAATATAGAAATATTATTTTTAATAGTTTTTTAATTTTCAAAATAATCGTATGCCCTCACAGATGCACAAAATAGTCCATTGTTGGTGTTGGCAACTCCATGAAGTAGAGGATAAAGTTTTAAAAACAACAAGTAGATTTAGACCAACATTCACACCTCTGCACGTATATTTATATTATGTGTGACATGTTATAAAATGTACGTATATTTGAAGAACACCTTTCAATGCAAGGATGTGATTCTTCATATTCTAAAATTTATTAAAATTCGATAGTTTTCACTTTTTATTTGATGAATTTCGCTTATAATTTTATAAATTTTAATCAATAATGAAAAACATGTTAAAGAATATTTTGCTAATACTCTTTGCAATCAATAAAAAAAATAGCTAAAAAGTGTGTTATTGATACTTCTCTTTAGAGTAATTATATTTCAAGAATTTTTATATTTCAAAGTGTGCTGCTATATAACACTTCTCTTAAGGGTAATCATAATAAATAAATAAAAAGTTAATAGTGTGTTGCTAACGCTTGTTTTCTCTTTATTTTTTCAGTCCATTTTTCTTCTTGTTTGTTTCTTTCTTTCTCACCACATCCCTTATCAAGTTTTTTCTATTCCTTTTCTTTTTCTTTTTGATGTCTTTCCTTCCTAGTTCCTACAGCTATCCACCCCAAAACTAGAATGGATGTTTTCCCCTTTTTCCTCAATAACCTAAAATATCTAGTGCGTATATTAAAATTCATAATAAGTTGTTAGAGGTTTTTTTTTTTTTTTGTATTGTATGGGGCTTAAAGCCCAAAAGAAAAACTACACAGGAATACTACGGTCTACGGGAAACACTAATTCCAGTGATGTGGTGCTTTGCCTCATAGACGTCCTAACTCCACAAATAGAATGTTTTAGTCATGCTAAGTTGCTAACATATGCTTTGTATTCCTTGATGTTACTTTATTGAAACACTACTCAAGCACCATCGTGCCTATACAGGAAACAAAATATGCACTCTGCTATTAGAGGAGCATTGACAAAAGTGGTAAGATTGAAACTTGGAGTCTAGGGATGTTTGCAGTTCAATTTACAATGACTTTTAAACAAAACATATTTGATCCAATTATAAAACAAAAGGCGCATTTAATTTGTTTGAATAGAATTGGATACAATATCAAATCTAATTTATCCTATCTTATTTGATCTTTTTGTAGATTGAATAAATTAGTTCATTCTTTTTTTTTCTATAAAAAAATATGTTTAAATAAATTTGAAAAACATAATCATAAAAGATATATAAAGTTTAGAATACCACATTTGACTGATATATAGTAGTAACGTGAGTTAATTTGTTTCTACATAAAATTCAACCGTGTACATTCGATGCATACATGATAATGATTTGTACGTTGCCTGAAAATTGACATTGTACTTGTTGTATAATAAATAATATTCACAATAATATAGAAAAAAATCAAATAACAAAAAATTAGACTAGTCAATAGTCATGTTACATAAAGTATAATGACATATGCGTAGTTAAATTCACCAAAAAAAAATGTGTATAAATAAAAAATGACCTGTGTGTAGTTGGATTTGTTTTTTCACACGAGACGGAAAATCAGTTTATTCAATTCTCAGTTGATGATTTAATCATTTTTATTTTCCTAAACTTAATATAATGATTTAAAACACGGTAAATACGGAATTTATTGGTGTTATTAGTTCAGAATTGATGTCTTGTTGGTTTTAAATCAAGATTGTGAATAGAAGTTTTAAAGTCGTAATAAAGAAAGAGGGAACTTACAGCCAAGAAGTCCCGAAGTAAAAAATCAGGCAAGAATTGGGGAGGCTTGTGAATGGACAGCGACATCAATATTCGCAAATGTTGTGGCGTAGGAGGCAACATCAGATCCTCGATCTTTTCCAATTGTGCCCTCTGCACCAACGCCACGTTGCTGCTCTTCATCATGTTCACACCAGAGCTCGCAATAACTACTTTTTGCACCCTCTCTTCCCCCAACATCTTGGCCAAATTGTAAGCCACAATGCCCCCATAACTCGTCCCCACCACGTGAAACTTCTCAACCTCCAATTTATCCAAAAGTTTCCCCACCGACGCTGCCTGAAACGTTTCGCTCCTTTCGCTCGATTTGGTGCTCGATCCTCCGAAGAAAATTAGGTCCGGAACGTACACGTTGAATTCAGGGGCTAAGAACTGGACCTGTTTGCGCCACTGCCAAATGGACTCGGGCCCAAACCCGTGGATCAGAACCACGGAGGGCTTCTGGGCCGTTGGGTTTGTCGGGGCCCAAAAGTGGAGCGTGGTTTCGTCGTCCACGCTCAGCGTCTGCGATGAGAGCCCAGATCCCGTGAAGCAGCGACGGAGGTAGAGGCTGTACACGGACACCGGGCTTAGAAATGAGGGAAGCATCTTCAATTGGATTGGTCCCTTCTTGTTGCAGATAACAAGTTATTATCTTATTAATTGGGTCACGTTAAAGGAAAATTCAACAAGTTAATGACTTTAAGGCTCCGCTTATTAATATTAATTAGGAGAAAGTCGTAAAGATTGTTGTTGGGTTGAAAAAAGTAGTAGTACTAGTGTAAAATTATGCTGTTACTTTAGACGGTAAGAATACGTTTGCTTGTAGGGGGAAACAGTATAAATAAATAAATAAATGATATAAAACTCACTTTTTTATTTTAATTTAAAACTTTCATCTTGATTTATTTATTTTTTCTTTTCATTCTACGAATAGACTCTAAAGAGTGAAATTTTACGGGTAGGTCTCATTTCTTCTCGCTGGCTTTGACTAAAAGAAATTGCATGTCATTCTCAGATTGTTATTTATTTAATATGCATGTACGATCATAATCTTGTAATTAACAATAAGACACGGGAGAAATCTGTCATATATCACGGAGGCTGATTGCAAGTGCTTATGCACTAAAGAGAATATTGTTGGCCGTTGGGATAGTTATTATACTTATGTATGTATCCGTGAAAATTTGAAAGTCGCAACTCACGATCAGCATCAGGGGCGGCAAAACCCGTTTTTGCCCCCTTTTATTTTTTGGGTCGGGTTGGGATTTTTAATTTCTTATCTTAGTCCAACAAAAAATGGATTAAGAGAAAAAAGAGTCAAGTTAATCCATTTTTTTATTTAAAAAAATTAAATATTTATTTTGATATTATATATATATATATATTAATATTTAATTTATTTATTTTTATCTAAATAAATTTAATATATTCACTTTTTTAATAAGTATTTATTATTTAATATTTATAAAAGATAAAATTAATTAAAATATATTTACTACTATTATTTTTTAATATTTTAATTTTGACGGATCATAATTTTTAATTCATATATGAAATGCGGGATGGGACGAATTAATCCATTTTATCATCCTTAATCAGTATGAAATTATATTTTATAAGAATGATAATAAATTTTGATAATTATTTAATTTATCTCTTTCCTGTGTATAATTTATTGTGAAAAAAATTAAAGTATTAAAATACTAATTAAGGTATACAACGCTACAAATTTTCCTTTGATTTTCTTGGTGATAAATTAAGACAAATATATAAATCATTGTTTTTTTTTCTTTACATGAAAAGTGACGGAAGGGTGAAAAATATAAAAGTAAAAGTTATATGTTATAATTTTTGTAAAATTAGTTGAAAAATTAGTTGAAAATTGAAAAATTAGTATATTAAATTATAAATATTCAATAAATTTAACTGTTGAAGTAGTTAAAAAATAATAAAATTATAATTTATTTTAAAAAATTAGAAAATATGATAAATATATTAAAGATAAAAAGAAAGAAAAAATATAAAAGTTTAGAAATTAACATTTTCAAGTAACATTTTAAAATTTGTTAGAAATTACTCAAAAAATACTAAAGAAGTTTGCTTATTCAATAATCAAATAAAATTTTTAACTAATAAAAAAATTAAAAATTAAATAAAATATCTTGCGGAAGCCATAATTGATAACTTGTTGGAAGATGAATTATTGGTGGGGTGAATATTTGACTAATAGAGCATTTATAATGCTAGATCTTGAGTAAGGATCTTGAGCTCAAGATTTGATCTTAATTAAATCTCTCAATAAAGGAACTGAAGAGATCTCTAACATGAATAATAGGTTCTTATAGAAAAACCATAAAGATATGCATATTATTCAAAAACGAATAATTTTTTTTTTCTCTTTCTCTCTAAGATCTCAAAATGAGATCTATTATTAAAGAAAAAATAAAAAAATCTTAAATGATCTTTAATCTTATCTAACACCATGAAATCTAATCCATCAAAAACTAATTAAAATCTATCACTAAACATACTCTAAAAAGTTATTTACATATTAGAGGAGTGTCTAATCTTAGTTGGGACGGGGCATCGCTAATGTATCACGACGGTGACCCACAACGAAAACCTTCACCAAACCCCTAAATTTATAATTCATCAATACGGTATGCTGCTTTTCCGGATAATTTGGAAGGCATTTATTAAAATTATCAACAAGTGAATAAATTACAGATATAACTCTCGTACGAATACCAAATTTGTTTTTATTTTTTTCTTTGGCGTTTGTGGGGTGTGTGTGTTTTTACAACAATTAATTATGTTAATAATTTTACAGGCTTAGATCTTTAAGCACTTTCTGGCCATTGACTTTCATCAATTAGCCAATAGCTCGATCACATTCTTAGAGAAGCATGTGCTGATCCAACACAGTGCATGGATGAATACCATTTATTGGTTCCACTGCATTTTTCATCCATACAACATATCCACTTGATGATAAGGATATCCCCCGAGAGATCCTGTGAAAGTTCCTGTGCATCTCCTTACAAACAACCATGAACCAAGTATAGTCTAGTTTAGTGGTAGATCTAGTACTCGAGTCAAGGTGAATAATCTATTTAAAAAAAATAAAAATTAATAATATTATCATAAAAGGAGTGAAAAATTAGGGATATAGATCTATACAGAGTTAAAATATACTAAAATAACAGAATAAAATATGCACATTTAAAATATTTATATGTAACTTTAAAAAAAATGAGAGATACATTTGCAATTTAAGTATGGATTCGTCATAGTCTAGGAATGACTTTTCTTCTATAAAAAAATTAGATATATGAAATCAACCATGAACGTAACACAAATACATTTTATAGAAAACAAGGTATTATGTAAATAAGGTTTAAAAATAATTAATACAAATGAATATGGGGTTTCAAAATTAGCGTTTAAATAATAACAAAAGTATGGTGAAAATATGATTTAAAAAGTAACAAAGATGGGACTTATATGCTATTACAGAGAGTAATTTTGGAACTGTTATTTTGTTATAACATATTTATGATAATCACTTTTCGGAATTGATATATGTTGTTCCATGAAGTAATTTTCATAACTATGTTTTAACATATAAAAGTGTATAATAGGTCATAAGAAAATATAAAGAGAATTGACGGGTATACTTAGGAAACACGAGGGGGTGTAAATAAGTAAATAACAAGTTCCCTTATAAAGGCTGCCACTTAAGAAATATCTACTTATTGTTAGTGCATAATAGATCAAAAAAGAAAAGAAAATACACCCCCTCCCCCCAGAGGTTCCACGAAGGAAGAAGAATACTAAAATCCTTTGAAAGGTTCAAGGGGAATCTGAGACTTTGTATCCCTTAATTTATACGCCTCCATTTGAAACATATATTACAAGTTTCATATTGCTCTTGTGGAGAGACAGAAGCCAATTTTGATTTTAGAGTGTCCTCACATATTTTCTGTTCCAATCTTTGAATTTCATTTGTTTTATTGCACTTGTTGCAAATTATGAAACTCCCGAATCAAACAAACACATGGCATGCATCCAATAACTACTTAGGAGTTCCATTGCCAATTTGCCATACCATAACATTAACAACATGCACGCCCTAGCGTACTTCGATGGCGAATGTTGGGTAAGTACTGTGGAGAGAGCCAACGTACGTTGGTTTCAACTTTTTCACCTCACCTACTACAATCCTTAATACACCTCACTACGCTGATAACGACCTCTATAGACTGAAGCACGTTAAGTATTCTTATGGATAGAGACTATTCAATAATCCCTTTGATTGATCAAATTAAATTTTGTTTTATGGCTGTTTTTTTCAATTCTTTAGGAGGAGGCGTTCAATTTTGGTCACGTTTTAGAATTTTCTACTGGTTCCGTTAGTGTTTGCAAATTGCAACAGAAGAGGTAATTTTTGTATTATACGAAAACTAAAATATTTTTGGTTTGCAATAAAAAAAAAGCATATTCGATAGTGACACTCTAAAAATTATGTAAGAATATTACTTTAGAAACACATTTTTCATGGTGTTTACTTTTTTAATCTTAAGCCATCAATAACAACTATCGATTATCCATCCTACTTAAATTGTTTTTATTTCAATGAACTTTGATTATTCGCACCCTTTTCATATCTTTTGTGTGAAACCATTCCGTCATTCCGACATACCATTACTATAACGGTATCACCTCTTCAATCTCCAAAGTTCAACATGTACCGCAACTCTCATTGCTCACTTGAGTATATTTAAAACTAATATATCTTTTTTTCCTAATGAAACACTGGTAAAAAAGTTTACATTATTATATCATAATTATATTTGGCAAAGACATTTTAATTTCTTTTAACTTTTTTTTACTGGTTAAAAAATTCATTTAGTTGTTAGGTAAGTAAATTTTTTTAATTCTAACATCATTTGAAACACTACTTGAAATAATATTTTTTAAAATATTAGTTTCTAACTTTTATTTTTTTATATTTTTTCACTTTAATCCTCGATATACTTATTGATTTTCTTTTTATCTTTTTTGAATAAATCATTGTATTATTATTTTTTGTCCATTTGCAGTTTTTATCTACTTCAACATCTAATTTTATCAAACATTTTTAATTTAATGAGTTGTTTTTTTCAACTTTCAACTATCAACTTCTAACTTTCAAATACCAATTATTTTTTCATCTTGTTTTGTCCAACATAACCTATATTTAGAACTTTCTCCACCTTTCTTATTTTAGTCATATTTATGTTCTTTAAACACTTGGAAAGTGCAATTCAATTGTCAAAGAATGATGCAACAATTAGCCTAATAACTTAATTGGTCTATAGTTTTGGCATATTTTCCATAAGAGATGGAAGTGGTTGATGGTTAGATTGATTGGTTCACCCTTTCATTTTGACCTTTGTGAAGGCTATCTATCCTTTTGTTTTTCTTTTGCTATTTTTTCTCCCTTTCAATAATTTTAAAATATCTAAACCCTTTTGGGTTTTTTTAGTTGTATAGATTGCTATTTCTGTAATCTCATGCCTAGACCAAGGCGCAGATGTATATTTGATGGTCTTGTTAGGATTCTATGAATACAAATTTCTTCGTATCCTAGTTCTGGAAGCTACCCTACATTATCACATTAAAAATATCAAAGGAGTCTGATTGTTGAGTTGCCATGTTTGAGGTTGACATCTTAACAATAACAATAATAATACAGAGAAGCGTGACCTACCAAAAACTGGGAAAAATATGAATTGAATAAACAAAGAAAACCGTCCAATGTGCATCAAAAGATTCGATAATATGGAATTGTTGGTGTTGCACCCGGCAAATTTATGTAAAATTCTTGGACCTTCACTGGAATGTTCATCAACAGCTAAACAAAACATAAGTGCATGACTAGATGGCAAGAGAGACAAAATGGAAATGCATGCATGTTTGTATGGGGTTGGGGAAGGGTAGGATAACAACGAAGTCAATAGGTACTTAGGTAGGACCTCTAATTAATTGAACACACGACAACAATTTATAATTATGATATAAAAAATAGTGTGACAAAATATAAAATAAAAACCATTCATGCATGTAGTATATATAAGTTTGCCAAGTGGGAATGTGGCATCCGTGTTCCAGAAGAGGTCCAGAAGTCAAGGAATCTCTCAAATGTTTTTTTCTAAGGGTAGTTAGGACTTGGGAGAATGTATGTGCTATAAATTTCTCACCCTTCATTTATTTTTTTAGTATCATAAATTATACCAACTTCTATGTTGTCTTTGTAATTCCCTAGATTTAAAAGCCAAGGGAGGGGTTTTATTCAAAGCATTGCATTTCACATACATACACACATACTGATTCTAGATGAGTTCTAAAAAGATTACATGGAAGTCTATAGTGTTGATCTTAAGTTGTAACAAGACTTCAGATAAAAAGGTTTTGAAACAAAGTTCTTTCCAAAGGTTATGCCTCTCGGATATAAGCATTCCCAGCTCCCCTCAGGCCATTGAAGATCTTTCCATTTCCATTTCCCTGGTTGGCCCAAAGCTTTACACATTCACACTAGATGAGCTAAGGGAGACAACACATAATTTCTCATGGAGTAATTTTCTGGGTGAAGGCGGGTTCGGACCCGTGTACAAGGGTTTTGTTGATGACAAACTTAGACCTGGTTTGAAGGCTCAGCCTGTGGCTGTGAAACAACTGGACTTGGATGGCTTGCAAGGTCACAGGGAGTGGCTGGTTAGTTTTTGTTATTTTTTGTTTCACTTCATTCTAGTATTAGTCACAAATAATTTAAAAGTACTACTCTTATGGATAAAATCCAGCTAATGAAACACGGTTCAAGAATATCTGATACTTTTTTGCCTGGCACATATTTTGTTTTATAGGCAGAGATTATATTTCTTGGACAGCTGAGGCATCCACATCTTGTTAAGTTAATAGGGTACTGTTGTGAGGATGAGCACAGGCTTCTGGTGTATGAATACATGGCAAGAGGCAGCTTGGAGAATCAACTGCACAGAAGTATGTTGCTTTTCTTTATTCCACTCTTTTTTTATGCTTTTTCTCTATTTTTCCCCATCAAGGAAGGAGTGAAAAGGAGTAGAAAGTCACAAGGTCATTTTCTTTGTGTCTGTCTCTGATTCTATCAATAGTACTAGTAACCTAGTTCAATCAAACTTCAACCTCTAGGTAGCTCGATGATCAAATAATTAGGTTATTCCGTTCTTTTATCATCAAGCACATCTAATTAATTCAATTCTACTTGTTTTATATAGATTCTGATGAGAATTTGCATGATAGCCGAGGATATATATTGAGAAGAATATATCACCTAAATATTTGGAAATTTAATTCTTACCAATAGTATAAAGTATAAATTAAGCCTTAAGTTTTGTTATAATACAAGCAGGATACTCTGCTGCCTTACCATGGTCAACCAGGATGAAGATTGCATTGGGTGCAGCCAAGGGTCTGGCCTTCCTACATGAAGCAGATAAACCTGTGATATACAGAGATTTCAAAACTTCAAATATCTTACTAGACTCGGTATGCTTAATTTCTGCCCTGAAGTGAAGGATGATGATGTATCTCCTACTGGCCTACATCATCTTCCCATATGCAATAAAGAAAATAAGTTTCCCATATATGATTATTTGTTTTATTTATGCTAGAGTTCAATTTTGATATACTGTGTGCATGTGTCAACCAATTAAAAATAATTTTAAACAAGATTTTAAAGCAATTATTACAAAAATCAACAATTTTTAATTATGTGATAATTCATGATTGAAAGACAATATAAAAAACATTTACTCAGTCAATTAGTGTATTTCAATTAAATTCTTTATTTTGTCTTTCCAAATCCAGGATTACACAGCTAAACTATCAGACCTTGGGCTAGCAAAGGACGGTCCTGAAGGGGAACACACACATGTAACAACAACATGCATAATGGGAACCCGAGGCTATGCTGCTCCTGAGTACATCATGTTAGGTATAGGCAATAATAAGATGCCATTAACTATGTTTATTGTTGTTAATTAATTTCTGAGGTTTAAAGATCTTCAGAACTCAATGATTTTGTTTCTTTTCTGGCAAGTCACATTGATCAATTCATTGCCTGATCCCAGGTCACCTTTCCACCAAGAGTGATGTGTATAGCTATGGAGTGGTTTTGTTGGAATTGCTTACGGGAAGAAGGGTAGTGGATAAATGCGGGTCGAATCGAGAACGAAGCCTGGTGGAATGGGCAAGGCCTCTTTTGAGGGATCAAAGAAAGCTGCACTATATTATAGACCCAAGATTGGAAGGGCAGTTTCCTATGAAAGGAGCTTTGAAGGTTGCTGCATTGACTTACAAATGCTTGAGCCGCCACCCTAATCCAAGGCCTTCTATGAGTGATGTTGTAATAATACTAGAATCACTTCAGGACTTTGATGATATGATCATAGGACCATTTGTTTATGTTGCCGGGTGAGTGAAAGTGACCATTGAGAAACTGTCAAAGGGCACGAAGGAGTCCTTTGCCTGTGGTGACACCAACTCATTAGCAACATAGATAAAATACAGTAGATAGCAAAAACAAAAATGAAGAAAAAGGTAATGAAAATAGTGTGTTTGCCATTTTAGTTTGTAAGGGATGATTTTCAATGAAGAAGCTAAATGTCTGTAATTAAGTAGTAGCGTCTGATTTTGGTCAGAAATGTGTATACTATACTGCACAAGTTATCAGAAGTGGTGACTGTGATCCTCAAATTCGAATTAATGGATGCAACAATGGACAAGCATTTATTGGAGTGTCCATGTAATTGTTTTGTTTAGCCATTACTACTAGTTTCAAAATGTAATTACACATAGGTCAAGTTAATTTATAAGCCAATTAAAGTAATTTATAAGCTTTTTTTTTTTTTTGACAAAAAAGTAATTTATAAGCTACTAGAGTGGCTTTCCAAACATATTCATAAATCATAATGTACTGTTGTCAAAAAAGGAGAAAGCTCCCTCTATAAATTATGCAATGAAATGGAGCAAACATGCGAGCACATAGAGATATTGTTACATATAAAAGATGGATGACACATTGACAATAGATTAGTCGATACTTTCATATCTGTTGAAACAAAAAAGATGCATTAATTGCAGTTTTTAAAGAAAACTTTCTAGTTTGAATTATGAAGTTCCACCTTACTCTATCCCCTTATGGCCTTTTTTAATTTTTAATTGGCAAGGACTGAACTGAAGCTCATCCAGATTGTGTCTGGAAGATGATTGACAAGGGCCTCCTTCTTAAGTCTGAACATAGAACAAAAGATAATAAAAACAAAGGTGCCGTTAGGGTTTAAACTAGTGCTTTAATGTTGACATTAGACATCATTAGCAGTTCTTGGTCCACCAGACAGAAGATATTCTCACCAAGGTGCTTTAATGTTGATATTGTCAGGTATATGAACTCTGGTCCCCAAAAAAATAGCCACGTAAAGTTAAGGCTACTGTAATAGCCACATATCCACTTATGCGATGCATCTTTTGCCTAGAGAGAACACTTGCTTAATGCATCCACGATATTTGAATTCCTTTGACCCTGCTGCACATTGCTTATACTTTTTCTAACAGAAAAACAGAACCTAACAACAATTATTCCGAATTATTAATGTCGAAACTTAATGGATTTTGCAATTTTGTTCATCTAATTTGTTTCACTTCATCAACAGTTTTGCCTAGCTAACCAGCCAGCGGCAACTCCGCCATAAACGATACATTTACACAAACTATAATGGCAATTTTCCAGAAACCAATTTGCCTCCGAATCAAAATAAATTCAACTTCAGAATCAAGACGAATTCCAATTGTACTACTATCTTGACTTGATTATTACAATTACAATTAAATACAATTTCGTACACGAAATTACACATCCCAAATTCCTTGGAACAAGTTTGCTAAATTAAAAAAGGAAAATAATTAACAAGCACTCCTATTATATTATTATTACAGGAAATTGGGAGATTTAAAAGTAATTAAGATTTAAGCACAGGCACAAGATGTATCAACAACAAGGGATTCTTCGCCCTCGTTCCTGAAGAAGAAGTAACCAACAGCGAGACCCACGACGATGGCCACAAACACCCCTCCGTTGAAGGACATCACCGACAACATCAACAAGTACCCGACCGCGGAGCTCAGCCCGAACAGAAACGCTCCGGCGACCTTCACGCCCACCTTGGCGCGGTTTCCGGCGAGCTTCCGCCGCAGAAGAGGGGCCTCGATCTCCGCCGGGAAGGGCTTTCCGGCGCCGATGAGCTTGAGCCGGATGCGGCGATTCTCGAGGAACTGGTAGAAGGCGGCGACGACGAGGCACGCGAGCAGAGTGAGGAGATAGTCCGTCCAATCGTTGGTCTTCCATGAATCGATTAGGAGATTCACGTTTCTGCTCCAGTAGAAGGTCATGTGCATCATCTTCGCTTCAGATTTTTTGGATTTCGAGGCTCAGCCAAAAACGACGCAAGTTAAACAATGACGACCACGATGACAACAACAGCAAGCCTCGCTTATGCAGCTATTAGTACTTGTCTTGCTTATTTGTTAAGATCATGATTCCTAAAATGCCCTCAACAGTCAACAACTGTCTTTTTTTTTCTTTTTTTTTTTTTTTACCATTTTGCCTAGCAGCACTGGTTTCTTTTCAATTTTAGTTTATGGGAGATAATTTTGTGGCTAAGCTAAAGTATTTTTTTTTCTTCAAATGTTTGTCTCTATTTAAAAAAAGTATTCTAATTCTATAAAAAAAACTTTTGTGTTATTTTTGTCTCTGATTCGAAAATATTTTACTTTTATTCTCAAAATAGTTATAAGTTGCTAGAAAATACTACATAATTTTTAGGATAAAAAGTAAAGTATTTTCAATTAAAAGAATAAAAGTAGAACAATTTTTTTTAAAAGACAAACTGAATTTGAAATTTTTTTAAAAAAATGAAAAACACATTTTATCTTAATTCTACTCAAACGAGATAGAATTATTATAGTAATTTTTTCTAAATATTTAACGTAGTAATATGTTTAGAACTCAATTCGAATTTATTAATTAAATTGATTAAAATTAAACAATCTTATTGATCCATGGGTTAAGTTATGAATCTTGACAATTTTCCTAATTCGTTGTTTTTCATTCTCCAAGGTTATCTATGGAATTTAAAAAATAAGCCAAATTGGTAGTACATAAATGGAGCAATATTGTACTGCATGTAAAACTGAGCGAACCAATGAAAAACTTATGAACTACACTAATTGGTAGTACAGTACGTAAATGAAACAATTTGGTACTGCATCTCAACAATTGAGAGCACACTGAATATCGAACATTGAAACAATTTATAGTGTGTTTGGATTTCCGTTCTAATATCTCAAACATTCGTTCATTTCAATTCATGCAGAGAGAAACTTTTTCGTTTGAGTACATTGGAAGGTGTGTAAACAGTTATTCAAACACATCCTTAATGGTCTATTTGATAGTTTTGGTAGATCATAATTTGAGTTAATGTTTGAACACACACTAGGAAAGAAAAATACACTATCTTAATTGTTTTATGACAGTAAATTTTAATCAATTTACAATTTACTTTTTTTCTACAGAAAAAATTATAATTTACTAATACTGTAGTATGTCATTGTATAAAATCAATGTTTATTTTATACAACTAAAATTTATAATTTATGATAAATAAATACTTTAAATATATAAATTTTATTATAATTAAAATATGTAATAGATAAATATTTTAAATATATAGATTTATGATCAATAATTTGTATTGATCATTTGATAATTTTGTTTTTTAAATCAAATTAAAGAAATAACCCATAGATTGTACTTAGCTTTCAAAGACATGAGTTGGTGCATATTCCTACTAGCAGACTATTATTGATGTAGCAAAAGACTGACAAAACCCATAAAGTTTTGATAACAAAGAAAAGGATACGTAGTTTATTAAAATGAAGGGAGAAATTTGTGAGCCTCAGCCAATTAGCCAAATACATTATTAGTTGGTGCATATTCCCCACTGATAAAACTCAAGGGTATGACAATTCCAAAAACAACAAAAGATACATTTGGAATCATTCCCATTCAATTTCTGAATTCTAACCGTATGCATAAACCAGAATAGAATAAGAATGGGATTGTACAAGACCAGAGATAAGAATGCAGGGTTTGAATGTTTTGATTATCCTTGTTAGCAAGGTCTCTAACACTTTCCAACTTGTACAGTTAGTGGACCTATAACGTAAATGATCTTTCTGAAAACTCATTGTGCACAAGGACCCCATTTTCATCCCCTAATAAAAATATTACATTTCCCATGAATTAGATCATATCGGCCAAGGTCCCCTGACAGTGGACACATTTCTCATGCCTAGCCAAATTCAGCAAGTAGAAATGCGCCACCACATTGATTTGGGAACAAAAATTGTAAATAAGAAAGAAACATTAATTTTGTTTTGCTTGAAGAATTTTTTGCATTTGCAAAACCTTTTGAACCAGACACTAGTGAGCCTAATTAGCAGTTTGGTGTAATAAAGCATATCATTTTATCGTTTCCTGCCACTATGCTCTACATCAAATTGTTAGATCACTGAGTATTTGGCAATTCTTAAATTCAAACAACGACACAACAGAATAGCCACGTGAGATAAGAAGATATCGGACTTTCAAAGTATATGGTTAAATTTTCACATGTTCTGATTTGGACAGTTTTAAATGTTTGATGCTAAAGGTATTAGAATAATTGGAATTTGCAAAACTGTTTCGAAAACTAAAGCTCAAAAGGGTGGCTGTCATTGGCAATTGACAATGTCTAACCTTCAGAACATAAGGAAAATCATTGCAAAGTTGCATAACCATTTAAAAGGTTAAACCCTTAATAAAAGTAAAAAGGGAATAATGTATCTCTCATTGAACACACATTCCACAAACACGTGATTGTGCAACTTATTTAAACATAGAAAAAAAGTCATACATAGTCTGAAAGGGTCAACATAGAGATAAGGAAGGGAAATTCCATGACATTTTTAGACTGAAGTCAAGGAAGGAATATTTATACTCCTACCAAATCATCCGTCAGTCGAAAATGTCACAAAATAGAAACAAACAAAACAAGCCAATTAACCAACCTAAACAACAAGGTAACTGAAAAATACAAACTAAACAACTAAACCAAGATAAATAAATTAAACCTAACCCTGCCATTGTCATTGCCATTGCAAATTCAGTTATTCACCGACCAAGTCACTCGGCAGTTATTAACCACTCACTGGTAATTACCTCTCTAGCCTCTCGCGGCTCCCCCTTCGAGGATCCAAGTGAAAAGAACGTGCGTGATGTTGCAAGTGGGGAAAAAGTCAAAGGCTCCTTCCTCGGAGAATCCAAAGAGCGAACAAGAAGGTGCTTCATTGCGAGAATCAAGTCAAGGGTGGGTTTGTTTGGAGGGCTAGAAGTGGAAGATCTGAACTTCATGTGGCGCTTCAGTGCTTCATCGGTGCCAACATCAACATCAACATCATCATCTTTCAATTTCAAACCCTCATCCTTCACTGCCACAGCACACAAACCACTAATCCAACGACCCTGATACCTCTCCCTAACGCCGTCAATGTAACGCGGCGTGCACTCCTCCGTTAACCCACAGCAATAGCACTTAACGGACCACACCGTCTCCGTCTCCGTCACCGTCGTCGCTGACATCACCCTGAGACTCATCAATTTTTAAAAAAACACGACCAAAGTTAGGAGTAACGAAATGTTTGCAAGGAAAACATAGTAATACTGGTAATAACTAAGGATGCAACGCAACAATAATTATTAACTACGGTTAACAATGTTTTAAAGTTGTAAAAGGAATATCATTAAAATTGGATAAATAGTCATTTTCTTCTCTAAATGTATAGAGCGCAACAAATTTGTCCATGAAAAATAAAAATTTAAATTTTTGTCCTTAAAAGTAAAAAAATTACAACAAATTCGGGGATGAATTTGTCAACATTTTATATATGCAAGGATGAATTTGTCAGCATTTTATCTAAAATATAATTTAATTTTTACTTTCTCCTTTTTTTTAATCATTGCAATCATAACATTATAATAAATACCTAAAAAAAGAAAACAAACATAAATTAAAATAAATATAATAATAAACATAATATTGATTAATAATCATAATCTATTTGTTGTTCTGAAATTTCTATTATGACAATATTAGTTGACGATAAAATCAAATTGGACAACGAATTTGTCAGCACTCTCCACATTCAGAGACGAAAATAGTTATTTATCCTTAAAAATTTAAAGTTTAAGTTACGATGTTGTTGGATATTTAGGCAATGCAATTAAATGGGGAGCAAAATGGAAAACAATAAATTACAATGATGATATGTAAATTTGAGTGAGGAATTATCTCTCCTTCTCCCACTTAATCTCGTGGCTAAAAAGCAACAACACCACCAAATAAGGTAGCGGGATTCGAACCGTGGGTACCCGCCTGAATCCGTCCTGATTTTAACGGAAAAAAACTGAGTTTATCAAGTTCCGGTTCCAGTTTGGGTTTTCCTCAATAGCCAAAAGCCGAGGCAAGGACGGGTATGAGATTACTGATACTCACCCCGCACCCGCTCCCGCCCTCACCCCCACCCCCACCCCCACCCCCGTCTCATAATAAATAATATTAAATATATATATATATATATATTTTCTATATTTTTTTAATTGAATTGGTTGATTTTGTTTTGTAATTTTTAAATTATGATTTCATATTTTAAATGTGGGTTTTTTATTGTGTTTTTTGTTACGTAATTAATTTTTTGTCCGATTTTGCAATAAAAAAAGTTATATTATTTTTTCAATTTTTTTAATTTTAATCCAATAATGGTGGTGGGGTGGGGAAAACTCGACCTCCAACAGAGATGGAGATGAATTTTAAAATCTAACAGAGATCAGAAACAAAGTCGTGAAACATTTTTTGAATCAAGAATAGAGACGGAAAATGTAATACCCGCCTTTATCCCACCCCGTTGCCAATGCCTAGTATAGGACATATCGCAGAATCTTAATTGCCACTGAGATTCTAGTATTCCAATTTAGTGAAAGAAAAAATAGTGTACTGGTTTTGCTCTTTCATATAGATATGTGTTTGTCTTCGGAACAAAGAGCGTTTTGATAGATTGAATATTGATAGGTGCCTATCTATCTATACTTGGCCGCGCATCTTTGTTCTTATGTTTACTTATTAGTAATTTTTTAGTGTTTTAAAAAATAGCATAAGCATCTAAATCAACTTGTGTGGTGTGTTTTTTTTTTTTCAATCAGATGTCTCATATTCAAGTCAATTTATAATATATATATATATATATATTCAATATTTAAAAAAAAACTTCAAATCTTATAATAATTCTAAGTGATTTAAA
Source organism: Glycine tomentella (assembly GCA_007407185.1). Taxonomy (NCBI): domain Eukaryota; kingdom Viridiplantae; phylum Streptophyta; class Magnoliopsida; order Fabales; family Fabaceae; genus Glycine; species Glycine tomentella. The sequence continues at coordinate 615,580 of PYAF01003099.1, forward strand.
TAAAATTAAAATCTAATAAAAATATATTTAAAATAAAAAAAAAATATTTTCAAAATTTAACCCAAATTGTGAATTGAGTGTTTCCAATTATTGCCAATTTCGTGGCAGTGCCACGGTAAGATTCGAATTCCAAGACATAATTTTCTTACCGTGATGTGACTCATTCTAACCCTATATTTGGTTGAATGGAATGAAAATAGAGAAGACAGAAAAATTTTAAAATTTAAATTGAAAAAAAATGAAAAAAGAAAATATTTAAATTTTTTATCTAAAAAATAATTTTTCTTTCTATTTTCTATCTAAACAAATAGAATGAAATAATGTTAGTGGTGTTTTCTTTCTTCTTATTTTCTCTCTTATCCAACAAAGTCTAAAGATCTTTTGAAAGGAGTGTAAATAGAAAAAATAAAATTAAGAGAAAATAAAACAAAATTTTAAAGCAAAATTGACTTTAAAAAACAAAAAATTTAAAATAATTTTTTTATTTTGCTCTAATTTAAATTTCAAAAAAGAAATTCTCTTTCGTTTTCTTTTCTCTTTATAAGGGTGGAAATAGGTGGCCTTGGCCTGATTTAAAAACATAAAGTTTGGCTGACCTATTTATCTATCATAGACTTTTTTAAGTTTGGCTTGACCTATTTAAAAGTATAAACCTATTAAAAAATCTATTTTTAATAAAAAAATTAATTTTACAAAATACTTTAAATCAATTTAGAAAAATTAAAGAAATAAAGAAAAACATTTTTAAAAAAATAAATATATTATTTTTAAGTTTTAATATATATATATACACACATATATATGTTAAATAGGACAGTCTGATAGATCTAACATGTCTTTTTAAAACTTAAGTCTGACCTTTTTATTTAAACAAATTTTTTAAAAAATCTTAACATAACTTTTATAATAAACAAATTAAACTATACTAGACTTTAAATAAATCACACCAAAACCCTTAATAGATGGTCTGGCTCATTTCCATCACTACCTCTCAATCAAATACAGGATAACGTAGCGCTGAACAGGCTAATCTTGCCTGTTGGTAAAATAATGGGACCGTCACGTGGGGTTATGCGATTGGAGAGCGGGAGATTATGGTCATTGCCAGCTGTCACGACAACTACCATTCTCCAATTCTCTTACACTGAAAACGTGCAATTGACGATAAATTCTTCTCAAATTCATGGTTTTTTCTAAGTTGAATGTTATTCAACCACTCAATCAAATCCATTTTTTTTTTATTGAAATATTATTTGAATTACTTATGATTTCATTGTAATTTTAATCAATTAAATTGATCACAATTTGTAATTTAATGTTTAATTCGATTTTGAAACACGGTTATAAACATTTTAAACAGTGGCAATTTATAAAGGTATGTAAGAATATGTACGATTGTCAAACTTCTTTTCTTAATAACGTGTCCATATAACTAAATATTAAGTAGTTATGATAAATTTTTCATTAATAATAAATTAAAATTAAAATGTTTCTGAGTGTCTTATATTTATCAAATTAAAATGTTTCTTAATTTGGTTATGGGCACGTTTATTTAAAATTTAAAAATACTTC